>QEPC01010148.1:1759993-1817852 GCA_003113815.1 Sphenodon punctatus
CCCCCCCCCCCCCCCCTTCAATACCTTAACATCCCAGTGTAGGGAAAAAGAAAAAAAAAGGAAAGTTCAAAACAAGTCAAAATGGTACTTACTGGTTAGTAGTGGTACATTGAGAAAAACTAATGACACTCAGGAGAGAGAGGTGCGTTTGGCATCCGAGATCCCCATCACAACTATGAATGGAAAAGGGTCTCTCTAGGAGAACTAGGCAGACCCAACCCTGGGCAGAAGTTATAAACTTGGCGCCCATTCCTGAAACCCACCCTCAGTTTACTCCCTCTGCAGCCAGAAGCAGGCCCAAAAAGTGCGGCTGCCTCTTCTGGCATAGAGGTTACTGAACCAAAAAACAGGCTCCTGCCAGGAGGACCAGAGCCATTCCCTTTCCTGGGACTTAGAGCCACCGCCAGCGCCCTAGCACACTTCAGCCCTTCCGCCTGCCCCAGGACAGCCACAGTCGTCTACCAATGTCCTCTCGCAGGCCACTGCACTCACCACAGCTCCGGCCATGGCATGCACCAGGCTTTCATAAGACAACACTCCGGCCATGACTCCGGCGGGGCGCGCGACAAACTTCCCCAGCTGCAGAGGGAAAGCGGCGACAGGAAAGAGAGCGAGTCGCTAACACCGCCCCCAGACATGGCAGCCCGCGTCACGTGACCGCCACTGCTTTTTAGAGGGCGGGGCCGCTTTCTTACACCGCACTCAGCCAATCCAATCCCCGCGGCTTCAGGCGGGCTCGCTACCGCAGGCAGAGCGCTGAGGACGCCGTGGGTATTCTCGCTCCTCTCCGCTTCAGTTGCGGGTGCAGGTGCCCGTCCCCGACCTCTCCTACGTTAATAGACCGCCAGCACCAACGAACCCATTCAAATGGCTGTCAAAATGTCTGCTTACCCGAGAGGCTCCCGGGCAGCTGTTTTTATTTTATTTATACAGTTTATATCCCGCCCAGCAGCGGCTTCGGCTGACTTACAACTTTCATAAAAACAAAATATGAAATATAGTAAAAACATAGACCCTAACATTAATACAACTAGACTATGTAAAACAATAGGTATCCCCAGAAAGAAAATAGGTTCCCCCTCCTTACCCTACACACCCCCATTCACTTCCTGTAGGAATGCCTAGGGAAATAACCATGCGTTACATGGTCTTCGACAGGAGGAAAAATCCAGGGACATATGTCCTTCCTCCACGAGGGAGTGCCCTAGATTAGGTATTGAGAACACCATCTTCACTATCCCCATCCAGCAGTCTCCAAACCAGCACCAAGGGCAGTCTCACATAGAGTGAGTTGGAGTAGTCTAATCTCAGGTGATGAAAGCATGCATGATAGGGGCACGGTCCGAGCCCGAGATATAGGTCTGGAGCGGTTACACAAGACGTAACTGGGGAAAAGCGCTCCTTGGTCCAGTCACCACCTTAGCATGGAGGTGGAGCTGTAAATTGAGCACTCCCAGACTCCAACCCTGAGGGACCAAGGATGAGCAGACCCCATCAACAACAGGGACCTCTCCCCACACCCAGCTCCCCAGTCACCTCCATGGTGTCAGGATTCAACTTCAGACAGCTCGCCCTCATCCAGTCCCACACAGCTGCCAAAGACTGAGAAAGCACCAAGACGGCTGGACCTGGGTTAGATGAAGACAAGAGGTAGAGCTCTCATTTCCCCAAACCCTCTCACACTGGCTTACACCTACACATTGAACAGGAGGAAGGACAGAATGGAACATTGCGGAACTCCACACGTGAGGCCCCAGAGAGAATAGTCGCCCCAGCACCACTCATTGAGTTCTTCCGGCCAGGAAAGAGCTTTATATAGGTGAGGGGTGAGAAAAGTTTGGTCCGTAGGCCAAATCTGGCCTGTAGCTGTTTTTCATTACCCCCCCCTTTCCAGTGCCTGATCTGGACAATAGATGCTTTCCCTGTTCTCAAGCATTGAAAGACTGAACTCAGGGAAAGGGAGCAGAGTTTGTACTGATATTACAATCCATATACATATTACACAATGCCTGTGCGAGCCAGCCCAAGTATTGTTCCAGAATTATAACATGAAAAGGTTTCCCTATCAGAGCTGTAGCTGTAATTTTCAAAGTGATAAACCCAAGTGAGCCATTGCACTCGAGGATCAAGAAGGGATCTATGGTCTCTACACCCTTCCTCTTCCTTCTCCCATCCTGAACACACCCCTTAAGCACCCCCTCAAAAAGACCACTCTCTCAGACGTGCTAAGCATATACTAATTTTCAAAGTGGCGCAGGGGAGGAAAAAGGTTCCCATCCCTGGCCTATAACATCCCATAGTAGTCTTCACACACCAGCTACCACTACAGTGTTGGGAGTCTCTCCTTTGGGAAAGGAGCAGCAGTTGTTTGTAGGAACTACCACATCATCCCTAAGCAAGCACCTTCCCATTTACTGCCAGTCATCCTTACATACAACTCTCCTGAATAGTCTAACAATGCAAGACTTTCTCCCCCGTGCCCACATTAATAATCCAATCAAAGATCGCACCTAGATAGATGCACAACCCACAGCTACAGCACTATCAGCCTCAAATATTCAAAATTCCCAAACCCATGAAAAAACACGCTAGATGTCAAGAGTAAAAAATGTGGGTCCTTTTCATGTGCTGTTTAGGTATGTTCAACTCAGATTTTCAACTTTAACATTATGTGAAATCTGAAGTCCTCACGTAATCCTTTCACTTCAGAAGCTAATGCTTATAAGACGTACAAAAGAGATAGAGGAACCTAAGTTTGTACTATTACAATCCATATAAATATTACACCGTGCCTGTCCCAGTCAGCCCAAAGTATTGTTCCAGAATTGTAATTAACTACGAAATGCTTTCCCTATCAGAGCTGTAGCTGTAATTTCCAATTCTCAAAGTGATAAACCCATGAGCTGTTGGAAAGGAGGGAGAGTATGGCTTGTACTGTTACAAAGAAGAAAATATAGCCATTCCTCCACCCCATGCCTACTACACTCTTCAGAACTCATTACAATTAAAGGATGGAATGAGAGAATTTACTACCACATCCCAACCCATTTTATCCTAAATTGTCTAAGGCTATAGCTGCAAAGCCAGTTGTTTTAAAAACAAACAAACAAAAAAAAACAACACACCACCACACACCTGCTCTAGTCCACATCTTCCCTTATTTTTTGTTCTAATTTTTTGCTTCTGTGATCTTGGTTTTGACTCTCCCTTTTTCCACTCCTTTGTTGTTCTTCTTCCTCCATGAATCAGTTTTCCCCAAACCACAACAGGCTTCCTTTAGTTCGGTTTCAAGCAATCCATTACTTACAACTGGTAAAAGAGAGAAGAAATGAAACCACCAGCCCAGACTACATTTGAAACACCTTCAAAATTGTAGCATAACAGAATCAGTAGGCTTCCCACCAAAAACAGTAGGAGTTTAAGGCCAAGGAGATTAGACTGTGCAGCAAGGAGGGTATTTGGCTTGGGAACTTGTGTAGTGCAGGTCTTACCAATGACAGTTGTAGGATACATTAGGGATGGGAATTTTAGATCCAGATAGAACCAAATCAACTCTAAAATGGCTGATTTAGTTCTATCCAAAAATCTGGATCTTTTTCGGTTTGGGGCGATTTGAATCTTTAACACTGCGGTTTGTCCCCATTGACTTCAATGGGGGAAGTGCATACAAAAAATCCAAAAATCGAGATCCAAAATTAGTAAAGAACCGAAACTGGAAAATCCAAAATTCCTCCTGGAGTCCCACGCCTAGGATACATAGTGCCATCCTGCTGGTGTAACAGGCAATTTGGAAGTCAATGCTCATATGCACTCAGTACAATTAATCTATTCTATTATCTGACTTCTTCAGGTAACCAGTGGATAATGCATGGGGAGACGCTTGTCTGAAAACACCCCGAGGCTTATCTCCTTCTTTGCTCAAGGAAAAAAGTACACACATCGCCATGAGGGTGGCCAGTGTACTCTTTAGTAACCATCTTTCCCCTTCAACACAATTTTCTTCGAAAAAGGAAGTCACCTACTGCAAATACAGGCACACAGTGAATTACAACAAAATAAGGTGCATGTACATACGAAAAACCTCCAAAGTAGTCCGTTTCCTTCATTCTGCTCACTCCAAGCATTCCTATTGACCAAGAGCCACAATGATTTTGATAGAGCTGGGAATGCTCCCAAGCTAGCCTTTTAGGTGTTACAATCGGTGTCCCCAGCCAGAGTTATCCAGCATAGCCAGCACACCACCTGCTCAGTCCCACAGGAACCAGGACTGCTCTCAGCCAGTCGTTCCTGCTACTCCTGTCTCCCAACCATTACTATCTAGCACAGCAAGCACTCTTCATACTTCCAAAGAAACAAGGGCTGCTCTGTTTCTCTTGGCCCATATTTGCCAGGAACCCTGCAACAGTGCCTGTTCCTTCTACAGCAACAGTAGTCTCCTAAGGCCTGCAACCATTGAATACTTGCTTACCTGTTTTGAGGCACTGTCCCAAGCTTCTCTCAAATGATCATGGTTGCTGAGATTTGGTCAGTGATAAAGGGAAAATGGGAGTCTCCAGTCAGTGGAAAAAGGCCTTCAAAATCCAAGCCACGAGGCTTTGTTTTCCCACCAGACTATGCACAGCATTTGCCTCCTGGAGCTTTCCCCAGAGGCAAATGGTGCATGTTTTGCCCAGCGAGAACGCAGTAGCAGCCACTTAGTTAACCTGGCTGCTTGACCCTTAAAGTCAGCGATAACAGGAAAGCTCTTTACAATAGGATTCAGCCTTCCAATAGACAGGATGTCTTATTTGGTTGCCTAAAGCATATTAAGGTTGCTTACCTATTGCCAAAGGTTCTTTCAGATGGGGTTCTTGCCATTTGCATTGATATGTGCCAGTGTAGGTGGCCCCCCTCAAACCTTCTTAGCTGCAGCAGACTATTTGGAGCACCGTCACCAAGCATGGAGGGCTTGGTACGAGTTGTGATGCAAAGCTTCCTCCCATCTCAGTTATTACTAACCAACATGTGCACTGGAATACCCAGGTAGTGAATATCCTAAGCACTGGTATAGATAAGGAACATTAAATTCACCTTCAAGTGGCTTTGGCCATCCACATGGCTGACAAAGCAGTAACTTGTCTTCTGCTTAGCAGATCAAGGAAGAATGAATTCTGCAGAATTCCAGTCCTTCAACTTCCAAAGAGCAAATTATTTATATAGCACCAGCAATGTGCCTGGCAGAAACAGACCCTCTGCCTTGGGTAGGGACCTACAATCTAGGCTAGACAAGGTAAGGGAGAGGGGAAACATAGGGAGAGACAAGGATACATTCATAAAGTCACCGGTGCATGTACTCTGCTTAGATACAGCGAGAAGGAAACACCAAATGAAAGGACAGTAGAAAGAGCTTTAGTGTGGGGAAGCTAGGGAAAGTCTGGTGCAAAAGAGGTTTTTTAGAAGAGAGGGAAAGAGTTCCAGGCGTCGAGGGGGAAGGGGAACATGAGAGAAGGGGTGAAAATGGTTTAGAAAGCAGGAAATGAGGTAAGAAAGATAGGGAGGAGTAAGGCTATGAAGAACCTTGAAGGTGAAGACAAGGAGTTTTTGCTAGGCATGAAGCCAGAAAGGGAGCAGAGAAGGGACTGAACATGACGAAAGCATGAGGTAAGATGGATTACCTTGGCAGCAGAGTGTTGAATAGAAATGATATGATCAAGAAAAGATGAGAGCTAGGAAGGCCAGTAAGAAGGAGGCTGCAGTAGTCAAGGCAAGAGATAAGAATAGACTAGAATTTTGGCAGCAGGAACAGTAGAGGCAGCAGGTTTTACCAATATTTATTTATTTTATTCATTACAAATATTTATATCCCACACCCTCCTGCACATTAGCAGCTTGGGGCAGCAAACACCACAATAAAAAACTATAAAATCCATTTAAAATACTACAAATATTTAAAAGTATGAAAATACCAGAGACAGAAAAGCTAAACGCAGAAAAACCTTTCCCCCCAGTCCCCCATTATGTAGTGACAGGCCTTAGCAATGGCTGAGTTTAAGCTGTAAAGAGGGAAGGAAGTCAAAGATTAATCCCAAACGATATGA
Source organism: Sphenodon punctatus (assembly GCA_003113815.1). NCBI lineage: Eukaryota > Metazoa > Chordata > Lepidosauria > Sphenodontia > Sphenodontidae > Sphenodon > Sphenodon punctatus. The sequence continues at coordinate 1,766,071 of QEPC01010148.1, forward strand.
CTGGGGGGACAGACTGGACAGCAACATCTTCCTATTTCCCTCTGACATCAGCCAGGAACACCCTCTTACAGGTACCACGTACCAGTTAAGTTCATACAGCAAGGGCACACAAAGGCATTCTTGGGGGCTGCCCCACAATTATGGAACTCCCTTCTCTTGGAGGTTCATTTAAGTCTGAGCATCTTCAAGGGAAGTTTAAGAGTATTCTATTTGGTCAGGCAACTAGCAGGAGAGGATTTAAATAGGCTTTTATTTGTGCATTTTATATATATTATGGTTTGAAACCTGCCCTGAGCCCTTGGAAGAGGACAGGATAAAAATGTAAATAGAGGAGGAAGGTTGGGGAGGGAGGGTGAGATGAGTTGATCTTAAGACATCCAGAAAAGATGTCAGACAGGTGCTGATGAAAAACTGGATAGAAAAGAGCGGTGGGTGAAGTGACAAGAGTTGAGCATCATACAGATGATAGTGGAAGTTGCAAGATTCAATGCGTTTGCCCAGGAATACAGAGAGAGTAAAAGGAAAAGAGAAGAGGGCGAAGGACAGAGCCCTGGGCAACTCCAACTAAGAGGGGAAGGTGCCTAGTGTACGTATGCAGAGGTCCAAGTTGCCAATTTCCATCAGGCTTTGGTAGAGGCCGTTGCCCCAATGCTTCGAACATCTATTAATTATTATTATTATTATAAGCATTTATATAGCACCAGCGATGTACCTGGCTAATAATACTTGTCTATGCACCCTGTGTTCACTAGCCAAACTAAAACTACTTGCTAACCCCGGAACTCCAGTCTGCTTTATAAAGGAATGAGTAGTTTTCCCCCAAGAGCTTACATTTAATAGAATGAAAAGTTTGACCATCACTGTTACAAAATGACACGCCAAGAAACTTAATTTTTCAAAACCATACTTTATTTTTTTCCAAAGGCAACTAGAAGTATTTCAGAACTATATTTCTTAAGCAAAAAATTTTCACTTTTCTTTTCATTTTGTAGACAGTATGAGAAAAAGCATTTCAGGGTTCTGCATCTGTCGAGTTCCTAAAGTCCAAATTAACTTAAAAACTGACAATTATGGCTTGAGATACAAATTACAAAAGCACAGGACAGAATTTTTTTCCCCAAAAGACCCCAAAGTGAACCGAAGACCTAGTTAAAATGAATTTTCCAACAGTAAGAGCAGGAGGTAAATGTTCAGCAAAGACAAAAAAAACCAAAAAAAAAACAGAAGCAGCGAGTATCTTCATTGTATTAGTCACCAACCTACTGAATATTTCTGTTAAGTGTTCCAAGTATACACATTCTGTAAATTCTGTATATTGAAAGTGGACTTCCCCCCCCCCCCCCCTTTTAAATCCCAAGAATTGAAGCATGGACCACAGAATTCTTTTTTTTTTTTTTTAAATTTTTTAAAATAAAATCACACAATGGGTAAAAACCAGATGTGACAGCTGCCCGCTTTATCATAGATCTCTGTCTGCACGTCTGTGCAGGCATCACTAGGAATGCACCGCACCAGGTTGTGTTGGTGGCTAGCCCAAGCTGTGACCTCAGAAAACCTCCAAGGTCACAACTAGGTTAAGGCCCAGCTATCACGTCTGTTGGCGGGCCATCAACTCTGCCCTTCGTGGCAGGGGCGCTAGGTGCAGTGCGGGGGCAGCCGGCCACATGTTTGTGCTTTCCCTCATCTTCATGCGCATTTGTTTGGCGGCCCGACCCAGACTGCGTCTTCTGCGGTTTTCCTCCCCGGGCCGGGTCACCAGCCATCACATGTGTTTTTACCCATGGTTACAGCTGGAACACTGCTAGGGTGTGTGGTAGTAGAAAAAATAAATTGTTTTGAATGGATTGGCCAAGACAGAGAGAGCTGAAGATTCTGGCCAAGAGTTTCCATTTGTGAACTTATTAGGACTCAATCCTACTCGTAACCCAGAGTTGCTGTACTGTGGAGGTTATGCACCCTGCCATAGTGTCCTACATTTTACACCTCTGTTCAGAATAGTTCACAGAGTTAATAGAGCAGAAATGGTAGCAGGGACAAATTTCTTTCCCTCTTCCAATTCTGAAACCAATTAAGCCAGGTGAAAGATGAATTCTCAAATGAGCAACAACTTGAAAGACTGCATCCTAGAATGAAACAAGAATATTGGTGCAGATAAAGATGCTATCTACTATGTACTTGCACAGAGATGATACAGCATGTTACATTAACATTGGACAAGAATAGAGCAATCCAACCTCAGTGCCATTTGTAACATGTTATTTCATGACAGACTGCATAATAGATACATGCCTGCCAATGATGCAGGGCTGCAATGGCTAAACTTTAGCAATAATGCCAACAAAGTTGCCCAAAATATGGAGCAAGTAAAAGATATGCAACACTACCTGCAAAATCCCTCTTTCATCCAGTTAGTATTTTAGACTTTTCGCATTCAACCCCCTTCCAAATAGAACTTTTTCATTATCCACTTAAGATAGGAATTGTTAAAGTACTTGCCACTCAGAGTTCCAGCCACTAGGAAACGAAAAGCAGAATCATCTTTAGAAAACATACTATTTTTGGTTCAGTCTATTGAAAGATTATTATCGGTTATAAAATTTTTATTTAAATGGAACACCCTTTAATACTTGTAGCAAAACGTGGCAACTCTTGGTAAGAGGAGGGTTGAAAATGTAGGTGTTATCTGAGTACGATCTGAGTAATCACAAACCAATAATTGCAATGAAGTTTCTGAAGTATTTGGAGGAGGAAGAGGGATTCTCCTCAGAGTACCCCAGTTATCTTCATGAGAAGATCAGAGGTACAATGGTTTGTTATTGCAACAACTTAATCAAACCTCAATCAATCATTTTATTGGGAGGGAATTTATGGCTGACTTCCAAATTTGGCTGACAGTTTGCTGACGAGATTCATGACCTTGGGATTGTTCTGATACTTGGACATATTTGCTGGGTTTTGGGCAACATCTTGGAAAGCTGCCATAACTTCTGGGTCCTGCAAAACAAAAAAGGAAGTAGTTGGCTTAGTTTAATTTGATTACAAGAAATGCTTTTTAGAAACGATTTAACAGTGAAGAGAGTGCTCTGAAGATTAGAGTCCTCAAGCCACCTCACGCTGGGCTTTAATCCATTTGGGTTTTACAAGTTGAACAAGATAGGCCTGAAAATATGCTGGGACCTGAAAAGATGCAGGACACTGGTTTGAATTTGTTATTTATTTATTTAGTTAATTAGTTCTATTTCTATCCCGCTTCTCTCGCCTTCGGCGACCTGGAACAGCAAACAATAAAAAAATCATGAGACATATACAAAATACACAAATCAAATAAAAAATCATAACCAAGACAATACCCCTTACCCCATCCTCCCTCCCTCCCCCCCTGCAAAAAGTCTGATGGAAGAGTCAGGTCTTACAATTTTGGCAGAAGGCCAGAAGTTCCGGACTGAGACGGACCTCCACCAAGAGGGCATTCCACAGCAATGGTGTGGCTGCCAAGAACACCCTCCTGTCTGTCCAGACCCGTCGATAACGCAGGACCTCCAGGAGGGTGTCCCCGGATCCAGGGGTGGGGTGGGGTGTGAGGCGTGCTTTCAGATAAGCGGAGCCTAAACCGTGTAGGGCTTTGTAGGTTAAAACCAACACTTTGGGTGCCGATTTATCTTCTGGGCCCGATTCAGTGCAGTGCACGGAGCACCAGTGTTCTGTGCTCCCTGCAGCCCAGCCCCATAAGGAGGCAAGCCGCTGCATTCTGCACCAACTGCAACTTCCGAACAGTCACCAAGGACAGCCCCATGTAGAGCGCATTACAGCAGTCTAGCATCAAGGTGACAAATGCGTGGATGATAGTGGCAAGATTGGAGTCTGAGACATATGGGCAGAGATGCCTTTCCAGATGTACCTGGCGAAAGGCACTCCTGGTCACAGCAGACACCTGGAGATCCAGGAGCACCCCCAGACTCCATACAGATGGAACCAATGGAGAACGGATACCTCCAATAATGGTGACAGCCACCTCCCTCAGACTATCAACCCCCCCCCCCGGCTTCACCTCCATCTTATCGGGATTGAGCTTCAATTGACTTTGTCTCATCCAGTCCCCCACAGCCGTCAGACACCATGACAGCAGGACCTGGGTCCGATGAAAAGGACAAATACAACTGGGTGTTGTCCGTGTATTTATTTATGATTTCTACCCCACCCCATCCAGCGTCACGGCAGTTCACAAAATACACAAAAAGGTGTGTGTGTGTGTACGTACAAAGACAAAATATGATAAAAAGACTAAGTGATGAAAACAGACCCCCCCCCAGCTGTGCATGACCTCCTCCAGTGGCTTCATATATACGTTAAACAAGAGAGGGGACAAGATGGAATCCTGTGGCACCCCACACGGGAGGCCCCCCAGGGCAGATGTACAATCCCAGAATACCACCCACTGGGATCTACCCGTAAGGTAAGAACGGAACCACTGCAAAACTGCTCCATCTACCCTGGCCAAGTCTCGCAGATGAGTCAACAGTATCTCATGGTTCACAGTATCAAAAGCTGCTGACAAATCTAGTAGAACCAGCAGGGTCATGCGACCACTATCCAGTTCTACTAGGAGGTCATCCACCAAGGCTACCAGTGCCGTCTCCGTGCCATACCCTGGACAAAAAATGGACTGCGTAGGACCCAGAAAACTGATGCAATCCAGATGCGCCTATAACTGCTGGGCCACCACCCATTCAATAACCTTCCCTAAAAAGGTTAGAAACAAAAATTGGTCACCTACCTCGGTGAATTTGTTTCTCTTCGTTCCACCTGTCAGTGCTCTGCACGGGTAGCTCTGCGTCTGGCCAATAGGAGGCAGAAGAAGAAAAACCCTCCTACGCATGCGTGGAGCTGCCCTCAGTCACTCAGTCGATAACCAAGCCGAGGGCCGAATCGTGAATCCTGTAATGCTTATATACAATCATTAGAGTGTGCCCTTTCCCCTTTGGGATTACTGGGCTAACTAAACTGTTGAACTTAATAACCATCTAAACGGTTAATGAACTAATTGTAACTGACAATCCTTACAGACTCACTCCCTTTAAATTAATGCTGTTTGGCAGGGAGGGCCAGAGCACTGACAGGTGGAACGAAGAGAAACAAATTCACCGAGGTAGGTGACCAATTTTTGTTTCTCCTTCTGCCCCCTGTCAGTGCTCTGCACGGGATATACCCGAGCTCCAATTATGGGTGGGAACAAACAGCCCTGGGAACGTCCATAACTGTCTGTAAGACCCTCCCGCCAAATGCCGCATCCGCGGACTTGTAGAAATCTAATTTATAATGTTTTATGAAAGTATGCAGGGAGGACCAAGTTGCCGTCCTGCAAATTTCGTCATATGACGCCCTTGCCTTAAGGCATACGATGTAGCAGCACCTCTAACAGAGTGCGCCCAGATTTGCAAGGGTGGTACTTTATTCTTTGTCTTATAGGCTTCTACGATGGCTTGTTTAAGCCATTTTGATATTAATGCTTTTGAGGCCTTCCTACCCCCATAGCTAGGTCTGATATTAATATATTTTTTGAATCGGCATGCACCGGATTGGGGCAGAACGATGGGAGGACTAGTTCCTGTGCCTTATGGAAGGTTAAGTTCACTTTGTGGAATGAAGGCCTCATCAATTCTTAGAGTAACCGTCTGGTCCCCAAAAGAGCAATAATTGTCATCCATAGACCAGGCTCCTAATTCCGAAACCCTGCGGGCCGATGTCACTGCCACTAAGAACACCACCTTAAGGGTCAGCATATATAATGACATGTGGCGGAGAGGATCGAACGGGGCTCTAGTGAGCGCATCTAGGACCAGACTGAGGCTCCATGAGGGGCATCTATGAATTACTGGTGGGCAGATGTTACGAGCTGCTCGTAAAATGTCTTATGTGCTTATGGGGAAAACACTCTCTTATTAGAGGTTGCTTGTAAAACCGAAGCAATAGCCGCTGACTGGCGAGCTAGCGTGCTTGGTCTTAGTCCTTTCTCCAATCCTTCCTGGAGGAGTTGAAGGATTACGTTCACCCCTGCCTTAGAGGGATCTAATTCTCTTTCCCCTGCCCACCTGGCAAACGTCCTCCAGGTAGCTTTATAAGCTCGTCTGGTGGCTGGGCGTCTAGCCTGCTGGAACGTGGCTAGGACTGCCTCAGAATAGCATTGGGACCTTAGAGCTGTGCGCTCAAGAGCCACACTGCCAGATTTAGGGTGAGAAGGTTGTCGCACCGAAGACGGCCTTGTAGCAATAGATCCTGTCTCAATGGGAGTTGCATTGGGCTGGCCTCACTTAACTGCACTAGATCTGAGAACCAGGGCCTCCTCGGCCACCATGGTGCCACGAAGATGACCCAGGCCCTTTCCCTGATCAGCTTGGCTACGTCCTCACTATGAGGGAAAACGGGGGAAATGCGTAGAGAAGGCCTCCCGGCCAACTCTGATTGAGGGCATCCACTGCCTGCGCTCTTCCGTCTGCTGTCATTGCTATGTATTCTAGTAGCTGAGCATTTCTCCTGCTCACGAACAAGTCCATCACGGGCTGTCCGAAGTGCTGTGTCAGGGATTGAAAAACATCTGGGTGCAGTTGCCATTCGTGCGGTTCGAGAGTTTGCCGGCTCAGCCAGTCTGCTTGGATGTTGTCCATCCCTTTGATATGTAGGGCCTTCAAGGAACTTAGATTGTCCTGTGCCCAAGTGAAAAGTTTCACCGCTTCGCGCTGAAGTGCAATGGCCCTGGACCCCCTTGATGGCTGACGTATGCTTTGCCGAGATGTGTAGACCAGGACGTGAGCCGGTCCTATGAGGTGGCTCAGTTGTTGGAGTGCCAGCCGAATCGCTCTGAGTTCCAATACACTGATGTTCTGGCTGGTGTCCGACTGGGACCATAGGCCCTGTACTGATGTGGCTCCCATCTGGGCACCCCATCCCGTCAGACTGGTGTCCGTGGTGATGGTCATGCGGTTTGGTTTGGCTAAGGGCACTCCCGTCCTGAAGGTTCCTGGGTCTGACCACCAGGACATTGATCTCCTGAATCCTCGTGGAATGTTGACCCACGGATTGAGACCTCTGGTAAGTTGTAGTTGCATAGGCCTGAGCAGCTGCTGCAAGGGGCGAAGGTGGAATCGCGCCCATTGTACTTGCTTTGTGCAAGATATCAATAGACCCAACAGTTGAGCCAGGTACTTTAGCCTTGCTCTCTGCTTGTATTTTAGGCTCTGGAGCATGGCTCTGATGCACTGCTGTCTGGCTGCTGGGATGTATACGTTGCCTGAGGTGGTACCTATGAGTACCCCTAAGTGCTCCAGTTTGTTGGGACTAGGTGGCTCTTTTCCCTGTTCACCAGGAATCTGAGGTTCTCGAGCTATGCAATGGTCTTGTGTACATCCCTCTGGAGTTTCTCCTGAGAGTTCGCCCGTATGAGTAGATCGTCTAAGTAGGGGTACAGGTGAACCCCGTCCTTGCGGAGATTCACTATTAATGGTACCAGGATTTTGTGAACGTCCTCGGTGCGGACGAAAGTCCGAACGGCAGTGCTTGGAACTGGTAGTGTTGTCCCTGATAGCAGAAGCGAAGGTACATCCGGTGGGAGGAGCATATCGGGATGTGCAGATATGCATCCCTGAGGTCTAGAGATGCCAGCCAATCCTGGCTTCTGATGGCCTGGCAGATGGATGTAACCGTCTCCATCTTGAAGCGGTGGTATCGGACTGACTTGTTCAGTCTCTTGAGATCTAATACCGCTCTCCAGCCGCCTGACTTCTTGGGACAAGGAATAAGATTGAGTATAGACCCAGTTTACTTTGTTCTGTGGGTACTGGCTCTATGGCTCTGATTGTCAAGAGCCTTTGGATCTCCCCCAGCATCGCAGTATGCTTGTGATGGTCTGCTTATCTTGGGGACATGATGAACCCCTGAGGGGGAACTTTTTAGATCGATGTGGTACCCGTTCTTGATGCAGTCTAGAACCCAGGCGTCGGAGACTGACTGCTTCCAGGTTGTTAAGAAAGGCTGCAGCCTGCCTCCCACCTCTGCTGGTTCTTGGATAGTCATGCCTCTGTTTTTCTTTGGGCTTGTGGGAAGGCTTTTTGTCGCTGCTGTCTGAAGCCCTGAGCCCTACCTCCCCTTCTGGGGTTAAATCGGTTAGACTGGTCAAATCTAGATTGGCCCTGTCTTCTGAATATGCCGTAGTTGGCGCCAGAGGCTCCCCTAGGTTTATACGTGGGGGTCCGAAAAAGATTCTTTTTACTCTCCATATGCTGTAGTGTCTTTTGTTTTGTTTTATCGTTTGCATCTGCCAAGACGGAGTCTAGGCAGATACCAAACAGTTTAATCCCTTATAGGGGGCTGCCGCGAGCAGGTTCTTTGCGGCTGCATCCCCTTGCCACGAACGCAGCCACAGCTACGTCGGGCCGCCACCGAGGATGCTACCGATCTGGCTGCCCACAGCATAGCATCAGTAGTGGAGTCTGCCAGGAAGACGGTAGCTAAATTGATCCTGGCTGCCAGGATCTGAGCCCTGCTATCAGAGATATGAGCGTTCTGGGCCTCTTGGGTCCAGGCTAGTAAGGATCTAGCCACATAGGAGGATACCACACTCACTCTCATTGAGGTGGCTGAGTAGTCTAAGCCCCTCCTCAGGGATGACTCTATCCCCCTGTCAGTGGCATCCTTTGGGAAGCAATCCCCTTCTGTGGGGAATACTGTTTGTTTTGCCAAGGAGACTGCTGCTGCGTCTATCTTGGGTTTTTGTTGTTGTTTTTTAACAAGGGGTCTTTCTTGCGAGATAGCAAGTAAAGGGAAGTTTGTCTTGTTCATCCTTTGGTTTCTTTCAGGTTGTTTCCATTCACCTAATATCCGTTTCTCAAAGGCTTTATCTAAGGGCACCCCCATTTCCTTGCCGTGATAGGATGGCAGGTACTCCCGCTCCTCCTCTTCCTGAGAGTCAGAGGAGGCCTCTTATAGGGCTCTCTCTATTATTTGAGAGTCTTGGTGACTTGAGACATGAATTCACCCCTGCATGGCAGGGGGAACTTCTTTCTCTGTCTCTGGGATCCTGCACCCCCTGTGGAGGAGAGTCCTCAAAGTCTTCCCACTCCTGCCCTGACTCGTGGTCAGATTCTGAATCCAGGCCTACGTGAGAGGCCTCTCTCGCTCTTTTTGAGTGTGATTCCCCCCCACTCTCCTCAGCCGAGGCGTGAGGAGATCTAAGCAGCCTAGACATGGAGCCCCCTGGTGGCCTTTTAGTTTCCTTTGCCTTGCTTGAGGCTTTTCCCGCCTTAGGCTGTGTGGTGGGGGGAGGGGCAGGCCTGCCATCTCCCTTGCCCTGCAGCTCCCATAGCCTGTCTAGGGATTGCTGGATTCGTGACATGGCTGAGGCGAGGGTGGCTATGTCTGTGGGGGAATCCCCCTGCGCTGGGGCTGCCTGACCTGGGGCTGACTGCCCTGTTGCTTCCATTGTCCCCTGAGGGCCACACGAGTGCGATCAGGGGCAGGAGCAAGGAGAAGCGCGGGCTGCAGTGTTGGAGGCCGCCGCTTGTCCCTCTGTGCTGGCGTGCCAACTGTAGGCTGCCGGGGCACTTAACATAAAAGAGCAGGAGAGGAGGGGAAAACAAGACGCCTCTCTCTCTGTCTGGGCCGCCGGGGCACTTAGAATAGGAGAGCAGGAGAGGAGGGAACTGCAAGGTGCCTCTCTCTCAGTCTGGGCCGGCGGGATAGGCGCGCGGCCCCTCAGGGCTCTACTCACAGTTGCCGTAGAGGGCTGCCAGGCACGTTGCGCGGCGCCTGTCCGGTTATGGAGAGGTGGAGGAAGGGAGCTCAAATCCTTCAGGTCCCCGGTTCCCAGGCACTTTGCGTGGCAACTCTGGGGATATGTCTCCACTCTTCTCAGCTCCCCGGTTCCCAGGCACTTTGCGTGGCAACTCTGGGGATGCGACTCCACTCTTCTCAGCTCCCTGGTTCCCGGGCACTTTGCGCGGCAACGCTAGGGAGAGGCGGGGGGGAGGAGTGTTAAAACTTTCCCCCGCGCCTGCTTGTGCTGCAGCCCTGGTCTCCTTCGGGCGCGCACTGTTGATTTTTTCTTTCTTTAAGGTTTTGTTTTCTTTAACCTTCTTTCCTTCTTCTATTTGCAGATTTTTTGAATCGGCGAAGCCGAGAACACGTCCTATCGGCCGAAGGCAGAAGATAAGACTGGGTGACTGAGGGCAGCTCCACGCATGCGTAGGAGGGTTTTTCTTCTTCTGCCTCCTATTGGCCAGACGCAGAGCTACCCGTGCAGAGCACTGACAGGGGGCAGAAGGAGAAACAGATCGGTAACATCATCAGGGGCATCAACTTCAAGAGATGGTTTCTTGAGGAGACGACGAACCACAGCCCCTTTTACGCACTGCAGCACTCTCCCCTCCCGAAGGGAAACGTTGATAATCCCCACCAGCACCATCCCCAAAGTTTCCCTGGCAGCTCATACCCAGCCAGGACGGGCACAGAACTAACTCACAAGTTGTGGCCTGAACAGACCCCAGGGCATCTGCCACATCAGCAGGCATAGATAGAAATTCTCCCATAAACACTGACCAGGCAGGGCATTCACCACCTCTGGCTCTGCCACTGTATCCAAAAAGGTGGAGTCAAAGTCATGCTCAATGTGAGCAATTTTATCCGCAAAGAACGCCAAAAACATGTCACAGCAGGCTGTGGAGAAATCCGGATCCAGATGGAGAGAGGCTGGACTGACGAGTCCTCTCACCACCCAGAACAGCTCCGCCAGATGTGACTGAGCAGATACTATAAGGAAAGCAAAGAACCCCTTCTTTGCTGCCCATACAGTCACAGTTTAGGCTTTCAACCACGCTCTGTACTGCAACCGATCGTCCTGGGCATGAGTACGATAACATCGGTGCTCCAACTGCCAAACCTCCCTCTTTAGCCGCTGCAGGTCCTCTAAACCACGGAGCCCTGCGGTGCTGAAGTGGACACCTAGGAGCCACCTGATTGACAACCTCAGCCAACCAGCTGTTCCAAAATGCCACAAGGTCATCGATGAAGCGGCCATCAAGATCTCCAGATCTCTCTCCTAGAGCATTCTGGAAACTTATCGGATCCATAAGTCTCCGAGGGTGGGCCATCCGAACTGGCCCTGCACCCCTAAGGTCAGGCAGACGCACCAGGATGAAGGTGCACCGGAGGGAATGGTTCGACCATGGCAAGGTCGGCAAGTTACTGACTCATTTATCACCTGAGTCAGTGCTTAACTAGTTTCACAGCAAAGCACAGAAGGCACTGGAGATCCGATGTTTTGGACAATATAAAAAGACCAATTTTGACTAGTTGAAGTATGCGATACCATGTAATTTCACAAGAGATGGGGTGTCAAGTCTACTGCACTACCAAAATCTGAATTTGTCTGTGGTATATCAGAGTTGTCGGTTACCTCTTCATGCCAAACAGTTGCTTAAACAAGCTGCTAAATGTCATGCTACCTTTGGAATGTGCGAAGCAAGTATTTTCCACACAATTAAAAAAACTGAGTTAGAAAAAACCTAACATTTGATTCATTTAAAGTTCCATAGGCTTTATTTAAAAATAAAAATAGAAGATGAAGCAAAGATAACAAACATTTAAGTACACTTCCCAGGGTGTTAGATGCATTTATTTCAAGTACCATACAAGTTAACTCTGAATCATGCACTTTAACCAGGCAGTAGTGAAGTATAAAAAAAGCTACATACTGATGTCTCCTCCAAGTGAAGTTTGAGTGCACATACTGGACTATAATCCTGAGTAGGAAATTAAAGCCAGGAACAGATTAGAAACTTGCTCTGCAGCCAACGTTGAAGCACTGGAGAGCAAACTGGGGCAAGTCAGTCAGGGTGTCTTCCAGGAACCTGAAGAATAATTCCTCACCATCTAATTTTCTCAAAGCTCTAATGAATTCTGAGCTGTAGAGCTCAGATCTCAATTAATGGAGCAATTTAATGTCTGAACATTTCAAGGTCTTAGGTCAACAGGGGGAGGAAGCGGACAAAGGCCGGCTTCTCAAGTCAATCGGGCATGCACAATTCAGGATACATTCCTGCAGTGTGCTTATGTGGAAGTGTGCAGTTTCAAGTCTGTTGAAAGTTTTATACAAAGATTTGGTACAAATTATTGAAATGTTATCCATTTTAGAGTGAGCACTTCATATATAAAAAATCATTTCCTTGCAAAATCAGAAGATCAAAAGACAATACATGAGGTAGGTTCCCCATCTTGTAGCCAAAGGACAGTTACAGGGATTGCCTTAAAAAGTTGTAATTGTTTATCACTTCCCAAATAAAGCCAATTGTAACTCAAGATAATAAAGAACAGAACCCTCCAAACTAAAGGTGGAACTAGCAACAAGAGCGACATCTTCAGATAATAAGACTTGAGGCCAGCAGTTTTTCTTCCCTCCCTTTCAACATCATCTTTACTGATTCTCTGGGACTTTAAAGGAGTCTTATCTCAATGTTGCAAAGTAATTGCTATAGACAAGTACAAGCCTTCCTGCAGCAGCACACAGATTTTAGCTACCACAAGCCAAAATCTGCACAGAGTTTGGCTGGTGTGAAAGCCTCCCTCCCCCCGGCTTTGCCAAAGATCATCCAGAAGAGTACAGAGCAGGGAAATCCAGCTCTGTAGGCTTCCGGGTGATTTCTGGCAAAGCCACGCAGGGAGGCTTTCACACTGGTCAAACTGCGCAGATTTTGGCTCTCGTAGTTTCTTCTGAAGCCAAAATCTGTGCGGGACCAGCAGCCACTGCAGATGTGAATGTAGTTTTAACAGACGCTCCACCTTCCCCACGGTAAAACTCAAGGTAGCACTTAAGTCGATTAATCCATAAGGGCTTGTTTGGATCAAGTCCAAGGGCTGAAACTTAGTACTCTTGTTTTACTCGGTATTTACTGAGAATCACATTATTTGATTCGGTTTTACTGAGTACCAAGAAACTGAGCCATGGTGACTGTGTGTAAGGTGCAATTAGAGTTGGAAGTGACAACAAGGGTCATCTAGTCCAACCCCCTGCTCAATGCAGGAAATCAGCAGCTACAGCATCACCGACAGATGGCTTTCTAGCCTCTGTTCAAAATCCTCCAGCAAAGGAGAGCCCACTATTTACAGAGGCAATTTATTCCACTGTTTAACAGCTCTTACTGTTAGGAAGTTCTTCCTAATGTTTAACTAAAATCTGCTTTTTTGTAATCTGAGCCCATTATTTCTAGTCTTGCTTTCAGGGGTAAGAGAGAACAAGTCTTCCCCATCCTCTGACAGCCCTTCAGGTAGTGGAAGACTATCCTGTTACCTCCTAGTCTTTTAGGCTAAACATACTCAGTTCCTTCAACCTTTCCTCATAGGACTTGGTTTCCAGACCCCTGACCATCTTGGTTGCCCTCCTCTGAGCTTGTTCTAATTTGTCAATTTCCTTCTTGAAGTGCAGTGATCAGAACCAGACACAGTACTTCATGCGGTCTGACAAGTGCAGAATAGAATGGAACTATTACTTCTTGTGACTTGGACACTAGGCTTCTGTTAATGCAGCCTAAAATTGCATTAGCCTTTTTTGTGGCTGCATCACACTGCTGACTCATGTTCAGTTTGTGATGAACTACAATCCCCAGATCAATTGACCATGTACTGCTTCCAAGCCAGGTATCCCCCCATTCTTACCTAAATGCAGAACTTTACATTTATCTCTATTCAACTTCATTTTGTTAGATTTCAGTTCTGTTCTCCATCTTGTCAAGATAATTTTGAATTTTATTTCTGTCTTTTAAGGTGCTCACTATCTCTCCCAGTTTTGTGACATCTGCAATTTTAGTAAGCATTCCCTCTACTCCCTCATCAAAGTCATTAAAGATGTTGAACAGTACTGGGCCCAGGACAGTACTGGGTACCCCACTCAGCACCTCTCTCCAGCTTCACGAGAATCCATTAAGGAGCACACAGAGTACAGTTCTTTCATCAGCTATAAATCCACCTAATGGTATTGTCATCTAGCCCACATTTTATCAAACTTGTCAATAAAGAAATCATTTATGTTTAAGACTTATTACCCCGGCCATTAAAACAACTGCCCCCCCGCCAAACACCTGGCGGAACAGCCAGGTCTTGCAACTTTTCCAAAAAGGGAGGTCTGGGGCCAGCCGGGTCCCCGCCGGAAAGGAGTTTCATAGGTGCGGCCACCAAGAACACCCTCTCCTGCGTGGCCACCCGACAAGCGTGGGGGACCTCGAGCAGGGCATCGCCGCACGACTGCAGGGGCCGATCCAGGACACGGGAGTGAGGTGCTCGCAGACTTTTGGGATTTATAGGTTAAAACCAACACCTTGAATCGGGCCCGGAAAGCCACTGGCAGCCAGGGCAGAGAACGGAGCACTGGTGTAATATGCTCCCAGCGGTCCATTCCCACTAGGAGATGGGATGCCGCATTCTGCACCAGCTGCAATTTCCGAGCTGTCACCATGGGTAGCCCCACGTAGAGCGCATTACAGTAGTCTAGTCAAGAGGTGATGAAAGCATGGATGACTGTGGTCAGGTAAAAGTCTGAAACAAACGGTCGAAGCCATCGCACCAGATGCAACTGGCGGAAAGCACTCCTTGCCACAGCCTTCACCTGGAGATCCAGGCAGAGCTGCGTATTAGGAGCACCCCTAGACTCCATACTTGGGAGGTCAATGGAGGACAGACCCCATCAATGATGGGGGCTGCCAATTCCATCACCTTACCCACTATCACCACCTCCGTCTTGTCAGGATTCAGCCACAGTCGATTAGCCCTCATCCAATCCCTCACAGTCGCTAGGCACTGAGTAAGCACTGTGACTACCAGGCCTGGGTCTGTTGAAAAAGAGGTACAATTGGGTGTCAGCATATTGACGACACCGTACACTGAACCCCCTAATCACCTCGCCGAGTGGCTGCATATACATATTGAACAGGAGAGGGGACAGAACAGAACCCTGCAGAACTCCACACGAGAGGTCTCGGTAGGATGAAAAACAGTCCCCGAGAAATACCTGCTGGGTTCTTCCGGTCAGGAACGAGTGGAATCATTCAAGAACAGTCCTGCCCACTCCAGACAGAGGGATCAAGAAAACAGATGCCATCAAGATGCCCCTGCAGCTGCACAGCCACTATCCGTTCAATAACCTTCCCTAAAAAGGGAAGATTAGAGACAGGCCGATAGCCGGCAGGGGAGCCAGCATCAAGCGATACTTTCTTGAGCAGAAGCCGCACCACTGCCTTTGAGACACCACGGCACCGTCATGGTGGACTTTGTCAAATGCTTTGCTGATAGAGATATATTATGTCCATGGCATTACCATGATCCACTAAACTAGTAACAATCAAAAAAGGAGATAAACATTAGTCTTGCATCACTTATTCTCAATAAATCTATGCTGACTTCTAGTAATCACTGCATTGTTTTCTAGAGGTTTACAGATTTACTGCTTTATAATCTATTCTAGTATCTTTCCAGGTATCAATGTCAGGCTGACCAGGCTATAGTTTCCTGGATCCTCCCCCCCCCCTTTTAATTAATATGTTTATTATTTATATAGTGACAGCAGTGTACCTAGCACTGTACAATCAATAGTTATAGACAAGTCCCTACCCCATGGGCTTACATTCTAAGTGAGACAAGGGAGGGGGAGACAATAGAGAAGTGAACATCAGGAGAGACAAGGATACATTCATGAGGGTTGCAGGTGCACGTATTTAATTACAGGGAAGATAGGGACAACATTTGCCCATCTCCAATCTTTTGGCACCTCATCCATTCTCCAAGAGTTCTCAAAGATGACAGACAGTGGTTCTGAGTACATCAGAAACTTCCTTCAGTACTCCAGGATGCAATTCATCTGGCCCCAAAGACCTGACCAACTCTCTCTTTCCTGAGCTGCAATTCTCTCATCATTCACGCTATTTTTGCCAGGTTGGACACAGTTCCCCTTTTGGGAGAAAATGGAGCCAAAACAGGATTTGAGTAGTTCCATCTTCTCTTTGTCACTTGTTAACATTTCATCATCTTCACCAAGCAGCAGACCTACCACTTCCTTTTTCTTACTTCTAACATACCTGAAAACCCTTTTTTTTTTTTGTTCTTAGCGTCCCTCACTAGCCTTGGCTTATTCTGTGCTCTTGCCTTCCTGAAGCCATCCCTACAAGTCTGGGCTATTTGTCTGTATTTCTTTCATGACTGGTCCCATCTTCCATTTCTTATACATGTCCTTTTTAATTTGCAGGTCATCAAGAAGCTTTGTGCAGCCACATTGATTTCTTTAGATGTCTCCCGTTTCTCTCTCTCATTGGAACCGTTTGCGATTGTGTCTTCAGTATATCATTTTTCAGAAACTGCCACCCATCTTGGACTCCTTTTTCTTTTCCTTTCCTCCCTCAGCACCCAATAATGGGGAATTAGCTGGCTTACTATCACGCAATGCTCTCTTTAGCCCCTTGGACCTGAACCCTATTTGTCTTGGGGCAGGTTGGCTCTTTATATGCTGGCCTCCCAATACCCCTTATAGCTAGTCCCAGCGCTCTCAGCTTAGGGGCTTCTCCCACAAAGAGGTGTGCCCCAAGGGGTTTCCTTCCCAAACAGCTCTAGCCCAGCCAAATTCTCCTCCCAGTAGCCCAGTTGGATCACATCTGTTGTCCAGGCTCTGTCTCCAGGTTGGGTTCAATGGGAACAGATGCTCCACACTCTTGGTTCTCTGGTAGCCTTTTGTCCAGGGTATGCAGAGCTCTCAGCTCTCCCTCTCTCTCTGGCTTCACCAACTGCCTTCCCACCAACTAACGTCCTGACTCCCTGGCTTCTGAGTTTTTCATTGTCTCAGCTCAGGTGCGTGTCAGCTACCTCATTAGCTCCTATGCTTCAGGTTCTTAAAGGGCCAATGCTCAGTTCCACTAGAGCTCATTCTCAGGGTACTTACCCTGGTAGACCCTGTAACAGTCATGATACTTGCTAACTCCTCAATCGAGCAATGCTTACCTGATCCTGCGCTGCCGAGTCACTGTACCCCCGTCTGTGGCTATTCTAATGCCGGGAGATCAGGCCACTATCTTTGCTCTAGGAGCATGGTGGGAAATGTAGTCCAGCATTTTCCCAGAGAGCCAGCGGCAGCACCTCCACTCCACAGCAGCACGCTGGCTCCCTCCACTTGGACTCTATGGGCCGTATCGCTTCTCACGATGTTTACTTCCCCCTGCCACCTGTACCCTTACTAAAATTTTTCCTACTGTTCCCCCTTCCTGCCTGCTGTGCCCCCCCCCCCCAAAAAAAGTTCATGCTGCTCCTACTTCCTGTCCATGGTGTCCCATCCCCTTGTTTGGTCACATAAGGATAGGAGGACATGTAATGGAACGCCGTAAAATACTTGGTACAATACCGAGCATTTTACTGAGTACCGAGTATTAATAAGTATGTCAGTATTATTGAGTGGCTGCCAGAAATGCAAGCCCAATCCTCAACTACAAGAATCTTCAGCTACAAGAGAGCCAGTGTGGTGTAATGGCTAAGTGTGCAGTACTTGGACCGGGAGGTAGAGTGGGACCTCAGTTCTAGTCTCCCCTTACTCAAACTTACTGGGTGACCCTGGAGTCACCAGTCACAATATTGTCTCAGCCTGACCTACCTCATAGGGCTGTTGTAAGGATTAAAAGTTGTGTTAAATTATTATGTGTAAAGCGCTTCAAGTACTATGGCAGGGGGGCGCTCGATAAAAATAAAGATTACTACTCTGAAATATTCATGATTACTGCCCTATTCATTTCATCCCTAATAAAGTCAGACGTGAATTTCTCGGTAGATTCCAACTAAGATAGCACTTATTAAATGCATGCAAAATAGTTAGATGGCCTGCCCTGCAAGTCTCCTACATAAGGAGATATGAATCTGGCAGATAAAGTCGTGATGCCCAAAATGGAATAAGCTTTGACATGGCCAAGCTGAAGGCCTGCCAGATGGTGGCAACTGCAAAGAGGCAGATAGCCAGGAGGACCCCCATCTACAAATGCTACTCTATCAGTTTGCAACAGAGCAGTTCTCAATCTTGGGTTAGAAAACATGATCATAAGCTAAACTACCTAGCTACGAACCATGTTTGCAAACAGGTTAGGGATAACTCTGGGTGAAAACAGACATGATGCTAACCACCCTTGGTGGTTATTTATGCATGTTGCAGGGCTGTATTGGTGCCCTATGCAGCCCTGAAATGACCACCAAGGGTGATTAGCGTCATGTCGATTTTCACCCTCTGTTTCTACTTATATTTGCAGTATTAACAATACCTTGGTTAAGCATATTACTTACTAATAAAGTACAGTATGTGGTATGTGTGTCATGATGGTAAAGTTGCATCTATGGGTGAAAACAGACATGATGCTAACCACCCTTTAACCACCCTTGGTGGTTATTTATGCATGTTGCAGGGCTGTATTGGTGCCCTATGCAGCCCTGCAACATGCATAAATAACCACCAAGGGTGGTTAAAGGGTGGTTAGCATCATGTCTGTTTTCACCCTATAGTAGGTAAATTCCAGAGTGAAGGGGTTGGAACTTGCCCCTATCCCTTTACTGGACAAGAAGTGCACAATCATGGGGTGGAAGGCAGGAAGAGTCATTTCTGTTTCTAGGGTCTTGCTTGCCCTTTGTTTCAGGGTAAGAAGAGGGGCATAATGGCACTTCTCTATCCTGGAAATTCAGTTACTGTGGACAGAGCCTATAAATTAAGTTGACTTAAGGATTCTAGAATGCATGAAAAAATGAAGAGCTTTTAAAATAGGCATGCAAGAAATAACAGGAGCTATTGACACAGGGGCAGAGGTTTTGTGTTAAAGAACGTACATGCAAGCAAATTAAACAATGTTCAGCAGTTGCAAAGTTTATGTTTTAGCAGCAGGGAGAACGGTTTCATCCCATCTACAACTACAGATTCTAGGATCAATAAACCTTTCGTTTAAGAAAGGTATTAAGGCACTTACAAATTCACTCGTGCTCCAAAAAGCATGGAAGTCATACATTAAGCCTCCTGCTGTAACTTGCGTGTCATGTAGTGAAGAGGTTGCAGTTTCACATATTGTGCTCACAACTTAGGCTCCATACACCCACACTTTGTCTTGGACTTTCAGCCACAATCCTCTTCCTCTACAGGTTGGGGGCAACACTGAAGCTGGGGGCAACCAGCATCTTCCTGCCTCTATTTTATGGACTGGAGTGCTACCTCCACTGTAGCCCATATTGCCCTTGTTGTTCCCAAGGCTTGTTCCTGAATACACATCACCCATTTTTCAGCCTTGTCCCCCCATATACACCCCCACAGTGCCTGGGTGCCCCTCCTTTCAAACACACTGCTCCCCACCCCTGGCTGATGGAGCCTTGTCCCCCCATATACAATTTCACAGCATCTGGCCCATACACGCAATGCTCCCCACGCGTAGCTGTCCCCAGTTTTGCCTTCTAGTACACATCCTATACCCATATACACTGCCTCCCACCCAGTACTTGGATGTCCCATTGTCTCCAACCAAACTGAAAGCACATACGAATAGACACACACTTTGCCCCCACCCCTGGCTGTCTCCCAAACCTTGTCCCCAAATACACCATGCATCTCTCTCTCTCACACCCCACCTCCCCATCTGGATACCCCCTCACCATACAAACGTTGCTCCCCACCCCTGGCTGCCCCCCAGCCTTGTCCATGGATGCACATCTCTCTCTCAGACTTGTCCCCCCATATTTATTTATAGTAACATTTGTATGCCGCCCCCTCCTGCTAGAAGCATCTTGGGGTGGCCAACATATAAAAACATAACATTTATTAAAATTTCATTAAAACATAATAAAATTCATACACAACACTCCCAGCACTTGTCTGCTCATTACTGATGTACACACCCCTGCCTGCCCCCAGCCTTATTCATGTATACACATCACCCATTTCTCAGCCTTGTCCCCCATAAATACTTGCCCAGCACCTGGCAGCCCCCTCCCCAAAGACACTTTTCCCACTGCCTGGCTGTCCCCAGTCTTATCACCGTGTACACATCTTCCATCCATCAACCTAGTTCCCTCCATATACAGCACCCCAGTACTCAGCTATCCTGTTCTCCCCAGCCCAAATGAAAATACAGATCCCTGAAGCACACCACTTTTTACATCTTTCCATTATGAAAACTGACCATTTAGTCCTACTCTTTGCTTCCTATCTTTTAACCAGTTTCTGATCCATAGTAAGACACTACCTCCTATTCCATGACTTTTTAATTTTCTCAAGAGTCTCTTATGAGGGAGCTTATCAAATGCTTTCTGGAAATTCTTGGATAGGTCCATAATTGGCTATTAGTCAAATCAGACAGGATGAGATCTGTCAGTGGCTGGTGAATAGCTAGAGATATGTAAGTGGTTGGCGAATAGCTAGATCATACCACTATTACCAGCTATGCCATTTCTCTGAAGCAGCCAAAGTTGGTCACTGTCAGACAGAATGCTGTGGTGGCTGGACCACTAATCCGACCCAGTATGGCACTAATTTAGGTTCCTAAACAGTTTCCAAATACCTATTCTAGAAAAGGCTGAATCGTGACAAGATGGAGGTGAGGTTAGTGGGTAAGGCAACGGAGTTAGTGACCCCCATTATTGATGTGGTCTGCCCTCCATTGGCCTCCCAGGTACGGAGTCTGGGGGTGCTCCTCGATACACAGCTCCGCCTAGATCTCCAGATGGAGGCTGTGGCGAGGAGTACTTTTCGCCAGTTACATCTGATGCGATGGCTTCGGCCATTTGTTTCAGACTCTGACCTGACCATAGTCATCCATGCTTTCATCACCTCTAGATTAGACTATTGTAATGTACGGCTACCCATGATGATGGCTCGGAAATTGCAGCTGGTGCAGAATGCAGCAGCCCGTCTCTTAGTAGGATTGGGTTGCCAGGAGCATATTACACCAGTGCTCCGTTCTTCGCTCGATTCAAGGTGTTGGTCTTGGTCTATAAGCATTAAACAGCCTGGGCCCTACCTATCTGTGAGATCGCCTCATGCCCCGGGGGTCCTGGATCAGCCCCTACAGTCATCCGGGGGTGTTCTGTTCTAGGTCCCCCAAGTTTTTTGGGGTACCGCGCAGGAGAGGGCATTCTCAGTGGCCGCACCGCGGCTGTGGAACTCCCTTCCAGTGGGGGCCCAGTTGGCCCTGGATCTTCCTTCCTTTTGGAGAAGTTGCAAGTCCTGGCTGTTCCACCAGGCGTTTGGCGGGGGAGAGGACTAAGGTTGGGGTGCAATTAGTTACTTTTCCTCCTTTTATACGTTGTTTTAATTCTGATGTTTTTAGTAATTGTAAGCTGCCCCGAGCTGCCTGTGGCAGGAGGGGTGGGGTAGCAATTAAAAATAAATAAATAAATCCAGGTATCTACTGAGATGTGTCTTTACATCAAACATACCCATGAAACTCACAATATGCATTCAAAGTATCTGTTTTTCCTCAGACAAAAATCAATTTTTTAAAATTAAGGTATAATAAAATATGTGATAAAGGAGTTATCACATTACTTTTCTCCACAGAAAAAAGTGGATTTTTTTAAACGGTAAAGTAGCAAACTGAAGTTAACCCTTTGCCCCAAACCAAGATGACTCCTGCTTGTCTTCTCATTATAAAACTACCTATACCTGGTCTTAACTGCAATTTAACAGAGAAAAAACACACACACTTAACTGGAGGTTATTTCCTCTGAGAAGATAAGCCCCAAGAATTTAACTAGCAGTAGTTCCTGGATTTTTACTTTTAAAGCTTATCTAGTCTGGTAAAGAGGTTTTCTTTTTTTAAAAAAATTGCTACAGCCTTAAGAAAACATTAGCTGGTCCTGATCAAGTGTAATCAGTTCATAAGGACTTAGCAGTCAAGAAAAAGTACAGCAGGTTAACAGACAGCATCCTAAAGAAAAAATGTTTACTCATACACAACGCAGGGTAGCAACTAAATCTCAGCCAAGGGAAAACAAAGCAAGTTTCCCAAAGAGCTGACACTACCTGTTTGGGAAGTTAGTCAGGGCATTTGGAATGTGAACAAAATCAAGTCTCATGATTATGGCAAAATATGTACCTATGAGTCCCTGACAATGACAGAAGTGTATTTTGTGTGAAAAGTCAGACGGCTCCAAAGACATATTTCCAATACTAGATAAACGGCTTCGCCTCTAAGTCACACCCTGTTCCCAACTAGAACGCCCTTACCCATCCACTCCTACACCCAGCAGCACCCTCCCTTGACACAAGCTTGTCATACCTTGCACTCC
This sequence comes from Sphenodon punctatus, assembly GCA_003113815.1. Taxonomy (NCBI): domain Eukaryota; kingdom Metazoa; phylum Chordata; class Lepidosauria; order Sphenodontia; family Sphenodontidae; genus Sphenodon; species Sphenodon punctatus. Next base: position 1,788,391 of record QEPC01010148.1, read on the forward strand.
TGTTCCCAATCCCCATCCACCTCCTTCTGCCTCCCTCTCCTGCACTCAACTTCCTACTCCCCTTTCCCAGCAGACACACAGCTTTCTTCCCTGCACACAACTCCCTACCATCTTTCCTGAACAGTCATCCCCTGAACCCAACAAATTCTCACCCACCCCTTTCCTCAGCAGTCAGCTCTCTCACCTGTCCACCAAGATGCTGCAGGAAGGTCATGTTCAGTCATCCCTCCCATTGCAGGATGAGTCCTTGGGCAGCGGCAGAAACACCCCAGGCAGGGGGTGCAGCAGCCCAGCTCCATCAGGTCCAAACCACCCGGTATCACCAGCTCCATCCCCCCAAACTCCAGTCCAAGTCTCCCTCGTTCCCTGTGCGGGAAAGGAGCCAGCACATTATCTGGCCTTGGTGCCTGTCCTGTTCTGCTTAGAACTGCCGTTTCCTCCACCATGAACATTGTGACAGCAGCACCAAGATCTGGATGTGGCAGCTCCAGGAGGGGAAGAACAGGTGCTGTGGGGGCAGGAGCAAGGGGAGGGGACATGGGTCAAAAAGGAGAGAGTTTCCCCAGGGGAGGAATGCAGGAACAGCTGGAGAAGAATGCAGGAATAGGTGGAGAAGCAGGAAGGAGAGTTCGTGTCAGGGAAAGAAGACTCCAAAAGCCCAACCTGGTAGCCCTGCCAGTCCCCCCCTCCCCCTGATGAATTTGCACATGCGTAACAAAGTTCTCATGTTATCAGTGGAAAGTGTGAGATTTTTAATACATAATTTAAACTGCACAACAGATTTTAAAAATCCAAACTCAGAAAATTCAAGTGTGCATTCTAGTTATTTCCTGACACCTCTACACGGATGACTTTGAACACCCTTCTGTCAACAAAATGAAGTTGCAAACCCCAGAACACACATTTCTGCCTCCAATTTTCAAACTCTTATAACTCACTGTTTCTACACCTATCAGTCTGTAATTTGGATAGCTTCTACCCCTCGCCCAAGCGACCCACTCTACAGAATTTCACAGTGATAGGATAAATTATCACTATTTTATAACGAGTAGAATGCTCATGATTTTAACAGAGTGCAGCCTGCCTTAACAGAGTCACTCCTGCAAATCTATAAATAAAGCAATTCAGGCATCTGTTCAAGAGAATGGATTTTGAACAATGAGCAAGTTTCTTGGGTCTTTCTGAATATAGCTCTCCCCCTAACGTTTTTCCACTGTTGCTAACTTTGCTGAAAAGTCTAGTAGACAATGTTGGTGGCCCTCTGGCATTTGTCAGTGTTCCCTATATTCCTGATCTGAACAGAATTAAAAGAGCAGCTATGTGCGTTGCCATCACCACAGCTCCACAACTTGCACAGCTGCTGATACCATCATGTCTCCAACAAAGGGGGGATTTTAGGGAGAAAGTTAGATCAGACAGCGCCCTACAACATACAAGGATTCAGAATACCTCACAGTAAAAACTTTCAACATTAGTTCTTGCTAGAACAGAGCTGATATTGTCTTAAAGGCAGTTCTCTAGGAGGGAAAAGTGCTAATGTTTCCATCTCTACAGTGTGCCTACACTTAAGAACTCCATTAGATGTTCTTGCAACAAAAGCAGAAAAAGAAGCACTGATGAATAATTATAGCTTGTATCAGTGCATTTTGGAGCTTGGAAGAATATCTGTTGAAGTGTTCAATGGCAGTTGCCGAGTAGAGATCTTGTTAAAGTTTGAGTACTGAGCACGCCACTTGGGGTGGATAACCTGCTGAACCTGTGCAGTGACAATTCGTGTAGCTTCTTGTTTATGTATGAGAAAAACCACTGCAGACTGCACCAGTACAGGTAAAGATTTGCTCTCAGGTATTGCTTACAGTCATTAAAACTTTAAAGCACACCAGGCATGTCTATTTTGTTTAGATTACAAAATGCTTTTCTTTAGTGTAGAAAATAAAAAAAGCCTGTGAATCTTTAGCAAAAAGGCCATTTTGCCAATCTGAGCCTAACTAAGATCATAGGTATATTTCCACCATTAAGTAATCCTAATTATTAATAACTTAAAGATATCAAAGTAGTTTCTTGATCACCTACATTGGTTAAGATGACTTGAAACAATTTGTTGCTCAGTTGAAGATGGTATCAGACTCACCCACATACTTTATACAACTGTGAACAGATTTATCCTGAGGCTATCTGGTGAAATACATACACACCTAATTAAAGCTGCAAAACTAGTTTAACAAGATATGAAATAGTCTTAAGCATGGGGAAAGTTGACATGCTTTCATAAGATAGGAACATTACGACAGATCAAAATATTAATCTATCCTAACTAGTACCCTACTTTTAGCAGTTAAAAATATTATTAATTTTTTATATAGCACAAACAGTGTACCTGGTGCTGTACACAATCAATAGTTATAGATAGATTGTAAACTCCTGGGGGTAAGGACCTAAGAGACAAGGGCGGGGCTAACACTGGGAGAGACAAGAGTACATTCATGAAGTTGAGAAGCTGCAGTTGCACTTCCTTAAATTAGTTACAGGGAACTAGCTTCTGAAGGAGGGGAAAGACCATGCAATTTCACTTATGATGAGCTAGGAAAGGCCTGATGGAAGAGGTAGGTTTTCAGGAGGTATTTGAAAGTTGGGAGGGAAGGAGCAGAACAAACGTATCCAAGGAGGGAGCTCCAGGCATGAGGGGTAGCAAGAGAGAAGGGGCAAAGACGTTTAGAGGAGCAAGGGAGGGATACAAGAGTGGAGAAATATGGGGCAGCAAGGTCATGAAGAGCCTTGCTTGTGAAAGACCAGGAGCTTGTGCTGAATGCGTTCATGTAGAGGAAGCCAGTGTAGGGTGGAGAGAAGGGGCTGAACGTGGTCAAAGCAATGGGCAGAGTGGATGACTTTGGCAGCTGAGTGTTGAACTGAGATGAGGATGAGAGCAGGGGAGGTCAGTAAGGAGGAAGTTACAGTAATCAAGGTGCGATAACTAGAACATGGACTAGTGTTTTTGCGGTAGCAACAGTAAGGCAGGGCTGGATTTTAGCAACATTATACAGAGTGAAGCAACAGGATTTAGCAACAACCTGGATCTGAGGCATAAAGGAGAGGGAGGAGTCGAAGATGAATCCCAAACTACCTGCCTGAGGAACTGACTGGATGGCAACTCCCTCAATGGAAAGAGAGAAAAGTAGGAGGGAAACATGAGTTCGGTCTTGGCCATATTAAGCTTGAGTTGGCGGCGAGACATCCAGGCAGAGATGTCAGACACAGTTAGCAATACGTGACTGGATGGAGGAGGAGAGTACGGGAGTGGAGAAAGAGTTGAGTGTCAGTATACAGGAAGCCGTGGGTTTCAATGAGTTTACCCAGAGAAAGCATAAAGGGAGAAGAGGGCCTAGGACAGAGCTTTCGGGAAGTCCCACAAAGAGGGGACGCGACAGAGGAGGTACTAGCAAGAGAAACGTTGAAAGAGCAGTTCGAGAGATACGAAGAGAACCGGTCAAGAATAGAGTCATAGAAACCAAGGGAGTGTAGTGAATCCAGGAGGCGGCCATGGTTGACCGTGTCAAAGGTGGCAGAGATCGAGATGGACAAGAATGGGGTAGAGGCCCTTAGACGTGGCTAAGAGAAGATCACTGGTGATTATGGCGAAGGCAGTCTCAGTCAAGTGGAGAGGGTGGAAGCCCGATTGAAGGGATCAAGGGAGGAAATCACAACACCATCTGTTGACAGCCTGCTCCAGGAGCTTGGAAGCAAAGGGTAGATGCACATTGGGGTGATAGCTAGAAGGATTGGAGGGATCAAGGGTGGCCTTCTTAAGGATAGGGGAGATGGCGACATGTTTGAAAGCCAATGGAAATGACCCAGTACAGAGGGAGTGATTGATGATGTGCAGCAGAGAAGGTGCAGCGGTGGTGGCAATCACTGTTAGGAGGTGAGAGAGGATGGGGTCACAGGGCAAGAGGAGGGGCTGGATGAAGAGAGGAGGAATGTGACCTCATCAAGAGAATCTGGGAAGAAGGAGAAGAGAGGCAGGAGGGGAAATAGCAGGGAAGAAGTAGGGGAGGGAGAAGGTTGAGAAGCACTAGCAAGATAGCGTTTATCAATCTTGTTGAAGGAGTGTAGATCCAGGCCGGGGGGGGGGCGCGCGCGGGGGGGAAGGGGCAGGGGAAGGACAAAGAGGCTTCAAAAGGGAAGCAAATGTTAAGATGAGATGGCCACAGTTGATTAATATGGAGTGCTCTTGCTTTGCACAGTATTGGGTAACAACTTATCAATACAATTTATAGACAGACATCGCCAAGACAGGACAAGCTTTCCAGAGACATCCACAGTAGAATCTAGATGGATAGTGTAATATATTGGGGAGGGGGGGGGGGCGGGCAGTCTTGCTACATTACTGTGTAAAAAAAAGATGGAACAATTTCTTAACAAAAGATAACAGGCATCTGTTGTGTGAATAATTTACCCCTGCCATCTGCTACCTCCTTTCCTGCTGCTGAACGCCTAGTGAGGAAATCTCATGAATTTGCCGACTACCTCCATTACAAAGTTCATTTTCTCTTCCCTCAACTCTACCATCTCCCTTGCTAAGTAACAATACTTTTTAATCATGATTAGTCTCACTCCCACAAACCTGTCTCTTTGCAACTTTTGCTTTCCTTCTCAAACCCTCTCCCCTCGTTCCACCCCCATTTCTGCACAGGACCATGCATCCTTCAAGGAAAAGATTAACATCGGCCTTGACATTTCCCACCCTTCTCCCCCTCTCAAACTCACCTCCTTGTCCAACCACTCCACTTGCACCCTTGACCCTATCCCTTTCCCCCCTTCTAGCTGCCATCTCCTCCACTGTTGCCCCCTCCCTACTGCATATTAGCAACCTCTCCTTTGCCTTCAGAACACACCACTTTTTCTTATAGTCTTAAAATATTCACTCTCTACTCCCTCCAATTATTGTCCAATCCGTCTCCCTTCTTTTGCTTCTAAGCCCCTTGAACATGCCATGTACACCCACTGTTTTGACTGCCTCTCATCCTCCTCTTCCCTGTAATTAAGTTAAGCCTGTACATCTATTGCTTCATGAATGTATCCTTAGCTATTCCCTTCTCCCTTGGATAGAAAGAGAATTCACCAGGTGAGAGCCCTAATTCTCTAATCTAAAACACTGGACAGTTCTCACTTTGGGGTCGTTCCCCTATTTCACCAGCAGGAGGCAGAAAATAGAGGTTACTTACCAGTAACTCTGTTCTTCGAGAGAGCTCAGCGTATTCTCACTCTTGGGATTCACTTCCTGCTCTGCAGACACCGGAGACCCTGTTGTCAGCAGTCTCCAGGCAGAAAGTCTGGAAGATCTAGAATATGGTGAGGGCTCCGCACCCCCTCCTGTCCTGTCAAAAGAGCGGGCTCAAGATCTCGCGAGAACAGGACTGCATAAATAGGGGGAGGAGACCTCACTGCCTCAGTTCCTTCCAACCCCATCCCAGAAAACAAATTAAAGATACATCTGAGACAGAGGGGAAGGAGGGTGGGTCGTGAGAATACGTGGAACTCTCTCTCAAAGAACAGAGTTACTGGTAAGTAACCTCTGTTTCTTCTTCAAGGATCTCCACGATTCTCACTCTTGCGAGAGTGAATAGCCGTTCATAACACCTACCACAAGGTGGTGGGAGTTGAGGAAGTTAAGCAAATAGAGATTGGAGAACTGCTCTTTATTATTATTCTTAACATTCATTTATATAGCGCCAGCAGTGTACCTGGCACTTTACAAAGTAATAAAATAGACATGGTTCCTGCCCCTAGGGCTTACAATCTGAGAGACAGGAGCTGGGGGAAGAGACATAGGAAGGGGAACAGAGGGAGAGACAAGGGGTCTAACATTCATGAAGATGCGAGGTCTCAAGTGCACGTACTTGGCTTGGTTACGATGAGAATGACAGCAGGCAGGTCCATGTTGCAAGGATAAGGGTAAACCGATCGTAGGTATAGGAATAGTGGCTCAGCAGGATAAAGAGTCAGACAGAGCAGAGCGAAAGAGGTGAGTTTTAAGGAGAGATTTGAAGGTATGAAGGGAGGGGGCAAGGCGGATGTGGACAGGGAGGGAGTTCCAGGCATGGGGGGCAGCAAGTGAGAAGGGACGAAGGCGCTTAGGGGAGCAGGGAAGGCGTGGAAGGGTGAGAGAAGGGACAGAGGAGGAGCGAAGTGCACGGGCTGGAGTATGGAGGGCGATAAGTGCAGAGAGGTAGGGGGGAGCAAGGTTGTGAAGAGCTTTATAGGTGAAGACTAGGAGCTTGTGCAGGATTCGTTCAGGAAGGGGAAGCCAGTGAAGCGAAGAGAGGAGGGGCTGCACATGGTCGAAGCGACTGGCGAGGTAGATGACCCTGGCAGCAGAGTTTTGGACAGAGATGAGGGGAGAAAGGTGAGACCGGGGAAGGCCAGTGAGAAGGAGGTTACAGTAATCGAGGCGAGAGATGACCAGAGCATGAACAAGAGTTTTGGCAGACGAGACAGAGAGAAAAGGGCGAATCTTAGCAATGTTATGGAGGGAGAAGCGACAGGATTTAGCAACAGAGTCAATGTAGGGTTTAAAAGAAAGGGCTGAGTCAAAGATGAAGCCTAGGCTACGGGCTTGGGGGACAGGCAGGATGGTGACTCCATCAATAGTTATTGACAGTGAGGAAGGAGAGGAAGGATGAGGGGGGAAGATAAGGAGTTCAGTTTTAGCCATGTTGAGTTTGAGTTGACGTTGAGACATCCAGGTAGAGATGTCAGAGAGACAGTTGATGAGACGAGCTTGAACAGAGGGAGAGAGAGAGGGAGTAGAGAGATAGAGTTGAGTGTCATCAGCATAGAGGTGGTATTGGAAGCCATGGGAGGCAATGAGTTTGCCTAAGGATGAGGTATAGATCGAGAAGAGGAGAGGGCCAAGAACAGAGCCTTGAGGAACACCAACTGAGAGGGGGAAGGAGGAGGAGGCGGAGTTGGAGAGAGACACATTAAAGGAGCGGTCAGAGAGGTAGGAGGAGAACCAGTTATGGACAGAGCCACAAAAGCCAAGGGAGTGAAGGGAATCCAGCAAGAGTGAGTGGTCAACAGTATCGAAGGCAGCAGAGAGATCAAGGAGGACAAGAATGGAATAGAGACGTTTAGATTTAGCCACCAGAAGATCGTTGGTGATCTTAGCGAGAGCAGTTTCAGTAGAATGAAGGGGGCGGAAGCCAGATTGGAGGGGGTCAAGGGAGGAGTTGGAGGATAGGAAGTCAAGGCAGCGGGAGTAGACAACACGTTCAAGCAGCTTGGAAGCAAAAGGAAGGAGTGAGACAGGACGATAGCTAGAAGGGTCAGAGGGGTCAAGAGTGGACTTTTTGAGAATAGGAGAGACTGTGGCATGTTTGAAGGCAGAAGGGAAAGAGCCAGTAGAGAGGGAGAGGTTGATGATGTGCAGGAAGGAAGGGGCGACAGTGGGAGTAATGGAGGTGAGGAGGCGGGAAGGAATGGGATCAAGGGGGCAAGTGGAAGGGTTGGAGGAGGAGAGCAGAGAGGAGATTTCCTTAAGGGAGGCAGGGGAGAAGGAGGACATGAGAGAAGGAGGGGGAGGAGGGAGAGGGGTGGGAGTGGGAAGAGAGGAGTGGGAAGCGATGTCGAGGCGGATCTTGTCTATCTTGGAGGTGAAGAAGGAGGCAAGATCCTGAGCAGAAAGGGAAGAAGGAGGGGGAGGACAGGGAGGCTTGAGGAGGGAGTCAAAGGTAGAGAACAGGCGGCGAGGGTCCCGAGAACAGGACTCAATGCGGGAGGCATAGTAGTGTTGTCTAGCAAGGGAGATAGCAGAAGTAAGGGTGGAGAGACAGAATTTGAAGTGAAGGAAGTCAGCGTGAGAATGGGATTTGCGCCAGAGTCGTTCAGCAGCACGAGTGCAAGAACGGAGGTGGCGGATACTAGGGGTGAGCCAAGGACGGGGGTTGTGGGAGAAGGCAGGGCGGGAAGAGAGAGGGGCATGGGAGTCAAGTGTGGAGGAGAGAGAGGCGTTGAGAGCAGAGACAGCGGAGTCAGGGGAGGAGGAAGAGAAGACTGTAGGAAGAAGGGGAGAGAGAGAGGAGGCAAAGTCCAGGGGATCAATAGCTTGAAGGTCACGGAAGGGGCGTAGAGAAGGGGAAGAGGAGGGGGGACAGTGGGAAATGTTGAAAGAGGCAAGGAAGTGGTCTGATATAGGATGAGGATCGAAGGAGAGATCAGCGACAGAGCAGTTTCTAGAGAGGACAAGATCAAGAGAATGGCCATTATTATGGGTGGGGGAGTTGGTCCAAAGGTGGAGGTTGAAGGAGGCGGCTAGGGAGTGGAAGCAAGAGACTGAGGGCTGAGATGGGTCATCAACATGAATGTTGATGCTCTTCCCACTAGGGTATGCTCTTCCCACTAGGGTATGCGATCTAGCCACTAGGTCCAGAGAGTAATGTTTAGAGAATGTGTGAACGGAGGACCAGGCAGCAGCTATGCAAATATCTACAATCAGGACACCGCGGAGATTGGCCATGGTTGTGGCCACTGCTCTAGTAGTGTGTGCTCGGAGACAGGAAGTGGTGTCCTCTGAGCTTGAAGATAGCATCTCTGGATGCAGAGGAGAATCCACTTCGACAGTGTAGGGGAGGTAATCTTAGCCCCAATTCTCTGTCCCTCATAGGAGATGAATAGCGAATCAGAAGCTCTGATCAGTCTAGTGCAGTGGATATAGGACGACAAAACTCTCTTTACATCGAAGGAATGTAAAGACTGTTCTGAACGTGAGGCATATGGCTTTGGAAAAAAGACTGGGAAAGAGAGAGTCTGATTCAGATGTAAAGGGGAAGACTACCTTTGGTAAAATGATGGGTCAGTCCTGAGGTCCACCTAGTCCTTTGAGAAGCGAATATAAGGAGGAGGCTCTGAGGGCGGTTAACTCACTAACCCTTCAGGCTGAGGGGATAGCCACTAAAATGGCAGTTTTAATGGATAAGTTTTCCATTGAAAAAGAGGCCATAGGTTCAAATGGAGGTCCCATTAATTATTGCAAGTACGAGATTAAGGTCCCACTAGGGGGCCGGCTGAGTAGTGGGAGGAAAGGTATTGATAAGGCCATTCCCGAAGGTCTTCATCAGGGGATGGAAAAATATGGTATCTGTCCTCCGGTTCTAAGGGGGACAAAAGGGCAGCCAAGGGTACCTTAGTGGAGGAGAGGGAAAGATCTAATTCCTGGAGATGTAACAGATATTTGGAAATATGGTTCATATTGAGGGAGGTCATTGGAATCTTGATGGAAGAACACCCTCTAGAGAAACGATTCAATTAGGTCGTGTAACACGCTTGGGTGAATTTAGCAGAATAGCTGAAATCTCTGGGAATACCTCCCCCATCATGGACTAATAGCCAAGTACAGAGATGGAGCATGCGTAAGTCGTGATGGACAATGGTACCCCATTGGAGTGACAGGAGGTCGGGTTGGAGAGAAAGGTCTGCGACCTCTGAGGCCAGTTCCAGGAGCGCCTGGAGCCAGGTTTGCCCGGGCCAGAACAGGCTATGAGAATGATGTGGGCGTGATCTGATCAGATCCTGTAAAGTACCTTGCGCAGGAGAGGTGTTGGGGGAAAGGCACAAAGCAAGTCCCCAGTCCAGGAGATCACGAATGCATCCGAGATCAATCCTGGCGCTAACCCTGCATGGCTGTAGAACATGGGGAGCTCTGCGTTCTCTGTACTGGCAGATAGATATATGGACAGGGTACCCTATTCTCGGAAGTTGTCTTGTAGAACACGATCGTTCATGGACCACCTGTGGTGGTCGGAAGTTTGACGACTGAGTTGATCTGCAAGAGAATTGTCCTGCCCTGCAAAATGAATGGCCTGGAGATGGATATCGTGATTGACGCTCCAGTTCCAGATAGCTTCTGCCTCGAGAGATAGGCACATGGATCGGGCTCCCCTATTTGTTGAGGTACCACATGGTGGCAGTATTGTCTGTGATGATGAAGATATTCTCGCTCCTTAAATGTGATACGAGGGCCCTGAGTTCTAGTGTATTTATGAGAAAGCCCCTCTCATCCTGGGACCAAAGGCCGTGGACCTTGAGGTGATCTCTGTGAGCTCCCCAGCCTAAGGCATCTGTCGAGATGGAGGTGTTACAACAGGAGGTTCGAGGGGAGTACCCTGTAGCGTGTGAGCGCAATCTGTCCACCAAATGGTTTGGTAGACCTTGTTTGGTGGTGAGGGGATGGAAGGCAGGAAGGTGAACGTGCTTGAGCCACTGCTGAAGGGGTCTCATATGCAGACGCACATATGGCATCACTGCTGTGGTGGAGGACAGAAATCCTTGAAGGCGGAGAAAGAAGCGGACCATCCTGGTGCTTTGCGAGCGTAGGGACTCTATAGTACATCTGATCATATGAAATCCATCCAGCGGGAGGTAGGCTCTGGGCCGATCTGTGTCCAAGAGAGCTCCAATGACTTTGAGACGACTTGTTGGCTGGAGATAGGATTTCTGTATATTCACGATTAATTCCAGAGCTTGCAAAGTGTCACAGTAACATGAATATGATTCAGCATGCTGTCTCTGGAAGAAGCTACTAGGAGCCAAACGTTCCAGATACGGGAAGCTTTTATTTTCATTTTCCCCAGGTAGGTGGAAATATGCGTCTTTGAGATCTAGGATGGGTCTGAAACCCTCATTCTTTTTGGAGACCACAAAGAAATGGGGGTAAACCCGGTATTCTGTTCCAAGAAGGGTATCTCCTCAATAGCCCCTTTTAATAGGAGCTTCTGAACTTCTGAATAGAGGTGATTTGTTTAGGGTCAGTGGTCTTACTAAGCTGTGACCAAAGTCAATGTTGATATCCGCACAAAGCGGAGGCAAAGTTGGATGCCCTAAGGGACAAAATCTCAGAGGAAAAAAGTTTTCGGCCAAGTACATCTAGATGTCTCCCTTCCCTGTCAGATGGGGGAAGGCTGGATACCCCCTGCCCGAGGTTTGATAGAGGCTGGAGGAATAAGCAGAGAATTAGGAGGAGGATGTCTGAGGAAGATATTGGCCCCTTCCTTAGGAATAGCATACAGAGAGTCTGCCAACTTGTTGGTAGGAACAGCTGAGGAGGGTTTATTCCAAACGTAAGTGGAATACTCCACGAGATGGTCGAGCGCGGGGAGCATAATATGTCCCAACTCCCCAGTACCAAGGATCCCAAACACAGGGTCTGACCGAGCCTTCTGACTATCTTGGTGGGCAGTTTTGGCAGAGCCGAAACTAATCTCTTAGCATGGCCTGAAAGGCCTTAGTGTCCTCTGAGCAAGGGCAAAGTTGAGGGGGTGATAAGTTTCATCCTCCTCAAGGATGGGTGAGGAGGAAGAGGAAGATGGGGATGCAGATCTCCCTGATGAGATCCCAAGAGCAGGCCCAGGCAGCTCTGAAGCAGGGCGGTCTGACAGTGGATTTCCTAGTAGAGTGCTAAGGAAAGTGGTTCCCAGAGGTTGGTAGGCGGGCCTGTACGGATGGCACCTCAGGAGGAGGTGGGGGAGGAATGGTAGCTGTAGGAGGAACACGAGGAGGCAGCAGCAGCAGGTAAGCGCCTGCTGGCATAGGAGCAGGTGGAGGGTGAGTTACACGCTCCAGATGCTCAGTCGGACTGTGAAGGATATGGTGGTGATCTGTTCCGGGATCAGGAGCGGTATCGGGTACCGTCGGTACCGGGAGTCTTCGTATGGTGAACAGCAGGAGCAAGGGGAGCGGGTCTGCCGGTCCCTATGGTACAGAAAGGAAGTTGCGAGCAGTTGCGAGCAGTCCGAGAGGAGACCTATGCACAGATGTGGTAGAATGATCCGCGTGCATTGTGCGGTACCAAGGAGATCTAGTGTGATATACGGTGTCTATGGGTCTCACTGAGGTGAGAAATAGAGCGAGTGTCTCTGCGCCGTTCAGGGTGCAGTGGTAAGGTCACCACTAAGGGTGCAGTTGCTTGTGCAGCTGCTGGGCACCGGATGGTACCGTGGGAACCGGTGACAATTGCACTGAGAGAACACGCTCCAGTTCCGAAAAAAGAGTCTCTACCTCCACGGAACGTGGGGGTGTCAGCCGTGCCGGTACCTGTGCTTTTCTTTTCTTTTTCTCCTCACCAGGGGCGCCTGGTACTGCACTCTGTGGTGCGGGAGGCGCTCTTTGAATGGGAGACTTCCCTGTTTGAGACCTGTACCGTAGTCGGGATTTCCTCAGATTGTACCAGCAGTACCGGGAGCACTTAGTGGTCTCGATGGAGCTGCAGGAGTCACGGGCGCCTGGTACTGCACTCTGTGGTGTGGGAGGCGCTCTTTGAATGGGAGACTTCCCTGTCTGATGCCCGTACTATAGGCTGGATTTCCTCAGAGAATGTACCAGTGGTACAGGGAGCGCTTAGTGGTCCCAATGGAGCGCAGGAGTCGCAGGCACAGCACCAGCGGCAGTGCACCAGCAGTACCGGGAGCACTTAGTGGTCCTGATGGAGCGGCAGGAGCTGCGGGCTCTGGATTCATCTCGGAGGTTAGTGAGTGCCAGGTGGGGAGCCGGAGAGGCCCCTCTTCACTACCCTGAAGTGCCCTTTTGTTAGAATGTCCAGAGGTGGAGAGCCCTAGCCCGCTTTGTTCTGGTAGACAGGAGAGAGTAGGATTTACAACTCTGAGTATTACGGGTCTCTCTGAGGCATGGTCACTCACGGAGAGTGCAGCCGGACAGTTGCGGCAGCGTTTAAGCCCGCCTGCTTGTGCATAGTCTGGTGACTCTGCGTGAAAGCGGGCGCAGCCTGGGGGACAAACCCCCGGGTTCGTCCCCCGGGCTAGGGCACTGCACTCAAGTAGTTCTTCTTAATCTTCTTCTTTTTTTTTTTTTTTTTTTTTTTTACTACTGACAAGCACTGTAAAGTGCTCAAGGTCTTCCAAGTGCGACACGGTTGGAAGGAACTGAAGCGGTGAGGGCTCCTCCCCCTATTTATGCAGTCCTGTTCTTGCGAGTTCTTGAGCCCGCTCTTTTGACAGGACGGGAGGGGGGATGGAGGGGCAGAGCCCTCACCATATTCTAGATCTTTCCAGGCTTTCTGCCTGGAGACTGTTGACAACAAGGTCTCCAGTGCCTGCAGAGCAGGAAGTGAATTCCAAGAATGAGAATCGCGGAGATCCTTGAAGAACTTGTTTTTTCTGCGCATGGGCAGGGGAATGATCCTCCCTCTCACTCAAGTAAGTCCCACAGCCGAAGGACCATCTACAGGAAACGAACTCACAAACTAGTCAGAACTCCAACCCACAATACTGAAAAAGTGAAGAGATTCCCAGTGCAGAGGTAAATACCTCAAACCTACAAACCCAATATAAAAGGTTTCTGGGTGGGGTTTTTTGTAATCTGATACAGTCCCCCCAAGACCCTCTTGAAGAGGTTGTGTCTCACTCTGTTGCCTAGCGGGTGGGCCAGAGAACTGTCTGGTGTCTTGGATAGAAAGAGAATTCACCAGGTAAGAGTTTTATTCTATCCCAGACCCTGGCCAGTTCTCACATCCCTGCCACCTTAAACTCCCTGGTCAGTTCTTACTTTGGGGATGTCCCAAAGCAGTAGGATAACTAGCAAGAATGGGAGGGAGCACAAGCAAGTTAATCTAACACTGCCTGCAGCACCCTTCCCTAAAATGCTGCCTCAGTGGGCTGATGGGTGTGAATTTTGTACTGTTTCACAAATGTATTAAGGGACGCCCAGGTGGCCATCTTGCATGCTTCCTCATAGGAGGTTCTGGACTTTAAAGGCAGACGAGGTAGTTGCTCCCCTCACAGAATGTAACCAAATGTTTCCCAGGGAGTCCTACCCTGGGCCTTTAACGCTTCCATGATGCACTGAGTGACCCACCTAGAGATCACGGCTTTGGAAGCCTTCAGAATCTTCTGACCTGCCTTAATATTCATGAACAAAGCTGAGGATTGTCAAAAGTCATAGGTCCTCTTCAGGTACACCTTAAGAGCTCTCTGAACAGCCAAACAATGCCAGGACTTCTCCTTAGGGTGACTGGGTCTTGGGTAGAATAAGGGTAGCACTAGTTCCTGTGATCTATAGAAAGAAGTATTAACCTTAAGTACAAATGCCTGATCTAGGCGAAGGACCACAGATTCTTTCTGAAAGGAGCAGAAGTTAGGTTTAACTGAGATGGCCCCCAGCTCTGACATCCGTCGAGCAGAGACGATCGCCACCAGAAAGGCCACCTTGAAGGATAAAAAATACAAGGAGTTTTTTGATAGGCTTGAAGGGAGCATTAGAGAGGGCCACCAATACCAGGTTCAAATTCCATGAAGAATATCTATGGACTACCTGAGGGAATAGTATCTTGGCCGCTGTTAGCAAGTGTCTGACATGGGAACGTCCTACCACCTTAAACCCACTGGTTGAGAGGAAAACTGACTCCAGGGCGGTTACTTATCTGTACAACGGGTTGCGTTTTAACCCCTTGTCTAAGCCTGCCTGTAAAAAATCCAGTATTTCAGGAATCCCCACTGACCCTGGATCTATGGCTTTGGACCCACACCAATCTCTAAAAGGTCTGCCAGGTGGACTAGTAAATCCTGCGGATGGACCACCACCAAGAGGAAAGGAGGGTTTTGAGGACTGCATCGGAATAACCCAGATCTTTCAGGGCTTTGCGTTCAATTTTCATGCAGTCACTTTGAGTAGTGGCAAGTCCTTGTAAACGATAGGGCTCTGACTTAGTAAATTTGGAAGAGGTGGGAGCCTCAGGGGTTCTGTGGAGCAGAGTTCAATCAGGTCCAAGAACCAGGGTCTTCTTGGCCAATAGGGTGTCACTAGGATCATGCAAACTCGTTCTCTGTGGGCCTTTGCCAAAATCCGTGCAATCCGAGGAAATGGAGGGAAGGCATAGAACAGAACTGATGGCCATGGTTGGTTGAGTGCATCCGTGGCCATCGCCTTCCAGTGAAGGGATCATGACATGAATAACTGCGCCGTTGTGTTTTCGGGTGTTGCAAACAGGTCGATTTGCGGTGTGCTGAACTCGCGCACAATCATGCTGAAGGCTTATTCTCCCGGGTCCACATGGTGTCTGCTCAGCCAGTCTGCTGCCACATTGTCCATACCCTTTATGTGCAACACTTTCAGGGATCGTACATGTGTCCCGGCCCAGAGGAGGAGTCTCACAGCTTCCGTGTGCAGTTGCCTACACTTGGAGCCTTCTTGGTTGTGGAGGACATATGCCTTCGCATTGTCAATGTATATTAGCACGTGCTGATCCCGGATTTGGTTCGCAAAGCGCTGCAACACCAAGCATATTGATTGGCTCAACTTCGAGCCAGTTATTACTTTTCCTGCTTTCCTGTGGAGTCCACTGCCCCGGGGACACGCAGGTGACCATGTGGGCCCCCCAGCCTGTCAGACTCGCGTCCGTGGTGATGGATATTATTTGGTAAGCAGGTCGCCCTGTGTGAACCTGTGCTGTTGCAATCACCAGGACATGGCTTTCTTTACCCCTTCGGTGATTACGACACATGGGTTCAGGACCTTGGACATTTCCAGCTGCAGTGGTTGGAGTAGTTGTAGCAGGCGCAAATGGAAGTGGGCCCATTGCAGGTGTTGTGTGCAGGAGACAATCAGGTCCAGTAGGCTGGCTAGGGATTTCAGCAGGTCATCTAGATACAGGTGGACGTGAATGCCCTCAATTCAGAGTTTTGCTCCTGGGGGGGATCAGGACTTTATTGTAGGCAAACCTGAGCCATTTCCTGTGTGCCTGTCTGATGGGGACATGCAGGTAAGTTTATTTTAGGTCCAAGGGAGGTCAGTCAGTCCTTCTTGGAGATGGCTTGGCAGACGGTTTTTAGTGGTTACATACAAAACTTTCTCGTCCTCACTCTCTTGTTCAGGTGCTTCAGGTCCAGCACCACTCTCCACTCGCATGACTTCTTTGGGACCAAGAACAGAACTGAGTATAGGCCCTGTTCCTGCTCGCCAGGAATAATCAGCTCTTTTGCTCTGATGGGAGTGGAGCCTGTTGATTTCTGCCAGCATTGCCTGGTGTTTGGCCTGCTTGGAGGAGACAGGAGAGGCGAGGTAGAAATTTAGGGGTTGGTTTTGCAGTTCTATTGGGTACCCCTGCATAATGACCTCCAATACCCTGGCGTCTGAGGTCAAATCCACCCACACCTGAGAGAAGCTTTGTAACCTGCCCCTTATGTCCGACTCAGGCCAATAGTCAGTCCTGTTTGGATTGGCCTGGGCCCTAGGAGTGTTTGGGCCGGCCCTGGTTGGAAACTTTTTCCCCCCCTGCCATTTGGGGTTGAACTTGTCCTCCTGGGAAAACTAAGCCTGGGAGTATCCCTTTCTAAATGTTGCTGAGTTCCCTGCAAACTGGTATGGGGGACGAAAGGACTTGTATCAGCGGAGAAGCCCGCCATGAAGGCGATGGCTATGAGTATATACATATTGTCATGACTTTCAATTTTCTTCCACAGATATTGGGGGTTTTGGATGTCCTGCAACCAGCTAATTAGGACTTAGGTGACATGGAGATAACCATGGCCGACGCCTCAAATTCCCTTTTCAGAGCAGATTCAATGCCCTTGTCTGTGGCATCCTTAGGGTAACAGTCTTCCTCTGTGCGAAACACTGTGACATGCCAGGGAAGCTGCCGCCGCCACCGCATCTACCTTTGGGGTGCGGAAGACCCCTTCTCGTGCCTAGAGAACAAGTACAACACCTCTGGTGTCTTTGTCATTCTATAGGATCTGCCAAGTTGTTTCCACTAAAGTATTAATTTTTCAAAAACTCCTGTCTAAGGGGATTCCTTTGACTTTCCCACTGACTTGTGGAATATGTACCCTGGGGAGCTCCTCCTCGAGTCATCTTTTTGCATCTTCTCTTTAAGCTGCAGGGTTTTAATCACCTGCTTCATCAACTCGTCTCTATACTGCATAGGGGAATTCCACTTCCCGGTCAGTAGGTAGAGAGAATGGTTGTTCGGGGGTGGGGGGAGGAGATCTGGCCTGGCCCTCCTCCAGGGAGGATTCAGATTCCCTCAGAGTCTCCATCCGAGTCCTGTGCTTCCTTCTCCTCTGAGGAGTCCCTGATCAGGGTTGACTTTCTGGCTTTGTGCAAGGGTTCTCTGCAGGCTTTTAGGGTAACACACCCCTTCCTCCCCTGACTTATCTGAGGGTTCCTCCTCAGAGTGGGAGAGATCCTCTGGGGAGTCAACTGGTTGAGTAAGTCTGGCTTTAGCAGGTTTTTTAAAAAACCAACCCTTTCCCACCTTATTTCTTGCTGCTTTTTTGCCCGAGTCTGAAGCAGCAGAGTGAGAACATCTCCTCTTTGTTCTCGGGTGCCCCCCTGCCTTCCTTGCAGAGCCAGTTAAGGGAGGACATGATTCTTCCCAGCACCTCTCCTAGTTCCCAGATGGAGGTGGCTGAAACTGTGGCCTGCTCTGTATCCACCCACCCTTCCTCCTGCTGTTCTCAGGGCTGGGTTTTCTCACTGGGCACTTCCCTAGCCTGCTCCCTGGGTTCTTCACTTGGATGTTTCCTGGCCTGATTGGGGCTTACCTGGTGCCATCCTGGTTCCTCAGGACCCAGGCCACTGTGGAAGGTGTGGTAGGCCGGCCTGATGGAGGAGCTGTGGGACCAGGCCGCAGTGCGGGTCCGAGCTCAGCCGGTGGGAAGGCTGGGGTTTGGGCCAGAGATGAGGCTGCCGGTAAGACCCGCGTGCTCCCTGCTCTGCCTGCGGCGAGCTGTTCTGCAGGCTTGAACCTGCTCTCGGAGGTGGCCTGCCCTATTGTCGGGCTGCACTGGCCACTGGATCCCCTGTGTCCTGGGGGCTGTTTTTGGTTTTAAAGGCTCCTCTATGGGGAGCTTCCAAGATCTGCTCCTGCCAGCTCTGGAGGCAGAAACGAAACTGGAGTGAGAGGGAAGATCACTCCCCTGTACATGCACAGAAAAAAGAAGTTTCTGCCTCCTGCTTGTGAAATAGGGGAATGACCCCAAAATGAGAACTGGCCGGGGTCTGGGATAGAACGTAAACCCCTTGGAGTAGGGACCTGTCTATAGCTACTTATAGCACAGCAGGTACATTGCTGGCACTATATAAATAGTGATTTTTCCCTTGACCACCTTCTATCCAATTTCCATTTTCTCCACTCCACCAATACTGCCCTTGCTAAAAATTGCGAATGATTTCTTCAGTCAAGCCTAAAGGCCTCTATTTTATCCTTGTCCTGCTTGACCTCTCTGCCCACTTTAACACCATTGATCACGTCATCCCCCATGAGTCTCTTTATTTCCTAAGCTTCCAGGGCTCTGTTTTCAACTGCCTCTCTTCCCATCTCTGACCGCTCCTTCCTGTCTCTTGCTGGTAACTTCTCTGCCTCCCTTCCCCTCTTGGTCAACACTGCCCAGGTTCTACCATGGGCCCTCTTCTCATCTACCTTTACACACTGTCCCTTGGCAAACTCATTGAATCTGTGCTTCCAATACTATCTGTATGGTGACAATTCTCCACTCCTACTCTCTCCCTTTCCATGCAGTCTTGTATTGCTGTTTCTTGGACATCTTAAGCTTGAGTTACTGATGAGACAGTCGAGTGGAGATATCAAAAACTGAGTTCCTCATCTCCATCCTTTTTCCCCTTTGAGGACATCACCATTCACTCTGTTCCCCAGGCACAAAGCCTAGAATTCATCTTTTGACTACTCTCCTTCGCACCTTAAATTCAGTCTGTTGTTAAGGACTGTGCCTTATCACAACTGTTCAGAGCTAGGCACATTGCTGGTGCTATATAAATAGTTTAACAATGGTTCCCAAACTGTGGTCTACAGATTACTGGTTCACAAGGTCACATTAAACTGTCTGCTATTGGTCACAGAACTGGCCACAGCTATAACAAAGTAGGTTTCTGTCCCTATCAATGCTCCCATTACATTCATTGCTGCCCCCTCATACCACAATAGCCGTATCTGCCAGAGATGACCCACCTCAGCAGAAACCAAAGCCACTTGCCTTGTGCCACTGTGGCTAGCCCACAAGGAGTATGCACTGGGCAGACCTGGCCATGGCTGACAGGTGTGTGATGGCACACAAGAGATGGAGGGGTTGGCAGTTGTCTACTGGTCCAAAATATGGAAGCCACTGGCCTAAGGTATCTTGGAAAAGTGCAGGATCAGAGTATTAAGACAAACCAACTAAAGAAATACCACTTTCCTCCATTCCAAAGTGGTGCCAGTCACTGGTACGGTATTCCAAAAGTAGTTAAGCCATACAATAGGACAAGTGCCTTGGGAAAGGCCCCCAGGACTGGAGGCCTTGAAAGGAAAATGGTCATGGACATGGTGATGAAACAGTGCAGGTGTAGGACACAACTTATATACAGGGTTACAACATACATGCACTCCACACTATTATACAGGTATGGCAATCAACTGTGCAAGTTCAACATCATATATGCAATACCCAGCTTTTGTATGTACAGCAGCTTTCAAATAAGAATGCTTCAATTTCATTGTTACAAGTCCTCACCTGCATAGCTGCAAGAACCTCAGGGTCACTTAAAATTTCATTGAGACCTGGCATGCCTGCCATGCCAGGCATGCCCCCAGGCATTCCCCCAGGAAAACCACCTGCAGATATAGAGGAAAGAACACACATTAGATATGCCATCGACTTTCAAGGGAGTTAGACTGCACCCTAGGTGTATGCACAGGCAAGATCAGCTCTTCCCCTACACTCTGGCTCCTTTACCAGCCATCTATAATTAGGACAGCAAGTGAAAAAGTCTTCCACAAGACTACTACTAGACTGTTTGGAAGGTGATGCTTTATTACTTGTGAAAGACTGTACTTCCCCACCTATTTCTAATCCTATCACAAAAGTTTTCAACATGTTGACATAAAAGTCCTAACGTTGGCAAAAGGTTAACAGGGGGAAAAAGAATTCCTATTACTTGCTGCTGGTTAGAGGATAACAAAAAAACACTTATACAGGGCCTCATCAAGTCTTGTTTTATATCCCTCAAGCAAAAATCAGATTTGGCAGTGCTATATTCCTCTCCTTCCAAGACCATGTCACCATAGCAGCAAACTATGTGCATGGAGGGATGGCATGCCACAACCTGCCCCCCAAGTGAGAGGTGGAAGGTGAGAATACCAACTCCCCTCCAATGAGGGAGAAGGAATTATGTTTCACCAATTAGGTTAATGGGGTCTTTGTATTCCAAGGGGAATAGGGCAGCATATAAATACAAAATAGAATATTTCTCCAATCAAACTGGATTTTCCCTTTGTCTAGTCTGGGATGAGAAACCTTTTCCCTCCCATGGGCCACCTTGAAAGTTAGTGCAAGCTCCGAGTGTTGCACAGAAGTTGGGGACATGAGTACTTAAGGGGTGCACTCAAGAAAAGGAGGGTCCAGACAATGGTGAGACGGCAACCTTGCCCCCCCCGTTTAGTAGTGGTGGAGTCATCAGGTGCTGCCTGCAGCCGTCCTAATGGAAGCTCTCAAGGAACACCTGGCCAGTCCCAAGGGGGGGGGGAGGGGGAAGGGGAGAGAAACTCTTTACCACCCTGTGCCCCCTGCATGTTTCCCCAGGGCCTCCATCGTGAGAGGTGGGAACAGGCCATTAGGAAAAGACCCCAAACCTGGAGCGCCGAAGGGAGAAAAATGAGGGTCCAGATAATGGATCTATCCCCTACAAGTGTGTGAATTCCTTCATCTCTGCTCCCTTAGCCCAAGCTCAGTCTTTCAGTGCTTGGGGGTAGGAACTACATCCAGAGGCCAGATAAAAAAACTAGTCACAGGCTGCATTTGGCCTGCAAGGCAAAGGTTCCCCATCCTTGGTCTAACCTCATATAATTACTCCTAAATTAAAACTTTCCAAGCCATCCTAAACTGCTCTACATCCTTCAAGTTTGTGTATCCTTTTACCATTCTATTCTCTACACTTTCTTGGGCATACCATCATATTACTGCAACATAAGATTCCCTGTAACCCAATAATGTTTACTATTCTTTAAATTCACTCCCATTTCCTTACTACGTGTTACAATCCCTTTGGCCTGATCAAAACCCAAAGTCCTTTTCAAAGGCAAATATTACAGCACCTGCTTAGTGCCTTCTTTCTCTCTCTCCTGTGGAGGCAGGCAGTCCTTGCTGGGCTTAATTCCGCCATTGGAGTCTGAGGCAGGATCAGCGTCTTGACTGGATGCTAGGACCGGGGGGAGGAGCTAACCCCAGCCTAGCTTCCCAGATCTGTTCCTGCCTCCATAGGCGTTAGAAGCAGGAGAAGCTTTTCCTTAAGAAAAGCCAGAGTCTTTTCTAGTTAGTTAGGTAGGAGGCACACTACCTCTATACTCGAGGTTTTTTTCTTCAAGGGTCAAAGAGGAGCAGCTCCCTCACCCCAGATCTCCCCACTTTTCAGGGAGGGCTGCACGGGATTTGATGTCAGAGCATACGGTGCCAGGCACTCCCCTCATCAACATGACATCAAGGAACGCGGAGGCACCTCCCACAAAGGTTCCATTCCAACCCTGGCAATGAGGGGGTAATGGGATGAGGGGGCTAGCCCCTTGACCCTCCAGGCCCGGAAACCTGCCTGCAGCACCTCCGCAGCAAGCGTTGGGCCCCTGGCACTGCGGCAGCCACCCGGACCACCAGAGCACAGCCACCAGACTGCCTCTCCACCTCATCAGTCCCACCACAGGGCCAACGCAGGTGTGGTAAGTACCCCTGCAGAGAGTAACCACCACCACCCCCAACCGGCAGCCAGCCCACACACCCCTCCCAAAGACGGGGCCTCAGAGTCGCATAGGGCAGAGAAAAAGTGGGGGAAGGTCAGCATGCTCCCGATCCCCATGGAGCAGGCCGATCCTTTCTAAGGCCTCATGCCCCTCCCCATGTGGATCTGGGCCAACTCCGGCCCCTAGGCCTGCAGCCTCTAGCCCTGCGAGGCACTCTGGGGCCACAGCTGCAGCAAATCCAGGTGCCACAGCAGGGTGTGTGGGGAGAGCAGGTCACTGTGCTCCAGTTGTTCCTGCCTAGTTGCACCAGATGATCCCTGAGGGACTGCAAGAGACGGGCCTCCTCCCACAGGTGTTCCAGGTGCTGCTCCCGCTCCCCTCCAAGTTCCTCATCAGCATCTACCTACAGAAGGCAGTGTAGGGGGAGCGGGGGCAAGGATAGCCCCCTTCCATGGAACCTTCTGGGGACGGGGGGGAAAAAAGAGAATGGCTCTAACCCTGGCCCACATGCGCCCCCAGGGCCCCAGATGTCTCAGGGGAGGAAGATAAAGAGGAGGATGTGTCCCCTGCTGTCCTAAAGTGGTTAGGACAGCAGCTTGTATCAAAGGGAGTAGAGGGAATATCCCACCTCTTGGGAAAACCCCACTACACCCCCAGTACTAACCCTTCCCTAGCGGATGAAGCAGAGGAGGGTATTTCAAGAAGGGCCTCTCCCTGGTCCCAAAAGGTCAACCTCTGCCAAACCTGGGGTGGTGAGCAGGGGCATGGATGGGATCAATGCTATGGATCCTCCAGATGAAGAAAAGGAGGGGGGAAATCCCAGACAGGGGGAGACAGGACCCAGTATCAAAGGCAAGGGCCAGGATCTTCCTGGCAGACCTTTCAGAGAGACTGGTACCTAAGGTGGCATCCAGAATAGGGTTCTCCCTCCCATCCCCACCCCTGCAGATGGAGAAGGTGGCAGAGGATGCCTCTCTAGTCCTCCCACAGGACAGCATGGACAACTCTATTCTACCGTTGCCATCCTTGTATCTGAAACTACTTCAAACTGAATAGGCACAACCAGCCAAGGCTAAAGCACCCACACTCTGTTCTACTCCCTACCGGAGTCCCAGGCAACTACCTTTTACCTCCCGAAGGTGGACGCAGGCACCTTGGACCTTGCGAAGGCCTTAAGTTCTCCCCATGGACAACAAGGGATCTCCCAAAAGACCCTCTCGACAGAAAAATGAGACCTTCCTTTGAAGGGATTTTGATGTGGTGTCCATGGCCTGCAGGGCAGCTGCTACGGGGTCCACCTTTGCCCAGGCAATAGTCCTTTAGTTCAAGGACCTGAGTGCGCTTGCAACTTCCAATGAGCTGAAGGATGGCCTGAAGAAGATTTCGGTGGCAGCAGCCTTTACTACAGATGCATCCTTGGACTCGACCCAACTCACCACAAGAGCCATGGTCAGCAGCGTAGTGGCAAGAAAGGCCAGATGGCCGAGGCTGTGGAGAGCTGACCTACAAGCCAAGATGGTCCTCACCTTGGATTCCTTTCAAGGAGGCAAACTCTTCGGAGAACCCATGGAAAAAGGTTATGACAGACAAGCCGGGGAACTTGTGGAGGAAATCCAGCTTCGAACAAAACTTTTGGTTTTGTTCCTCCTTTTGATATGGAGGACACAGGGGAGGTAACAAGGAGTACGAACAGCGCTGGCCAAAAGGAGGATGCCCAAACCATCTCTCCAGACACCCATCGAAGGCCAACAAGGTCAACCCCACATTCTCCTAACTCCTCACAGCTCTCACCCAGGGAGGAACATCTAGGTGGACGTCTCCAAGCATACTATCCCCAACGGAGGACAACCACCTCCGACCAATGGGTGAGGGAGACTAACTAGAGAGGGTACTTGCCGAAAAACTCCTTCAGACAGGCCCCCGTGTCCAGGGACCCAGAAAAACATCACCGAACATTAGAGGCTATTCACCACCCGATAAAAATTGGGGTCATTGAGCCGGTGCCACAAACAGAGAAATTCTCCGGAGCGTACTCTATTCTTTATGGTGCCAAAGAAAAATGGACACATCAAGGCCATCCTAGACCTCAAAGGTCTCAACAGACACCTGCATCCCAGGAAGTTCAGGCTGGAGACTCTTGCATCCACCATTCAGGCTCTACACCAAGGCGGCTACCTGGCGTCCATAGATTTGAATGAGGCGTACCTACATGTGCTGATCAGGAACGTCCATACACGGTTCCTCCAATTTGTGCAGAAAGGCCAACACTATCAATACAAGGCTCTACCTTTTGACCTAGCGGTGTTCCCAAGAGTATTCACCAAACTCCTGGTGGTACTTGTAGCAGATCTACGAAGGAAAGGCACCCACATGTTCCCTAACCTATACAATATCCGGGTGAGGGCCTCGTTGCTCCATAAGTGCAGACACGCAGTGGTGAAGACTGAGGTCCCTACATTCCCACAGCTTCCTCATCAAATGGAGCAAGAGCTCTCTGGAACCCAGCCAGATGTTGACCCACCTAGGGGTTTTCCTCGACACTGCCAAGGACAGACTCTTCCTCTCAAGGGAGAGAGAGGAGAAGGTCAGACGTACGCTCTCAGTGATCAGGGTGAAGTCATCAGCAAACCTCTTGACCTTAGCAGGTGCTCTGAGATTGATGGTCTTGTGCATAGACTCAAGAGGATGGGCCCGGTTCCACCTTTGCCCCCTTCAAGTGTTCCTCTTCCCCTGGCGGTCCCAGATAGCAGCGCGAAGGAACCCAGTCCTTCAGCTTCCACCAACCTTGCTGAATTCCCTGAATTGGTGGCTGCCGCCAGACAGATACACTTGGGATCTCCCGATTCAAGATCCAGTCAAGATCTCAGTCACAACAGATACCACCTTGTCAGGGTGGGGGCCCCACTGCCAGGATCTCCTAGCACAGGACAGATGGAAGAGTCCAAGGCACACATCAACTTTCTGGAACTGACCACCATCAGGTTGGCCCTATCCCACTTCCAGAACCGGCTGTTCCAGAGACATGTGCTGGCCCTAACAGATAGTACGACGGCCATGGAATATGTGGACAGGGAGGCATGAGGTCGCGCCACCTGATGCACAAAGCCTCCAATCTGATGGCCTGGGCAGAGGAGAACCTACAACCCCTGATGGTGATACACGTACGTAGCATACAGAATGTCCAAGCAGACTGGCTCAGCCGAACCACCATGGACCCCAGCGAATGGGAACTGAATCAAGAAGTGTTCTCCCAAGTGACAGAGAGATGGGGGTCTCCCTACCTGGACCTGTTTGCATCCCACACAAGCTACCAAGTGGGCAGATCCTTCTCAAGACACAGAAACCCACGGGTGGCAGGGCTGGACGCGCTGTCCCACTCATGGTCATGGCACCTGTTGTACGCCTTTCCACCAATTCCCCTCATCCCCAAAGTGCTGAAGAAGATCAAGCTCCTGGAAGCAAGGGTAATCCTGATTATGCTGGAATGGCCATGGAGACTGTGGTTCTCCTCCATCAAGAAGCTTCAGATCGCTCCAAGCTTCCGGTTACCCCCAAGACACAACCTGCTCACCCAGGGCCTGCTCCAGTACCACAGCATGGACAGGCTAAACTTAGCTGCCTGGATGTTGAGCAGAAGCACCTAAAGGCCTGTTGATAAGGGGACAAGGTCCTACAGACCCTCCTGGGGGTCAGGAGACAGTCAACCAACAGAATCTACAAAGCCACGTGGTAGGCCTTCCAGTCCTGGGCAGTCAAACACCATGTGTCGGGCCACGGATGCAGACATCCCTGAGGTCCTGGCCTTTCTGCAAGAAGGGCTAGACAAGGGCCTAGGGGGTCAATACCCTCCGGAGATGGGTATCTGCATTGTCCTCAGCTCGATGAAGGCTGGGAAAGGAACAACTGGGGATCCACGTCCACGTGAAGAGATTCCTCAAGGCGGCGGCTGCCATCACACCAGCGATCAGATACCAGTTCCCATCCTGGAGTCTCAACATACTGCTGGAAGCCTTGCAAGGTCCCCCGTTTGAACCTCTCCAATACGTTCCCTTCAGAATCCTGGCATACAAAGTGGCATTCCTGGTAGCCATCACTTCAGCTAAATGAGTATCAGAACTAGGAACATTATCAGCATACCCGGAGTTCTGCCGATATTATAAGGACTGTCTCCTTGATGTTGCATTCTTCTTTTCTGCTGAAAGTGAATTCATCCTTCCACTGCAACCAGGACACGAGCTCCCGTCCTCCTGCTCAAATCCCACCCCTAGTGGGGAGATTCTATGGTGTAATTTAGATGTAAGAAGGGCACTAAAAATCTATCTAGACAGATTTCAGAGTAGACTCAGCCCTCTTAAGAAGCTTCAGACAGCATCAGAGAGGGAAGAAGGTACCCGCAGTGATGGTTGAGGGGGTGCATCTACCTCGCCTATAAGTCCAAGAGCCTTCAGGTTCCTCTAGGAATCATTGCGCAGTCCCTCAGAAGTGCTGCCACAAATGCAGCACTTTTACAGGGAACATCACTGGAAGACATTTGTAAGGTGGCCTGTTGGGCCTTTGTCCACACCTTTACCTACCATTACCACAGTAAAGTGTGGGCTTTGGCTAGGGCAGCCTTTGGACGGAGGGTTCTACAGAAAGTGCTGTCTTAACTGGCTTCTGATCCAGTGTGATTTGTCTTAGATTCATACTCCTTCCATTCTAGGGTTTAGTACCGCTTGGGCACGTCCCAGCAAAGACTGCTTGCCTCCAAAGGAGAGAGAGAGAGAAAATTTGGTTCACTTACCCAGTGAGTTTTCTTTCTTCTTTCTGGGGGGAGGCAGACAGTCTGGCCCACCCTGATGGTTCCTAAACTCACACTCTGTAGGACTGTCTCCTGTCCTAACGCCTTTCCAAGGGCCAGAAAGTTCTAGGACTACTTGTAGCCAGCAGGGGAATGAACAAAAGAAGGGGCCTGAGAAACTCGCGCCATCATTATTTGCTTTCCTCAGAGAGGTTTCCCCATACAGGAACCCCGACCACTCCCCATTTGGGCCAAAAGTTCTTTACGGTTATTGGTTTTAAAACTGCCTCTAGGCTGAGGCCGAGAGTTTGTCAAGTATGTAGTTAAGGCCTCTAGCGTTTTAGAGGTTGACAGCTTTGGGGGTACATAGTGATAGCTTGGGTAGTCACAGTTCTGGGAAGCTACGCTGGGGTTAGCTCCTCCCACAGGTCTTGGCATCCAATTGAGATGCTGATCCTGCCTCAGACTACAAAGGAGGAACTAAGCCCAGCAAGGACTGCCTGCTTCCCCCGGAGAGGAGGAAGAAAAGTCACTGGCTAAGTGAACAAAATTTTCCTGTTCCAGTGGTGGGTATAAAGGACAAATTATTTCCCCATATAAAGCAGGCCCCAAAGTCACCTTCTATATGCAAGATTTAAAATTTACCTGGAAAGCCACCAAATTGAGCTCCTCCTGCTTGTCGCCTGGTTTCTTCCTCCTGAAACAAAAGCATATTAAAATAATGAAATCGCATGTAGCCTCTGGCACTCAAGTCAGCCTTGGGATAACTGTGGTGCCTGCATACTAGTTACTCAAATATTACACTTGACACAAGCAGCATAACTACCTGTATAAAGATGGAATCGGAGCCCAGAATGAAATGCAAAATGTGTGGCTTCTGTGATGGGGTAAGTGCACTGTGACTGTTAGTGAACCATGCCCAAGGCTCTCCATGCTCCATAGCAGAGTTCCTGGGTACTGCAGCACTCAGATGCAACATTCTGAGAGTGCTAGAACAATTTTATATTTTTATTCATTTAATATTTCCTTTTTCATTTACTGTTAAAGTACCCCTGTAAGATTTTGATATTAATTTCATGGTGTATACACAATTTCAATGTTAAACGTGTCAAAATGCAGGTGGCCAACACAAATCTTTGTAAGTGCAGTATAGGTGTCCAATGCAAAGTGGGAGGTTAGGGCAGCTGGGTAGGAATAGTATTGGGCAGCACTTTCCATGGAATGAGGAGTATGGGAAGGCAGCTTAGGATGGTGCAATCAACATTAGCTGGATTTTTCCTTAATATGATCAACAATGAATTTGTTAACATTTGTCTTTGGTTTCAAGCTCCAAGATGAATGGTGCACTTTCCACATTTGAGGTGTTATATCAGGCTACCTACAGACTTCTGACAACACTATGTTATATACCTATTCATGTTTTTCACATTCTTGGCAGACATAAGGAAAAGGAAGATTTAAAAAAACAAGGATACCGATATTCTAAAGCAAGGGGTGGAGTGTTCAGCTACAAACTATGGAATATGGAGGGTTTTGTCTTTACCTCAAAGAGGGAAATGAAGTAGAATTCTCAGTTATTTAGCAAATAAAGAGATATCCTCCCATTAATTTTTCACAATCCCATTTTAAAAAGCATACATTTCTAGTGGACACAAATCATACTCAGCACTATTTCTTTTAAAGTGGCTCTTGTACAAGTTCTTACCCTTTGAGCTCTCTCATGTTCCTCTCGGGCCTTTTTTGCTCTTTCCATCCTTTCCTGGATTTCTTTTTCTTCACGTTTTCGTTCATACTTTCTCCGGTGTTCTGCAATCTTCTGTGCCTGATGTAGGAGAGAGTATTCTTATACGTTCCCAAAGAGTCCATATGATCTAGATGTCAACAACTGTTTCTCTGTGCAAATCAAGCCACTGAAGTGGTTTTTGAAAGTTTTACGTGCCAAGTATTCACTGCTCTGTTAGCTTCAAGAATTCAATACACCCACACAAGTATTTATATACACATATATTCTCACACACATATATGCGCGCTCATGACACACACACACACACACACACACGCTCATGTGCGACACACACAAATACATTCCTTCCAAAGTTAGTTTTGGCAACAATGGGGGCTAAATAGATGACTGGCTTAATCCGAGCATGAAGTGAAGTGTCCCCTCACACACACGCTCATATGACACACACAAATACATTCCTTCCAGTTAGTTTTGGCAACAATGGGGGCTGAATAGGTAACTGGCTTAATCAGAGCATGAACTGTCCTCACATACACCCAGCATGAACTGTCCTCACACACATGCATTCTAGAATTTACTCTTCCTCCCTCCCCTGTCAGTTTCCAGCCTCCATGCCTATTTACTTGTCCAGCAGGAAAGGATAGGGAAGAGCACAGACACCTGGTGTGGTCATTACAAAGTGCACTTGCAGAAACTTCCTCATTCAAAAAGGAGAATTTTTTTCTTTACACTGCTTCTGTATTCATTGTTGTCCAGACAGCAGCTAATAATCATGACAAAAAGACCTTTTCCAAGCATAAGCAAAAAGGGAGATATGAAGGGAATAGTTCCACTCTAATTTCAGCCTGTGACCGTGAAAGAGAGAAGGCAAGGAGCTTCTCCCCCTTGGACTACTACTCCACTGCTTTCTGTCTTTAAAGAACTGATTTGCCATGAATTGAACTAATGCATCGCATGTAACCAAACATACATGTGTATCTTTGTATAGCCTTTTTGTTTACTTTATTACTAAAATAAAAAATGAATGCTTATCTAGCTGTTAACATTGGGTACAGTCATTGTACAACAAATCTTATAGAGTAAGAGTGCCATCTAGTGGCATTATTTAAACTGAGTGTGTGTGTGTGTATTTATATATATATATATATATATATATATATATATATATATATATATATATATATATATATATATATATATATATATAT
>QEPC01010148.1:1822484-1841358 GCA_003113815.1 Sphenodon punctatus
CTATTTTTACCCAGGAAAGCATGGATATAATCAACCACTGTCCCAAACCCTGACATCTCCCCACCTACTCTAATATCCTGTATAGGTTCTAATATACCTATACCCCCTTCCTGGTTGCTAGGTAAGGACTCCATATCCTCCAGCTGGTCCTCCTTTAGGCATGATCTCCTATTTGATTCACCTTTATTAAACTGAGTAGAACACTTCACAAATTATCTTTAGAACTTTCCATTAAAACTTTATGAACCTTATAACTTTATTATGCATCTGAGGTTTTTCTGAACAGCCTTTCTATTCATTCAAGTATATATTGTACAGCTTCCCTAAATTTTCCAGGTTCAGTCCAATAATCCCCTAATGTTAATACCTTAGTTCCATTTCAACTGTTAATAAAAGGTGGATCAATCTTGTTAAACATGCTGGGATTTCAGTTCTGTCTATATCCCTTGCTGTTTTTAGGTTTCAATCTGATCCCAGTTTTGGTCCTTCATATACTTTTCCAGCTGTGTTACCACTTGAAACACTCTGAGTTTGTCTTTGTACGAAAATGAAAATTTGGCTGGAAAGAGTATTTGCGCCCGTATTCCTTTCTTGTAGAACATACCGATATTAGGGATGGGTGAACGCGGTTCGGATGTTCAGAATTCGGACCGAACCTGGTCTGTTTGGACGTCCGAACCAAACTCTCGAACGACCGAACAGTTCGGTCGTGTTCGGATGAGTTTGGGGGCAGGAAAAACATCTTTCCAGGGCCATAAATTAGGTTTCGGTTTTGCTATTTTTGAATGTTCGGCCAAGTCGAACTCGGCTGAACCGAACCATCGAACCCGAACTCGGGTTTCGAACTGAACAACTGAACATCCAAACCGTGTTCTGTTTGCCCATCGCTAACCGATATGCTTCTTCCATTGTCTCCTTTTATTTATTTTTTCTACTGCTAGGTCCGGGTAAAAAAGATCTGCTTTCCCTCACACCGTAGCTCTCTATATTGCTTAGCAGCTAGAAGTATGGCTTTCTTTTCAGGAAGTCTCAGACATTTTAGTATTATTGCCCTTAGAGACTCATTTTCTTTGGGCTTGGGTCTAAGAGCCCTATGTGTCTGTTCAATTTCTATTTTGTGCAATTCTGTTTTTTTGTGGGAAAACAGTTTTGATAACCTTTAGCACCAGATCCCCGGCACCATGATTTCCTGCCTGTTCAGGCACTCCCGCTATTTTTATATTACGTTGCCTACTGCGATTCTCCAAGTCTCCCACCTTATTTACTAGGAAGGTAACCGTTTTTTCCAGTCCCAGGATTTTTTCATCTCTGGTGTTGGTGGAGTCTTCCTGCACTCACTTTGCTCTCCAGTTTGGAGACCCTCCTGGAGAGCTTATCAAATTTTGTTTTTAGGTTTTCAGTAACATTTATTACCTTTTCCAGACCCTCCTTGATGGTCTCTCTATCCTGTGGAGCTGTTTCATATTGTTTTATTAGCTGGGAAAGCATGGTGGGGAACTCTTCTTCCCCCTCCGACATTCTTTCAGCCTCCTCACTGCCATTTTAGAGGCCTCCGCTGCTCTTGCCAGCGGGGTTTCACTCCAGGCTCTACAGGCGGCTTGAATCGAGCCGCTCACCACCTTTTGTTTTTATTTTTGGACTGGCTCCAAGTCCTGCCACTCAACAGGGAAATGTTTTTAGGCCAGATCACGCTTGGAGATTATTTTTAAATTATTTTTTTTCCTGGACTGCACGGAGCGGTTTCCTGGCATGTCTAGCTGCTGCGCATGCTCAGTGCACCCCCAACATACAAGTGTATCTAGAAGAATCAAATAGTGTCCCTAGGACCCGACAGAGAAAAAAAAATATCTTATTTCCTGTAAAGTCAACTCTTGTATCTATTATTATTAACAAACATTTATATAACGCCAGCAGTGTACCTGGCACTGCCTGTACGGCAAAGCAAACCTCTTTAGCCAGGTGCTAACCTACGCTTCCCTGAACAAAGAATTCAGGCTCTACCTAGTTCCATTAAGTCTCGTTACCTTTCAAGAGAAGAATATTCCCATAACCGTTAACTACAACTTAATATACCTCAACTAGCTTCATCCTAACATGGGTGAGGTTAGATTTAGGCCACCTGTCCACGTTACACTGGTACCAAATCTCCCAGAGGGGAATCTTACAGCGCGCTGTGCACGCAGGTGCTTGCTTGAAAGCGGAATTACCCGCATCATGCAGCTCCCTCTCTTCTGGTTGTCAGGGCTGAATTTTGAGCCATGACAAACGGAAGAACAAAGCTGCTGGGCGTGGCCGATTCCACTGGGCACAAATTGCTTTCAAGCAAACAGCCATGTGCACAGAGCGCTGTAAGATTCCCCGCTGGGAGATTCAGCGCTGTGGTAATGTGACCTTAATCATCTTAGCAGGTAAAACTCAGCAGGTGCAGCCACATGAGCTGCAGGGTCCTGATCCCCACATGGCTAGCCTCATGGCAGGCATCGCTGCTGCCACACTGCAGGGCACGCGCAGGGAGCTGGCCAGACAGTTTGCAAGGAAGCTGGCCAGGCCGGTCCCTGTTAGAGCCACTACTACGGCAGGTTGAGGCAACACACACATGAGCCCAGCCCTGCTCTGTCTCCCTCCCCCAGCCAGACTGGGCACCCACCCCTGGATGTTACATGGCTGTGTGCGCAGCCCGTCACATGAGTTGCCTTGCCCTGGGCAGCCTTACCTCAGTTGGGGTAACACTGTTCTGTGACACGTCCTCGGAATTTGTGGAGGCATCTCAGAGCAGCCAGCTGCTTACCCCACCCCAGGAGGCAACATATGGCGGACCCTGGGCATATGAGCCACTGCATCATGCGACTCATTTGCCCAGGGAGGGGAAAGCTACCCAAGGCATGGTAGCCTCCCCAGAGTGTTGCGTCTGGGTGGATCCAGTCTGGATACTTATGTTTACACCCTCAAGTCAGGCCAACAAGGTCAGATTGAGGCACTGTCATCTTGAGGTGTATAACAATCAGAAGTTTGTATTCTAGTGCACTGTGGTCTGAGTCCTGGATTACGCTGCTCTGTATAGTAGTCCGGTATGAACATGGACCAGTCCCCCATACCATTATGTACAGCAGTGGAGGGACACCTTCAGCCCATGGTATACTTCTGTCTGGCCCGTGCCATTTCCTCTCGACTCCCATTCAATGTGCCCACCTTCCTTGATTGCATGGTTCTCACATGATGAGAGTTGTGAATTAGATCCTTGCCTGTTCCTGGCTGGTGAAAGTCAGCTGGGAGACGTTGAGGCAGTTGTTGGCTGGGGTTGTCAATGTCTCCCTCCATGAGGGGAGGGTGTTGTACACCCTTAATACTGCAGTGGTCTGCATCCTGCTTAAGAAGTCATCTCTGGATGTTGCCACCCCAGCCAGCTATTGGCCCGTCTCTAGCCTTCCCTTTTTAGGGAACATTATTGAACAGGTGGTTGCCCGACAGTTCCAGGATCATATCGATGTGTTGGATAACTGGACCCATTTCAGTCAGGTTTTCATCCTGGGTATGGCATGGAGACTACGCTTGTGGCTTTGGTCGATGACCTGGAGATGAACAAGGGGAATTCTACCTTGTTGATAGTTAGATCTTTCTGCAGCCTTTGATACGTTTGATCACAAGGTGTTGTTGGCACAACTGCAGGACCTGGTAGGGGTGTGTGGGACCACTCGAGTGATTCTGCTCTTTCCTGCCAGGGAGGTCGCAGTGGGTGCTGATGGGCGATTGCTCATCATCTCCCCAGGACATTCCCTGTGGTGTCCCACAGGGTTGTATTCTGCCTCCCCCTCTTGTTCAATGTGTATCTGAGGCCGCTGGGCAAGATCATTTGGAGGTTTGAGATGAGGGGTCACCAATATGCTGTTGACACTCAGCTGTACCTCTTTTTCATCTGGCCCAGGTCCCGCAGCCTAGGTGCTTACCCAACGACTGGTTGCTGTCAGGGACTGGATATGGGTGAGCCAATTGAAGCTGAATCCTGACAAGACTGAAGTGATGTTGGTCAACCTGTTTTGCGACTTAGAGGGAACTGGGATACTCATCACTGATGGCGTCCGGCAGCCTCAGATCCCTTTTGGATCCCTTGCTGTATCTGGACTGTCAAGTAGTGGTGGTGGCCAGAAGCAATTCTCATTAACTCCACCCAGTGAGGAGGCTGTGGCCTTTTCTTTCCTATTCAGATCTGACCAGTCATGCATGCTTTCATCACCTTGAGGCTAGACTACTGCAATGCATTCTACATGGGTCTGCCCTTGATGACCATTCTGAACCTGCAGCTGAGGCAAAATGTGTCGACTGCTTCTTTCAGGGACAAGTCACTGGGAGCACATTAAATTAGTGCTCTGAAGTCTGTACTACGTTGCTGGGCACAATTCAAGGTGCTGGTTTTGACCTTTAAAACCGTAAATCCGGAGCTCCAGAGAGCAGGGACTTCTGGCCCAGAGGGGCCAAAGGCAGCTGGTGGTCCGGGAGCGGGACACACTTCTCTTCCCCCCCCCCCCAAAAAAAACCTGACCTGATGGGGGTTGGGGAAGCGGTAGCAGAGCGAGCAGCAGGGCAAGGAAGGGCCCCACCAAAAACTGTGAATTGCTGGCCCCTGGTTTAATTTCATTTTTAATTTGTATCCTGCACTCTCCCGCCCAAAGGTGGCTCGAGGCGGCTCCCCCTCCCGTGGCTGGAGGAGGGGGTGGGGCCGGCGGCCTGGCTGCACCGCNAGTGCTCTGAAGTCTGTACTACGTTGCTGGGCACAATTCAAGGTGCTGGTTTTGACCTTTAAAACCGTAAATCCGGAGCTCCAGAGAGCAGGGACTCCCGCCCAAAGGTGGCTCGAGGCGGCTCCCCCTCCCGTGGCTGGAGGAGGGGGTGGGGCCGGCGGCCTGGCTGCACCGCAGGCAACATGCCCAAGGGCCCTTGTGTGTGGCCCTTGGCGGGGCCAGGTTATTGTGATTGGGGGAGTGGGGTTTTACTGGAGTTTATGGGGGAAAGTGTTTTAGTTAAAATGGGGAGATAGTGGTTGAAAGGGAAAGTTTTGCAGCGGGTGGGGAAGGGTGTGTGTGTGTCTGGGATGTCCTTCTGTGGCAGAGGGGATGTAGTAAAGGGAGCACTTGTCCTGGGTGAGAGACAGGTCGGTGCTCCCAGCAAGGAAAACCACATGGTGGCAGCATGTGGAAGGTGGAGGAGGCGGGCCTGAGCGGTGAGAACACTGGGTGGGAGTAGGAGGGAGGGAGATCTCTCAGGGCTCTGGGGGAGCAGCCAGTAGGAGGGGGACACTACCCCCAGCCGGTATGAGGGGGACAGAATGGTGTGGATGGGAAGGGAGGATCGGCTATAAAGGGGGTTCTGGGATGGGGACGGTATGGTCCAAGGGGGCGTGTGGTTCGAGCCCCCAGGGGACCTAGGTCCCTTGTGGAGGTCAGAAGAGCCTCCCCCCACCCCCCGGGGGTGAAGGAGGAGCAAGGTCTGAGGTCCGCTGATGCTGCTAAATGCAAGGTCCGTGGTAAATAAGTCCCCCGTAATCTGGGACGTTATCCTGGACAGGGCTGCGGACCTTGTTATGTATTACAGAAACCTGGCTGGACGAGGAGGCAGGGCCAATCTTGGCTGACCTTGTTCCAGCTGTGTATGCCGTGCAGCACCAACCCTCTACTTGGGGACAGGGAGGCAGCGTAGCTATTATTTTTAGCGAGACATGGCCTGTTCAGGAGATATCCTGTCCAGGAGATCCCGGGGATTGAGGCCCTTCATGTGGTGTTTGATTTGGCTGGGGGCAATCTTGGGGTGCTGCTGGTGTACCGGGCCTCTTCCTGCCCAGCAGCATCCCTTGCTGCTCTAGCAGAGCTGGTCTTGGCAGTGGTGCTGAACTCCTCCAGGACTTTGGTCCTGGGGGACTTCAATACCCATGCCAATGCCAGCCTTGTGGGAGCAGAGCGAGAGTTCTTGGCCCCCATGGCAACCATGGACTTGTTCCTAGCTGCCCGACCCATGTGGGGGGGCATACCCTTGACCTGGTGTTCTGTTCTGGCCTTGGGGTGGACGATCCGGTAGTGGGGGATGTGAGGGTTATGCCCTTGTCATGGACGGATCATTACTTCCTACAGGCCAGTCTCTCAGCACACCACCTCCAGAAGGGGAATGGACCAGTTAGGTTGGTCCACCCCCAGCAGCTGATGGAACCTCAACGGTTCCAGGAGGCCCTGGGGGATGTAACCTTAGACCTTGACAGCCACTCTGTCCATGAACTCGTCCGAGTTTGGAACATCATGCTTGGGGAGGTCATTGACAGGGTGGCTCCGAGACGTCTCCTACCTCTGTCTCATCACCGCAGGGCCCCTTGGTTTACTGAGGGGCTGCGGTGTATGAAGCAGGC
This sequence comes from Sphenodon punctatus, assembly GCA_003113815.1. NCBI lineage: Eukaryota > Metazoa > Chordata > Lepidosauria > Sphenodontia > Sphenodontidae > Sphenodon > Sphenodon punctatus. The sequence continues at coordinate 1,828,873 of QEPC01010148.1, forward strand.
AGGCAGGGGACTAGAGCAATGCTGGCGTCGGACCCGCGCTGAACCCGACCAACTTCTCGATAGGGCCCATGTGCGGTCCTATGTTGAGGCTGTGAGGACGGCAAAGAAGGCGTTTTTTGCCGCCCTCATAACGTCTGTAAAGTCGCATCCAGCGGAAGAAGCCATCTTTGGATGTGGACGCACTCGCCAGCTATCGACTGGTCTCTAACCTTCCCTTTTTAGGAAAGGTTATTGAACGGGCAGTGGCACTGCAACTCCTGGTGCATTTCGACAGCATCGGTGGTTTTCCTGACACATTTCAATCGGGGTTCCGCCCCAGCTATGGCACCGAGACGGCGTTGGTGACCTTGGTGGATGATCTCTGCTGGGAGATGGATGCAGGATGTTCAACACTTCTGATTATTATTATTATTAACAAACATTTATATAGCGGCAGCAGTGTACCTGGCACTTTACAAAATAATAAAAAAGACGCGGTCCCCACCCCTAGGGCTTACAATCTGAGACACAGGAGCTGGGGGAGAGACACAGGAAGTGGAACAGAAGGGAGAGACAAGGGGTCTAACATTCCTGAAGATGCGAGGTCTCAAGTGCACGTACTTGGCTTGGTTACGATGAGAATGACAGCAGGCAGGTCCACGTGGCAAAGGGTAAACAGACCATAGGTAAAGGAAATAGTGGCTCAGCAGGATAAAGAGTCAGACAGAGCAGAGCGAAAGAGGTGAGTTTTAAGGAGAGATGAAGGTATGAAGGGAGGGGGCAAGGCGGATGTGGACAGGGAGGGAGTTCCAGGCATGGGGGGCAGCAAGTGAGAAGGGACGAAGGCGCTTAGGGGAGCAGGGAAGGCGTGGAAGGGCGAGAGAGGGGACAGAGGAGGAGCGAAGTGCACGGGCTGGAGTATGGAGGGCGATAAGTGCAGAGAGGTAGGGGGGAGCAAGGTTGTGAAGAGCTTTATAGGTGAAGACTAGGAGCTTGTGCAGGATTCGTTCAGGAAGGGGAAGCCAGTGAAGCGAAGAGAGGAGGGGCTGCACATGGTCGAAGCGACTGGCGAGGTAGATGACCCTGGCAGCAGAGTTTTGGACAGAGATGAGGGGAGAAAGGTGAGACCGGGGAAGGCCAGTGAGAAGGAGGTTACAGTAATCGAGGCGAGAGATGACCAGAGCATGAACAAGAGTTTTGGCAGACGAGACAGAGAGAAAAGGGCGAATCTTAGCAATGTTATGGAGGGAGAAGCGACAGGATTTAGCAACAGAGTCAATGTAGGGTTTAAAAGAAAGGGCTGAGTCAAAGATGAAGCCTAGGCTACGGGCTTGGGGGACAGGCAGGATGGTGACTCCATCAATAGTTATTGACAGTGAGGAAGGAGAGGAAGGATGAGGGGGGAAGATAAGGAGTTCAGTTTTAGCCATGTTGAGTTTGAGTTGACGTTGAGACATCCAGGTAGAGATGTCAGAGAGACAGTTGATGAGACGAGCTTGAACAGAGGGAGAGAGAGAGGGAGTAGAGAGATAGAGTTGAGTGTCATCAGCATAGAGGTGGTATTGGAAGCCATGGGAGGCAATGAGTTTGCCTAAGGATGAGGTATAGATCGAGAAGAGGAGAGGGCCAAGAACAGAGCCTTGAGGAACACCAACTGAGAGGGGGAAGGAGGAGGAGGCGGAGTTGGAGAGAGACACATTAAAGGAGCGGTCAGAGAGGTAGGAGGAGAACCAGTTATGGACAGAGCCACAAAAGCCAAGGGAGTGAAGGGAATCCAGCAAGAGTGAGTGGTCAACAGTATCGAAGGCAGCAGAGAGATCAAGGAGGACAAGAATGGAATAGAGACGTTTAGATTTAGCCACCAGAAGATCGTTGGTGATCTTAGTCAGAGCAGTTTCAGTAGAATGAAGGGGGCGGAAGCCAGATTGGAGGGGGTCAAGGGAGGAGTTGGAGGATAGGAAGTCAAGGCAGCGGGAGTAGACAACACGTTCAAGCAGCTTGGAAGCAAAAGGAAGGAGTGAGACAGGACGATAGCTAGAAGGGTCAGAGGGGTCAAGAGTGGACTTTTTGAGAATAGGAGAGACTGTGGCATGTTTGAAGGCAGAAGGGAAAGAGCCAGTAGAGAGGGAGAGGTTGATGATGTGCAGGAAGGAAGGGGCGACAGTGGGAGTAATGGAGGTGAGGAGGCGGGAAGGAATGGGATCAAGGGGGCAAGTGGAAGGGTTGGAGGAGGAGAGCAGAGAGGAGATTTCCTTAAGGGAGGCAGGGGAGAAGGAGGACATGAGAGAAGGAGGGGGAGGAGGGAGAGGGGTGGGAGTGGGAAGAGAGGAGTGGGAAGCGATGTCGAGGCGGATCTTGTCTATCTTGGAGGTGAAGAAGGAGGCAAGATCCTGAGCAGAAAGGGAAGAAGGAGGGGGAGGACAGGGAGGCTTGAGGAGGGAGTCAAAGGTAGAGAACAGGCGGCGAGGGTCCCGAGAACAGGACTCAATGCGGGAGGCATAGTAGTGTTGTCTAGCAAGGGAGATAGCAGAAGTAAGGGTGGAGAGACAGAATTTGAAGTGAAGGAAGTCAGCGTGAGAATGGGATTTGTGCCAGAGTTGTTCAGCAGCACGAGTGCAAGAATGGAGGTGGTGGATACTAGGGGTGAGCCAAGGACGGGGGTTGTGGGAGAAGGCAGGTCGGGAAGAGAGAGGGGCATGGGAGTCAAGTGTGGTGGAGAGAGAGGTGTTGAGAGCAGAGACAGCGGAGTCAGGGGAGGAGGAAAAGACTGTAGGAAGAGGGGGAGAAAGAGAGAGCAGGCGAAGTCCAGGGGATCAATAGCTTGAAGGTCACAGAAAGGGCGTAGAGAAGGGGGAAGAGGAGGAGGTCCTGCTCAATCTCTGCAGCTGCTGATCCTGCTAGATCTCTTGGCCGCTTTTGATAAAGTAGACCCTGGGCTGCTGTTGAGATGGTTGCGAGTCCTGGGGGGGGGGGTCTGAACGGAACTGTCCTCAGATGGTCCGCTCATTCCTCTCGGGGAGAAGCCAGCGGGTTGTCCTGGGGACTGAATCTTCCAGCCCCCGGGCCCTGGAATGTAATGTTCCACAAGGTTCCATTCTGTCTCCATTATTGTTTAATGTATATATGCAGCCCTTGGGGGAGATCGTGAGAGGGTTTGGTGTGCGTTGCCACCAATATGCTGATGACACCCAGGTTTACCTCTCTTTTTCAACCGACCCAGGTCCTGCCGTCTCAGTATTGTCCCAATGCTTGGAGGCCGTGGCGGATTGGTTGCGGCAGAGCAGACTGAAGCTCAAGCCTGATAAGACGGAGGTGATGGCGGTGGGTAGGCCGAAGGTGTTGGCTCCCCTCATAGAGGGGGTCCACCCTCCTGTTGCCCAGCAGGTTCGGAGTCTGGGAGCATTGTTGGACTCTGATCTCCGCCTGGATCGGCAGGTGGAGACAGTGGCTAAGGCTGCCTTCCGCCAGCTGTATCTGGTGTGGAGGCTGCGTCCATATATTTCCAGACCCGACCTGGCCACCCTCATCCATGCCTTCATGACCTCGAGGCGGGACTACTGCAACGTGCTGTACGTGGGGCTTCCCCTGATGCTGGTTTGGAGGCTGCAGTTGGTGCAGAACGCGGTGGCTCGTCTCCTTACGAGGACAAGCTGACGGGAGCATATTACTCCCATGCTTCGCGTGCTGCACTGGCTGCCTATAGCGTACCGAACCAGATTCAAGGTGTTGATCTTGGCCCTTCATACCTCAGGGATCGCCTCACCCTCCCAGAGAGACCCCCTTCTGTCCACCAGGGGCACCTTCTTGGAGGTCCCCCATGTAAAGCAGGGGGCCACAATGGAGAGGGCGTTTTCGGTGGCCATGCCGCGATTATGGAACTCCCTCCCGGAGGAAGCCTGTCTGGCCTCAAGTCTGCTGGCCTTCTGTTGGGCCTGCAAAACCTGGCTATTCTCTCAGGCCTTCGGAGGAAGGGAGGGTGGGTTGTTTTTAGGAGGTTTTAATTTTTTTGTTTTATTGTTTTTCTAAATTATTGTGATTTTTTGTGTTGTAAGCTGCCCTGAGATGCCATGGGCATGAGGGCGCAGTGAAGAAATGTAAATAAATAAATAAATTGTCTGGGTCGCACATATCTGAAAGACCACCTATCCTACCATGTACCTTTGCAGCCCCTATGGTCGGCCAGGGGTGCCCTCATGCAGGTTCCATCTGTTATCCTCGTCCTTGGGGTGAGGATGTGCAGGAGGGTGTTCTTGGTTGCCTCCCCCATTTTGTGGCACTCCCTTCCCTGGGTGGTTTGCTTAAACCTAAGCCTGGGCATCTTCCAGAGGTGGTGAAAAAGAGCACTTTGCAGGCAGGGATAAATAGTGTTGGTTGTACTTCTGGGTAAGGCTATGGGGAAAGATGGGAGTTTGAGGGGAAGGTGTTTTTATTGCATGAATTTTAATGTTTTTAATTGTTTATGCATTGTAAGCTGCCCTGAGCCTTGTGGGAAGGATGGCATAAAAATTCAAAAAATGAACAAAATATGATCCCTCTAGTGGGCCTCACTGAAGGGAGGATGGGAGGGAGTGCTGCAGTCCAGTGAAAAGTGTCCCATCCACCAGAAGGATACCTACTCTGCTGGCTGAAGCAGGGTATGCTCAGTGCACAGGGAGGAAGACTTATGCAGCTGGGGTGGAGCGCAGAGCAGTGGGAGACAAGGTGGATGGGGCCAGACCAGTGATAGCTACCAGGAGGCAGGTGCCCAGGGTCCCTGAGCATTTAGGACCCCTGTAGTGGGGCAGCACATCCTCAACGCTGTAGCTTCCCAATTCCTCCTCTTCGACCCCCATGATGCCGCTTCCCTGGGCTCTGCCCCTGCTTCTTCTGGTGCCTGTTCCTCCCCATTCGGAGATCTGATGTGTCTGTGCACACGTGCGGCGAGGTACAGAAAACTGGCATCTTAAGTTGGTACGCAGGCAGGGAGAGCAGCACTGGCTACAGCTTTCTGGAGGTGGAACTCCTCTGTACCTGGAAGCTGCGACAGTGGTGGATTAGGAACCTATGCGGTATCGCACTGGGAATGTGTGTGCGCACAGACCCATCCAACGTCTCTGCGTTTCTCCAGAGCTGGGACCATAAGAGTGCAGTAAGTGCTACTGTTGGCACTGAGCAGGACCTAGATGGCTCTGCATTCACTTCCCCTCCCGTTGTGCTAGATGTGAATCTCCTGGCTGTCCACAGAAGCATGCACTGCAAGGACTTCATGGTCTGGATACCTGCCATGTCTCCATGCAGCTTTCTGCTCCTCATGCCTCCCTGGCAGATAAAGGCTGGGCACCACTGAAAACTGCATGGCCAGAGCTAGCAACAACAGCAGCTCCATAACACAAGATGATGCAGGGACCCAATCTGAGAAGTATAGAAGCATCTGGTGAGAAAACTGCAGGGGTAAGTGACAGTGGATCTACCACTAATAAGAGGAGGTGGGTCTGTAATTGATTGGAGAGGGGAGAACAGGGCAATCCAAATAAAAATAAAAAGACATTTTCCTACTTGCCCTACTCGGTCAATCCACAGACTACAAATCACAATTCTCTCTCCATCCATCCCTACACCCGCCCACCCATCCCTATACCCTTCCATCCATCCCCATACACATTGCCTTTCTACACATCCCCACCCATATAGCTCCATACACACTCTCCATTCATCCTCTCTCACATAAACACGGTCGTTCTATCCATCCCTATATCCGTATTCTCCCCCCATCCTTCCTATACATTCCACCCATCCATCCCCCTTTCTTCCTCACTTTCTTTTGTTTATCCTCTTCTTCATAAAAGCATAGCTACGGATATGTCCCTGGCTAAACTGGCTCAGAGCAGTGCTCCATACTCCAGCCCGTCTTATGTCTGACAGTGCCTCAGAGAAAGCATACAAGTGCCCCATTCCCTGTCATTCACTCCCTGATCCCAGTAGTCAGAGGTTCCATTTCCCGACCAGCTCAGAACCATAACGGACCTAACCCCCATGAACTTAGCCAGTCCTTTTTTTGAGCCTAGTTATTTTCCTTAACAATACGAGCGCCCATGTCAGGTAGTGGATAAGGTGCTGGACTTGGACCTGGGAAGACAGGATTTGAATCCTGTCCTAGTCATAAACTCACAGTGTGGCCTTGGGCAAGTCACAATCTCTCAGACACATTCCCGTTTATTACAGATGGAGAACAGAGGGCTGTCTCTCCCTGTGTTCCTCTCACCCATGTCCATCTTAGATTGTAAACCCGCTACACGGGGATCTGTTTCTATCAACAATTGTACTGCGGACGCTATATAAATGCTTAATAATAATATCCCATGGCAATGAGTTCCATAGGCAGTTGTTGTACTGCGTAAAAAGGTTTTCTTTGTTTCTAACCCTGCTGCCTATTTATTTCACTGGGTGTGTCTTAGTTCTAGAATTAAGAGAAATGATTACTAGCAGCTCCCTCATCACTTTCTAGACACCTTTCAGGATTTTAAAAACCTCTATCTTATTCTCCCTTACTCTTGTTCTAAGAAGAAGAGCACTGATCTTTTGCACCTCTGCTAGCTATGTAGGAATTTTTCCATAAAAAAAAATTAAATTGTTTTAATTTAGCACCCCCAGACCATTTGCGAATTGTCAATGTGGCCTACAGACCAAAAAAAGTTCCCTAATCATGATGCCAAGCTGTCTTATTTCAATACTGTACAACACTATCCATGGCCTGTGTTCTTGACACAAAGGGGGGTGGGGGAGGAAGACTGCTCTCCTAGAAAACCCACATTAAACTAGCAAATGCAAGGCAGTGTTATCACGTGGCTGCCTGGTACTAGTCAGGGGTATAGATTCTGTTGGTAGGAAGAGCTACTATAGCTCCAACGTATCATAGGTTTGTAACTCCCTGGCACAACTACTGATCATGATCACTGATCAATCAGTAATTTTTATCATTATTTAGCTCACTTCATCTAGGGATGAGGTAGCAACTGAGACGAGAGCTGTTCCACCAGTTTAGAGAGATTTACTGATCCCAGGATCTTAAGCATAGAAGACATTTCCACAGAAGCCTTACTATTCTTTTGAAAGACACCAATTTTGTCAGCACTCCTCAAGACCACCAACACAGTCAACAGTACATTAAATAACCCCAAATACCAAAGCACACAGTAGTATGGGGACAAAACATGGTTAAATCTAAAGTTGCCCAACCACATATAAAGATGTCTCTGCTATTTATCAGCTCCAAAAAGTCTATGAAGTTAAACCAGATTTAGGACCACCACCAGAGGTCACCAGCTTGTTCTGAAACTGTTCCTTCCACAATGAAGACCTATCAGCAAGGAATTCAAAATGAGAAAATGGATTCCAGAGACAACTATGCTGAAACCAATCCTGCAAACTTAAGTAGTCAAGAGAATAATTGGTTGGAGGACTCCCAACATCTTTGCTGCAAGGACATTCAGAAGGTTGTAGCTAGGTGTGGCCAAAGTACCAGACGCTAACAGCTGCAGACTGCTAGTCTGACCAATCAGGATCTGAAGAGGCCTTAGCCTCTTTAGGACATGAGAGGCCAAAGCCACCACACAGCAAGAACTGACAATGAAATCCCTAGACAGGGTCAGCCTTTGAATTTATGGGACACAGAGCAAAAAAAAGTGTGGGTCCCCCATGGTCTTCCATAGCCTTGCCCCTTTAAAGACTGGCAGCCTTGTGTTAGCTTAGAAAAAAACAAAGAGGTTTTCACACACGTGCGCACACAAAGGCGTGCGCTCTCTCTCATGCACACACACGCGTCCCTCTGGCAAGAGAGATTCAGGGACTGGCGATTTATTCAAAGTCAGGGGAAGAGGGGGCAGATCCCCACAGGCAACAGCCACTCTAAGGGTTGAGAGCTGTGGACAGGGAGAGAGGGCCCTGCAGAAATGGCCTGGAGAGATCACTTGAGGTTACAAGGATTGGTCTCTCTGCAGGGGCCCGTCCAGGAGCCCTACTTATTAAGGTCAGTCCTGCCTACAGTACTACTCTAGCTACCTCAAGAACTTTAGGAGCTGCCTTTGTTTCAGAGTAATCATGTTTCTGCTTGAAAATCAGCAACAAATTTCTATGCCAAGGGAGACTTTCTGCTACAAAATGAAGTTACCCAGACTCTTAAGCTAACAAAGAGTAACAGTGAAAGAAAGAAGTTGGTCTTCTGACCCCTTCAGCAGGTGGATGGAAAGTAATATGAAAAGCAACAGAAAATAAAGAGACAGAAGTGAGATCTGGTTACTAGTATGACCTTCCATCTTTCAGGTAAGGCATAAGATAGTCCAGGGGCCAACAGCTGAAATTAAACAAGTTCAGTCTTGAAAATAGATGCAACTTCCTAGCAATTAGTGCATTTCAACACCTGCCAGAAATGGTAGATTAGCCAATGGTTAGTTCTGAAGTTGAAGAAGAGATTAGATACCTTTATAAGAGATATGCTGTAATAAAAACACAAGAAGATTTCATGCAGTGATGCAGGAGGGCAAATGAGATCATAATAATGGTCCCCATAGTTAAAGACTACGGAAGCATCAGAGACCATTAGCTGGAGGTTTGTTTGTTTTTTAAACCCTTAGTTTATGCAATGTCAGATTTGACAAATGTTTAAAACTGGTTCCATCATCATGCGTCTCAGCATGTAACTCCTATAATGGTGTTCTGTAGAAGCAAGATCAAAATGAAGTTTGTCTTCTCTTGACAAGCTTATACTGCTACCTTGTGGTAGACTAGTGAAAGAAAATTAGTGGTTTAATCAGAGCCAAGAGTTATACTTGTTGGACGAGACATCCCAATGCTGCTTAATTTCAGTAACCTGCTAGCAATGTTGTTTTGTCTACACAACTGCTCTTTGCAGAGGTTATAAAAAGGAGTCTTTATTTAATTTATTTATTTATTTAAAACATTTCTACCCTGCTTTTCCCGCCACAGGCGGCTCAGAGTGGCAAACAATAAAAATATAAAATACAAATATAATATAAACATTTTAAATAATAATAAATATAGAGAATATTGCTCTTTATATATGTTGTGCCTGGGTATTGGTGGAACTGATGTGTATTATGCAGTTATATTAACCCATTCCATGATATTTTAGTTATTAATTTTATTATGACTAATTTCCTTCTTTTAGTTTTTGTTTAAATTTCTTATTGTTAAGGTTATGTCAGAGATGGGATTTTGTTAGTTTACTTTTTTAAACTGAGACAATGGCTTAGGTCACGCCTGGTCTGTGTAATCTAATTTTAATTCTGACCAATAAAAAAATCAATCAAATAATAATAAATAATAATAATAATAATAAAGCTTTATTGGGCAAGACTGAAGATCATAGCCAACAACATACATAACAAAACATAACAAATAATATAAAAATAGGACACCTATTAGGGTCCTAAACAGATGAAAGCTTAAATTCTAAAGAACACATGGCGGCGTGCCATGACTTGGATCAGGAAAGCTATAACTGCGCTGTTACCCCAGTATCGGAATCTGTCAAAGCCAACCTCGTTAGCATACAGTCTGATCTCCCAGGGAACTTAGAGATAAATTCATTCAAAAACTCTGTTCTCTAATGGTTGTATAGGTGACATCTAAAGAAAACATGGTCCACAGTCTCTGCCTCAAGGTGGGGCAACGGGCATACCCAGGAGGCAAACGGTACTCCCATGAAACGCCCACCCAACATGGCTGTGGGGAGGGCATTCAACCTAGCAGCAAGGAACAGCCGTTTGCCATAATGAGAATACCCAGAACAAAAATATGGACCATCACATCAGACGGGGGGGGGCCACTATCAAATAATTGGGGATGTGATGAATGTTCCTAATCCTGGCAACCTCCTCCTGCCTATCCACATCCTGCCACCTTACTTTAAGCTCCCCCCCAAGCCAACTTTGATTGTCTGGATAATATATATTCTCGAGACAGACCCAAAGAAACCAACTTTGCCTCAACTTCCCTAAACCAGCTGCTCCAAAAGGAGTCCTCGGACAAAAAGGCTAACAGCCCAGGAGCCCCTGGGAATGCCACTCTAACCCATAGTTTGAATACCACCATCCAGGCCTTGAAGCTCCATTTACGTTGTCCCAGTTCAACCTGAAGGGCTGAATTAGGAGTCCCCCCCTCCCCGGGGCTCTTACCATGGCCCGAAGAAATCTAGACTGAACACAATCCAAGTTATTAAAGCTGGGAGATAACAAGGGCGTCCATACAGCAGCCCCATAGAGAAGCTGAGCCCTGGCCTTTGCACTAAATAAATTCCCCACCAACCCAAGGTCAGACTCTCCGCAGTAACTGTGTAGTTTCCTGATGGCCAGCGCTGATTTATTTGTTGACGCTTCTGCACCAGCCAGATGATTCTTCCAGGACCCCTTACAGTGAAAAAGCAGTCCCAAATATTTGAAGGCTGTTACCTGCTCCAGAATCACCCCGTCCAACTATCAGACATGGGTGTTATGAGTCTGGGAGCTGGCAAAGACCATGATCTTGGATTTTGCATGGTTAATTTGCAAATCATTAGTTATACAATATTGCGCAAAAGCTCAAAGCTGCCTTTTGAGGCCCACCTGGGTCAGAGACAAAATTATCAGATCATCAGTGAACAACCCAACCCCCCCCCCCCCAATATGTCTAGTGGCAAGTTGTTGTTGTTTTTTGGGGGGGAAGGAAATTAGTCACCTACCTTGGTGAATTCCTTTCTCCTCTGCTGAGCAGACAGTCGTCCTGCTGGGTAGCTCCACCTTGACCGGCAGGAGGCAGAAGATAACAATTTTTCCACTGCACATGCGCCTCCTGCGCTACCCTCCCCTTCAGATAGTTCCAAAGCGGAGGACCGGCAGTCTTGTGTTGACCACCAATAATTTTTAACCCCTTGGAGGGAGTAAGTCTAATAATTAATCATAACCAAAAAACACAAACCAATTAACTTTTATAGTACATGTAAGGAGGTATTTTCCCCAAGGAGACAGAACCTCTTCTCAATTACAGCATTTACTTGTTTTCCCCTTTTCCCCAAAGTCTCTGGGTGGGTCCGGAGGACTGTCATCTCAGGAGAGGACAAAGGAATTCACGAAGGTAGGTGACCAATTTCCTTTTCTCCCCCTGCAGTAGACAGTCCTCTGGCTGGGATATACCCAAGTTCTTTATCTACTGGGGGTGGGAAGAGACAGACTCAGGCGCATCTATAACTGCCTGGAGAATTCTCCTCCCAAAGGCCGCTTCCGCGGATTGAAAAGTATCAATCTTGTAGTGGCTAACAAACCTGTGGATGAATGACCAAGTTGCTGCCCTACAGATATCATATAATGCTCTTGCCTTGAAAGCATATGCCGTAGCCGCTCCCTTACTGAATGAGACCAGATTTGGAGGGGAGGAATTTTCCCCTTGGCTCTATAAGCCTCAATGATAGCTTGCTTCATCCATTTAGATATTAATGTCTTTGATGCCTTTCCCCCTTTTATAGCTAGCCGTAGGTTAACGAATAGTGTGGTTGTCTTAAAATTTACCTTGTAAGAACCCAAGGTTTTCGTAAGAGCCCTGCGCACATCTAGGGTGTGCCATAACTTTTCCTTCGGATGGGAGGGATTCGGGCAGAAGAAGGGAGAACAATCGCCTGCGATCTATGGAAAATGGAATTGAATTTTGGAATAAAAGCCAAATCAAGCCTGAGAGTGACAGAATGTTTTTGGAAGAAACAGAAATTCTTTTCCATCGAAAGGGCTCCTAACTCAGACATTCTTCTGGCCGAAGTTACAGCTATTAGAAAAGCCACCTTCAAGGATAGCATATAGAGAGAAACATGTGATAAAGGCTCAAAAGGGGGTCTGGTTAGTGCCTCAATAACCAAACTGAGGTCCCAAGAAGGTGATCTGTGGACTACAGGGGGAGAAAGATGTCTGGCCACCCTTAGAAATTGTCAAATGTGTCTATGAATAGAGAAATCCCTAGAGGTCAGTGTAGCTAAGACATAGTTTAGAGCGGAAACCTGTCTGGCTAGCATATTATATTTTAGGCCTTTGTCCAGCCCAGCTTGCTGATATACTAGATATACTCTAGTATATCTAGATCGCTGATATACTAGATATACTCTAGTATATCAGCGATTGAAGGACTACAGGGATCCAGTCCTCTATCTAAGGCCCATGTCGCAAAAACCTTCCAAGTCGCTCTATAGGACTTCTAGTAGCCGGTCTCCTGGCTGCTAACAGAGTTTTTTGGACTGTCCCAGAATAGTTCCTCTTTTGTAGGATTAAGCTTTCAATTTCCACGCTGTCAGTTTTTGACCCCCCAGGTTCTCGTGGAGAAGGGGCCCCTGAGACAGAAGGTCTCCCCTCTTGGGAAGCAAGACTGGCTCCTCTATGCTTAGTTCCCTTAGGTTGGAGAACCATGGCCGTCTGGGCCACCATGGGGTTACTAAGATCACTTGGGGCTTTTCTCTTTTGATCTTTGCCACCGTTCTTGATAGCAAGGGATGGG
>QEPC01010148.1:1845361-1884792 GCA_003113815.1 Sphenodon punctatus
GGGGGGGGGGGGGGGGAAGCGCAGCTTCGGAGGCTGGATTGCCAGCTTCCAGTCTCAGGAGGACATCAAGTTCTCAAAAATGAGTTACCCAATCCTGTGGGTCCACTAAAGATGGCCCAACCCTTAAGGCTGAGGACTGGGTACTAACCCTAACCAACCTCCAGAACTGCCTGGTATCCCCTCTATGGGCAGCCTCAGAAGCAGCCCTCCATCTCCCATGGTAAAAGGAGCGCTTCTTGTGGGCAATAAGTCACTTGTAGTCTTTCTTGGCCTCGAAATAATGTCCCGGGATCCGCAGCTCAGCGACAGGTGCTATAGATGGAACGGTAAAGGCATTTTGCCTTATAGCACTCCCCGTCGAACCAAGGACATCGTCTAGATCCAATATGCATAATACCTGGAGGAAAGCAAGTTGTTAATTGCTCCTGCAGGGTTAAACTTAGTTGATTGAAAGTTTCTACTCCCTGGTGGTCGTCAATTGCATGTAAAACTTGGTGTGCTAAATCTCTATATTTCTCCCCCTTATGCCAATCGCATATTTTAGCAATGGCCGCCAAATCTCTTTTATCAGGGGGTAACCTAGTAAAAGATGAAACGAAGGATTCCCCCTTCCCAACCTCCCCCAGAGTCCAAAGCAAGACTTAATTCCAAGGGCTGATGGTCACTAACCTGAATCCAGCCCACAAAAAAGTTACAGATTAATGGTAGAACATTAGGGGTAACAATGACAATCTATAACACTGGATCCTCAAGGACCCAGATATGTGTACTCGCCCAAGCTATCCTGATCACACCACCCATTCAGAATAAAAAGATCCAACTAAGCTACCAAGGAGGCAAAACGGATACCTGCCGAATTGACAGTCCCATCCTTAAACCTCCTTTGCCCACAGAATTGTGTGAGCATGGGGAAATTGCAGTGTGGCCTCAAGGCCCCCACATCTCTACCTAGCCTAGCATTAAAGTCCCCCAAAATTAACAGATGGCTATTCGGTAGGTAATTAGCAATTCTTCCAAAAAGGTAAGGAGTTCCTCCCAGAGATCCCCAGATGCAAATGGGGAGGTCAAGGGGGGCACATAAACATTTAAAATAATTAACATAAAATCACCCCTAGAAGCACCAAGCCCAGGAGAAAGGGAGGAAGCTTAAGGACTTTGGCTACCCTAAGGCCCATATCAGAATGAGCCAAACATACCAATCCCCCACTCGGCCGTCCCTGATTGAAACGGGAAACCGCTGGCAATGAATAGACTGAAAATTCAGCTAACTCTGAAGGTAATTCTATGGTATGAGCAACCCACGTTTCCTGAAGAGCAAGAAACTGAAAGGACTTAATAAATCAGATAACTTCAGCTGACCTAACCTGTGTGGGCCACCCAGCAATATTCCAGGAACAAAAGTTATATTCTAAGGGGCTGCCTCAGATAACCCAACTATCAAGTTCTTCAGCAGCAGTGCCTAACATCACAGGGAAAGGGATGATCTTGGTAAACTTGGTGGATGGTCCAGGGGGAAACTATTCCAGACCGCCCCCCCCGGCCTCCCCAAGGGTCTCTTTGGTGGGGCTCTCGGACCGCGGGGGAGCATCCAAGCGGCCTTGGCATAACCAGATGGGGGCCGCAGCCTCTCCCTTGAACTTGTCAGGTGGGGATTCTATGGGGCAGGTAGAGAAAATTCAGGACAGGCGGACAGTTCCTTCTGGGGCTAGTTATACACGAGACAGAGGGGGCTTGGTAAAGGTCAGCTGTAACATTTTAAATGTGGTCCCAACTGCCTTCATTCTTCCCAAACCCCAGAGCTTGTATGAGTGTACAACTCCAAAGAGGAATGGCAAGCAGGCCTCATGAAAACAAGCAGATGCAACATGCTAAAAAACCTGGTTACACTCACAGTAACAGCAAGAAAGAAACTAGCTGAGGAGCCAGAGTAATTTTATAACCTGACTTGGTGATTTATCATCAACAAGATACCCATTGGAATTGTGCAGGTTATTGCTTTATGAAACAACCAGATCTGCAGCACATCTAAAAAGCAGGACCTGTAAGAGGTTAATCGATTCCCTCTATCATCCCTCCCTGCTATATCACTTACTCGTGGCTGCACTTCCTTCAGCATGGCACTAGCATCTTCATCATAATCCAGTTTACAGGCCAATGCAAGGTCATGTGCTGCATCCTCCCAGTGACCCAGGAGCCTGTAATCAAGAAGGCACCAACACAGAGATTAGAAGTTCTTCTCTCTCCTTGCCTTGGAGGAAACTCGCAGAAAAGCACACTAATTGTTACCGACCAACCCAAGCCTTGCCGATAGTCACTCCAGATGATGAGAAATGTCATGAATCCCTAATAGATGCCACCCATGTGTATATTCACATAATAAACATGTTTAATGAAGGTGAATGAGTGCACCCAAGTCAGTGAATGCCATTCTTCTAAAGAGCCAAAAGGAAACTGCTGTTGTGAAAAGATAAGTACTCCCTACAGTGGTGGTGTTCATTACCTCAATAAAAGTTACTTTGTAGTTAACAGAATCTCTCCTAACTTTAAAACAAAACAAAAAACATTCAGTAACTTAATGATCAGCTGTGGAAGTAGAATTCTTATCCTAATCAGGGCTGATGTCTTTATGATACCACATCAGGACTAATACAGAACAAGTAAGATTTTACACTAGAAAACAATGAACACTGGGTTTGTTTTAGCATCTCTAATATTCTCTCAACTGCTAAGCTTATTTTCTTTTGGAATGCATAAAATCAACATTGAAAGACTTTGCCTCCCCTTCTTGATAAAAGGAGAGGTAAAGCAAGGTTGAAGTTCTTTACCTGTGGGCTTTCCCTCGCCACTTGTAGGTCTGTGCTGAATCAGGATTAATCTGAATGGCTCTGTCACAATCTCTAATGGCAGCATTTGGCTTCTGCAGTTTCACAAACACACTATTAAGAAGGAAAAGAATTAACATGCATGTCTAGGAAAAAACCCTAAAAATCAAGGTTCAGGAGCAGTTCTGATGCTTTCTGTATATCCTACTCCAAATACACTTTAAAAATAAAACTCTCTGCAGTACTAGCACTGTAGTTTTCTACTCCCAGGACACGTAAATGATGGACAGCGGTAGTGCAGTCTCATGCTACTTGGCCTCAATCATGTCCTTCAAATAACTACCAGTGGATGGGAAGAGAAGATAGAAAAGACAGGATATAAGGAGTTCAGTTTCCATGTCCCATTCAGTTTTTTGTTTTTAAAAAAAAACATGTATGGTTGTGGAACTTAAAGAGGCCCCAACCTCTTTTGTAAAGATTTGCCAACTGGTGGGAAAAGAAAAATTCAGAGCAAAGTGACATGCCCAATGTCATGCAAGTAGACCACCAACAGAAATGGAAACAAGTCACTGAATAATGCATTTTCCATTGGACTATGCCCACACTCTCAGTTGAGTGCCCCAAAACCACTCACAATGACTGTTTTTAAAAAGGAGACATAACCATGCAGGTCCACCCATTCCACACGCATCCAAATGCCTATCTAAAGGTGGTGCAGGGGTGTGTGTGTGTGAGAGCACTCCCATGACCCACGCACCACCCGGAGCACTGAAGAAAAATCCAGACTGCTCTGTGGTGGTGGTGCGTGTGTGAGTGAAGAGGCTAAAATATGCATGGGTAGGGGGCCGTATATGTGGAATTTTATTCACAAGAGATCAGATAGACCTTCAATTCAATTCCCACAGGACAAAGTTTATTAAAGAGGAGAAGAAGAAGGGGAAGTTTGTTTCACTCTCTCTCTCGCTGGTTACAATTAGGGCAGATTACAAAAAAAAAAGTGAACATGTCAATAAAATGTGGGGGGGCAGGAAATCATCTGCAAGGGCAGTGTAAAGAAGATTGGTAGTTCCAAGAAGTACAGTACAGACAGTTTAGACATTGTGTAGTAAAGTAGCAAGGAATCATCAAACCTGGAGCCAGTTTTACAGAAGTATTTAATTGCTGAACGTAAGTCACAAATAGAGTACAGCTATTTACAAGAGACAATTCAAAAGTAGCAAGCTGAGGAACAGGGATGCCTGGCTTGGAGGAAGAGAGTCCAGAACTCTCTAGTCCAATGGATACAAACTGCCTAACTACAGTATTGCTTGTTGTAGGATTTCTGAACGGGCATGACTGTAAAAGAAAGGCTAAGGATTTTTTTAATCAAATTGTTTGCAGATAAAAGTAAGTAGAAACCTTTCCATGCCAACACTTCACAAGCTCTTGTAATTTTATTTTAAATAAAAATATTTGAATGGCAGTCTGACAGTATTAAAACCACTACTTCCAAGACTAGCTTGGAAACACTGGTCAAGGAAGGTGAGAAATGGGATTGCATCTGAATGACCAAAGTCAGTTTTATTAACTAACATCTGAACATTTGAGCATTGGCAAGAACACAGATGGAGCGCAACTGGTCTATGGTGACTCACAGTAGACAAAGATTAAAACGCAGTTGAGTTGTCTTTCTAACAGAACACAATGCACTCACAGAAGAAACTTCAGATGTTCTTTAGGATAAAGATGCTGTGCCACCCACACTTCCCTAAAGATGATTCAAGAAGATGTGCATCCATGTACGTTTCATCAAGTACAGACAAGCTGTATTTCAAAAACATTTCTGCTGGTAGCAGAAGCAGCAAATCCAAACCATGGATTTCCCCTTGGGTAGTAAAATGGGAAAATAGAGACTGATCAATATAATAGGACATGACACTACAATTACCAAACTCCTTCCTCTTGGAGGTTTGTCTAAGCCAGAGTCTGTTCATCTTCAGGAAAAGATACAAGACCTTTTTATTTAACCAGATGTTTGGCAGGCAGGATTTAGTGTGGGAGTTGGGGAAAGTGCTGTGGGAGTATTAAGGGGCTATTTTTCTTGATTGTAAGCTGCTCTGAGCCTTTATGGGAAGGGCAGCATATAAAATCAAATCAATAAATAAAGTAAAGCTTCTGTACCTAAGCAATACTCAAGTATTAAAATGGCTATTTGCCTAGACTAAAAATGAAGTTTTTAAACCCTTCTTCTCCACTATGGTGGATTTTAAGCCTCTTTCTTCAATGCAATTTAGCTTCAAGGAATTTAGGGTCTGCACATGAGAAACCCAAGCACTCACCTGGCTCTCTTGGCATACAAAATAGCCAAACAGGGATTCAGTTTAATGGCTTCTGTGAACAAGTCAACAGCTTTCTGGAGTTCACCTGAAAGTGAATATCAACAAAGCTTCTGTCATCCAACAAGATAAACTTCAGATTAGACATCTGTCTTGAAGTGGCATTGGGAAATCTAGGTCTGTTTTGCAACAACAGCATCTGAAAGTTTCCCCCAACATTAAAAAATGCTGAAAAAAAACAAACATGTATCTAAAATATTTATGAAATTTGTTCAGTTACACTGTGCATCTGAAATCTGCTTATAGCTATTTATCCCCCCTCCAAGTCTCACACCACAACAGGGGACAGAAAAAGACTAGGAAACTAATTGTACAATTCTAAGTACAACAAGAGTTTTCAGGGACATTCAGGGTAACTGAGTAAAGTGCTTCAAACTACTTTTGGCTTTGTGGTTTTAAATCTACTATGCTTCAAGTTGATGGCATCTCTAGCAACAGAACAACAGTAAGTGCAAATTAGTTATCCCACACACTCTGGATAGCATCATCCTTAAGTCAAAAGGACAGTGTTGTGCAGTTTTAAACAGGCATAACCTGAATAGAAGGCAAAAATAGAGTACTAAACATTTTCCTGACATTTTGAAGTCCAAATAAAAAAGCACTATAGTTAACACATTGACACTGGCTAGTTTTGAGTTTTCGTGTCCGGAGAACATAAGACAACTCCCCGGCACCCCTTTCACCCACGCAGCCTGGAGGGGGGGAAGGAAAACCGGCCCCCGTGAACGGGAACAGCCCGAACTGTTTCGGGGGGGGGCAAACCCCGAATGGGCCGAACCCCCCAGTGTTCGCGCATCCCTAGTTTGTATCTATTAAGACTCCTTGAACAAGATGTCCGCTTTAGAATGGGTATCGCACAAAACGTGCATCTACGTACAATTCCTACCAAATGCATAAGCAGGCTATAGGTTGTATTCATCAGCCTAAAAACGATCTTATGCAAGAGCCCTATTCTTTCTACTTTCCATACATTCTCTTTCACCGATTAACAACCCTTGCTTATTTAAAACAAAGTGTTTGGTTTGTATGCAAGATGCTTTAAAAAAAACCAAAAAAACCCACAAACATTACATTGTCAAGAAGCCAGTAGATACACAGAGAGGAAAATGACACACAGTGGGTTCCCTCTGCTGCTGAACTGTACAAAGTGTTATGTTGCTAGGTACCTTATTAGGAAGAAAAATTGCCTCTAGAACAAAGATACTGACTTTTCTGCTTGGAAGCTTTTAAACAGGTCACACTCCTTCCTGTCACTGAAAGCTTTCCAGAATGTGTTGTCATTTTATCACCCTGTCAGTAAGAGCACTGACCCTAATACTGGATAACACCCAACCAAGGGTGTGTTTGGAACAGAGCTCACCTTCACCTAGGGCATCAATGGCCTCCATCTTCTTCTCATTAGCCTGGTCCATCATTTCTTCCGTTATCTTAAAAACAAAACAAAAAAAACACCACCACACAAGTAAGTGACATCCAGACTGAAGTCAGTAGGCTCGGATGGGTCAGACAACAGATCATCCAACTCCTAGATCTTCAGCAGGGTAGCCAAATAATCTTAGGTTCAATCTCACTGAGGATGGAAGGAAGAGGAAGAGCATACTGTGCATAAGGAATCTGGATAGCACCCAAGACATCACTATTGATGATGGTTAAATATAATAAAGCCCCTACATTTTACGCTCTCTAGTCTGGATCCTTCTCTATTCCAGATATTCTTAACGTTCCCCATTACTTCCATGGGAACATAAGCGTATATGCCAAATGATTATCATGATCAACTTCATTCTTGAAACTTGCATATCTGGATCTCAATCAAGTCTCGCAAGGTGTTCAGGTACAGGGACGGTCTAATTCATTTTGGAAAAATCTGTAGTGCCCTCCTCTTCAGACTGACTCGTCCTTTCAGTAAGGTTACTAGAAGCTTTGTAATTTAAGGGCTTGAATTAGGAAAAGCTTTACATCAATGATTTTCATATACAAGAAAAGGAAAACCCCCAAAATTATAAAGCAACGACTGGCCAACACACACACAGCGGGACTACGCTCTTTAGAGTGATGTGTAAAATTAAAATTAAAAAACAACAAAAAACCACAGAAGCAATTACTAAATGCAATGAGAGCTATGATGTATTATAAACTGAAGAGTCAAAAAAAGATCACAAAAACATCAATGCCAATCTGCGTTGCATTAACAGGTGCAATGTATCCAAGATACAGGAGGGGTTAGTGCCACTTTATTTGGTGCTGGGACTGCTGGCGAGACCTTTATCAGGAGTATTGTGTCCAATTCTGGACACCACACTTCAGGAAGGATGTAGATAAATCAGAGAAAAACTATGATGATGAAGAGGCTGGAGAACAAACTACATGCAAAAAGACTGAAGGAACACAGTATGTTCAGCTTAGAAGTAAGAAGACTAAAGAGGGAGGATGACAATGATGGCAGTTTTCAAGTATGTAAAAGGATGCCACAAAAATGATGGTGAACATTTGTCACTGTCACTAAAGGCAGAACAAGAAGGAATGGACTTAAACTGAAGAGCTAGGTAGATTAGGAAAAGCCTCCAAAGTCTAAAACTGTTGGGCAACAGAATAAGCTACCCAGGAGGTTCTGGAATCTCCTTCATTGGACCCAGATGGACAAGTATCTCTCTGTGATGCTGTAGGCAGCGATATCCTGCCTTGGAGCAGTTGGTTTCACTAGATGACCTTGAGGTACCTTTCAAACCCACAATTCTACAATTATGTTTACCTCCACATTTTCATCACCCATTTCTTGAGGTTCATCCTCGTCTGGCTCGATCACTCCTTCATTGTCAATTTCTAAAAGAAGAAGCAACAGGGATTTAAAAAAAAAATCAAAAAAAAAATCAGTAAAGTTAAAACTGAATAGAAAGATGCTAGTACCACATTTAAACTGATCAAGAGTTGCATAATGGCAATTCTCTCTCTTACCCAGATCACTCTCTTCACTGAGAGGCTCTGGTGGCTTAACTGGCTCCTCTGGCTTCTCTTCTTCAGCTTTTTTCTTAAAAAATAAAATAAAATCCTTTTCATTATCAGTACTTTACTCCCATTAGATCAATGCCAAGATACCAGAAATCTCCATTTCAGTTTATCCAACAGCAGAATATCAAAGCTAAAGATTTTTTTTTGCTTTAAAATATAGAAACACACTTCTCACATCTCTGAATTAAATTTTAGTTTGCTGGGCAAATGCCAGGTAACTGACAAAAATGTTATGATCTTCTTAAACGTAAGCTCTGAAGCCTTTATCAAGTGAAATTAGTTGGCCGTTGTAATACTGTTCACGTTACTAAAGCTTCTAAATTTGGCCCTTACTAGGCAAAATAATCAAGGTTTGCACGAGAATTTATCTACCATAAATTCATTATGGACAGACTTCTCTTTCAACAATCACAATCCAGCATTACACAGACAAAACCATCTGATCGGGTACCTTTGCTCCATTTAAAATTTAAATTAAACCTATTATTAGGGCCTACAGTCCTATTTTGTGGAAGTTTTTTGACAGCAAGTCAGACTTTTGGGTGCAAGAAGTGGCCCATATTTAGTAGAGATTATTAAAACCCATCTCATCTCTTACCTTCGTCGTCTCATCTGCAGAAACGTTATGTGGAGCTGGTGGTATGGTCCCTCCCATGCTTTTTAGCAAAAAGAAAAAAGTTAGTCTTAAATGAAGTACAGGCTTTTGGACAGTATTTGGACTGAAATGAGAACAGCGCAACAAAATGTTTTCCCCAGGGCAAGTGTCTTTAACCTGTGATTTACCACTGAGTACACACATGATTATCCAGGTACTTCAAAGAAAGCTGCAGGGTAAAAGCCAGTCACTCTGGAAAAACTACTCCTGCTTGATCCAGGATAACGTCTTGCACTGTTATATTCTGGATTGTTGGCACATTCAGCAGTAAGAAGAACTAGAGCTGTAAAAAAAGCTACCTGCCTGCTCATCTCTGACAACTATAACTTAAAGTGCCAGTGAAAGGATTTTTACAGCTCTGAGCCCCTTTCCCCACTACGAGTCCCCGTCTGTCAGGTAGGGTGTTTTTTAATCTACATACATGCCTAGCTAGTGAACTTAGATATTTTTATAACCATGATAAGAACTCTAGGGAACTTTATCGAAGAATAGTTTTGTGCTGTAATTTTCCAGTTCTCTCTCAGTACCGCCAAAGGAAAAATACAGCCGGAGAACAAAACTGCTGCCTCAAGTGGCATAAATGAGAGCAGCCACCAGAACCATTTTTATCCAGTTTACAGCAGCCATTTAGTGTTCTTCATGTCCCTTCCAATCTAAGGCCTCATTTTAATAAACTTTTTTTTTTTTTAAATTAAAGAAAGCAGTCCTTTATTGCTTCTTAATGTATAATAGGGACCCGTGTTCTCTGTGTCCCCCCCCCGCCCCACCCCCCGGTGGTAATGGGGAAAACACAGCAAACACAGGTCCCTACCTATACACAAGCATTGGGAAAGTCCGATAACATTCTGTTAGGTCATTTAAGTCATCGTAACACAAAAATTAACATTTCTCACTGAATAAGACATTCATTCAATAAGGCAAAAACTTCATACAGTTTTTGAATGAAGCTCAAACTATACTTTGAAGTTGTATACTGGGCCCATTCTTTCTTTTTATTTATGTTTTATTAGGTTTTATGATATTTTACTGTGTTTCTCTTTGATGTTGTTAGCCGCCCTGGGTTGCCTGTGGCAAGAGGGACGGGGTATGAATTGTTTAAATAAATAAATTCATATTTTCCTTTTTCAAATTAATACACCTTTCTCCCCTCTTGCCCATACAAGGCAAAGGGAAAACTGGCTGTCTATACAGGGGAACTTTTGAGTAATGAAACAGTCAAATGCACACAAGCACTAAAAGCAGCAAATATTTTCTGAACTGACATCAAATTAAACATGTCAATTCTAACAATTTGAATATTTTGTTATGCAAATACAGGGCACATCTGGAGTGAAGCAAAGTAGGGGCTACCCCGCAGCCAAGTGCAACACATATGCAAAGAGGATTGGCGGTATAAAGGTCAGGACGGGGGGAAAGGGGGATGACAGGGAAAAGGGCACTGTGTGAGAAAAGGGTTGGGGGGCAGGACTGATGGTGCAAAGTACTACAGCAGGAAAGGAACTGAGGGAGCACAGCAAAGGGAACTAGGAAAGAGGGTGGTGTGAAGGGGCAGGGGGAAAGGATTGAGAGAGTGAAGTAAGCAAAGGAGACAGAGGATGGGGAAGCAGATAAAGGGCAGGGAGAAAGGGAGTAGGGTGGAAATGAGGCTCAAAGGAGCAGGCGAGAACTACCAAAGGAATGCAGCTCACGTCTCTTGATGGGGGTATCAGGATCTGCCACCATATCCCATTGTCAGTCCCTCACACACAGGAGGGGCACCAGATGGAGAAACAGACTCTGTGCGCTCTGCCCCCACACTGAGGCATGGGCTTTCCTCTTCCATGCACGCTGTTGTGACCTTTGGTCTCGGATTTAGCAGACACAGCCAGTGAGGGATGTTCTGCTGAACGCTGCCTCCCTTTGGTGCTGGGACACCCAGCAGAACATCACTTGTCTGACACATCAGAGCCCAGAGCCACAATAGTGTGCAGTGGGAGGAGAGGAAGAGAGAGAAAGTGTAAGTGAACATGTTCCTTCTTCCTTGCTCCGGTTCTGGGGCAGCAAGGACCATATGTAGGTTGAGTGTCACTTATTGAGGAACACTGCCCTACAGCTTTGGTGCAACAAGATTACTCATAAAAACATAAGAAATGCCACACTGGGTCAGACCAATGGTCCATCGAGACCAGCATCCTGTCTCCGACAGTGGCCAATCTTGGTTGCTTGAACTACTCAACAGGTCACTATGGGGTAATCCATTCCCTGCTGTTCATTCCCAGCACCCAACAAGGTCACATTCCCCAAGCCTAACCTGGCTAATAGAGCTGGGGCTCAATTAAAGTTGTATTAGCAGGCTATATGGACTCAAACCCAGAGGATCCTGTTGAACTGTAGTAGATCCCATAAAAGATATTTATTTTATATTTTTAATTTTGCTACCCCACCCCCCTCCTGTCGCAGGCAGCTTGGGGCAGCTTACAATTCACAAAACCTGTGAATTGTCTTTACTACTGTGAATATCACTTTACTACTTTGTCTATTGTCTATATTTGGGACCAACATGGCAAACCCTACTTTCTCTTCACTGCCCTTAAACAGGCTTTCAGAATACAAGAGTAACTTTACTTACTCATGTCTTTAATTCATCTCAGAGATGTCACAAGTACTGAAAATCAGCAATTCAGCACAATCAACCAATATTAATGGCTTGAATAGAGGGTGTATAATCTTTTAAGTGCCCTCTGCCTTCTGCATACTTAATGGAAAAGAAGCCATTAAATGTTTTAAATGGCTTCAGCAAACATGGACATTGCCAAAAAAATTAAGACCCAAATCCACCGACTTAGTGCTTTTAAGAACATTTTACATCAAGATACACTAAAAACAGAAAGAGGGCAGGGGTAGGTTGCTTACAAGATAATATGAATGGCCTGTGAGGCAAGGTGGAAGATTTAGCTATATACACTTTTGTTTTATTAAGCACAGAAAGCCAAGCAATGAAGGAGCAGAGATCCGAACTGTGCCAAGAATAAAATCCTGAACTGTGCCAGATCATTTGGTGCCCAGTACCAAAGGACTGTTGGCATGAGGAAGTCACAAGAGATTTAGTTCAAATATCTTGAATCATTTCAGGACAAGAACAAATGCAAATTATTGGAAGCCTGGGAATCCCATGTACTTAAATATATATAGCTTTGGGTTATTGCTTTTATGTCTTTTATTTATTTATTTATTGCAAAATTTGCTATCCCACCCCCTCCTGCCAAAGACAGCTCAGGGCAGCATACAATATAAAAACATAGAATAAATACACACCACAACTTTAACACAATAATTTCCCCCACTACCCGATCCCACCCCTCCCTCTACCCGTCTCTCTCACCAAACCTCTGGCTGAACAACCAGGTAATTGACCTTAAAAAAAGAGATCAGATTCCAATCCTACTCTACCCCATCACTATTTTAGTTAAAACCAGATTCCTGGATCTGCTACAACTTTTTAGGGTCTTTCTGAAAGATCAGAGCATAATTTGTCATTTTAAAGGAGAACACAAAGCTTGAGACTCCAATAAGGCAGATGGAGCCTTGGGGGTGGCGGGGTGGGGTGCTGAGTATTTTTTAAGTGCCTCATAGAACTACATAAGTTTAATATGGTCACCATTCAAAGCTGCCCTCCCAGCACTTGGAGCAGTTAACCTACCAAGCACACTACAAAAACTATCTTTTTCCCTGCTGAAGTATATAGCGTTAAGAGGAAGATATATTGATTGATATAGGTGGTTACCACTTGTTGAGCTTCCCAGTTATGATAAAATCAAAGATCAATAGAGGGTCTTGTCTGCACTGAATACTTTTTGCTATTAGAAGATAGGCCCCTAGATTGAAATGGATTTTCAAATACATCTGCTACACCCAGTCCCATTTACTCCTATGTATGAAAGGACAGCTACAGGTATTTACTTTTATATGAACTTGTCTAGGTCAGTCAATATTGAGGAAAGGAGAATTGGTTACCTACCTTCGTGAATTCCTTTCTCTCTTACTCTCCTGATCCTCCTCCGCTGGGTAGCTCTAGTGCTGGCCGATAGGAGGCAGATGACTGATTTCTTCTATGCGCATGCGCTAGGAGCTACCCGGTCCCTCAGTCGATAAGATAGCCGAGTGCCCCTGTAATTATCATCACCTGGAAAAACATAACTTCAGGAAAAAACTGTAATACGTTAAGCGCATAATATCAAGAATCAGCTAAACTGGGACCGAACATGGTCAAGTGAAAAAACAGTTATATAAGTGAGATGCTGAGTGCTGTGCGGCAGGGAGGGTCGGAGGAGGATCAGGAGAGTAAGAGAGAAAGGAATTCACGAAGGTAGGTAACCAATTCTCCTTTCTCCTCTTACCTCCTTCTCCTCCTCCGCTGGGATGTACCAGAGCCAAATCCCTCCGCTACGGGTGGGAGCCGCCAGCACTGGGAGCCTCCAGTACTGACTGCAGTACCCGTCTGCCAAAGGCAGCCTCAGCTGATTGAAAAATATTGATCTTGTAATGGCGTATGAAGGTATGTGGGGACGCCCATGTTGCGGCCCTACAAATCTCCTCGTAGGAGGCTTGTGCCTTAAAGGCGTACGAGGTGGCCGCACTGCGAACCGAGTGGGCCCAGATCTGCAAGGGGGGAATCCTCCCGCCAGCCCGGTAGGCCTCAATAATGGCTTGTTTCACCCATTTAGATAACAAGGTTTTTGAGGCCTTGAGACCCTGGACAGCTGGTCGAGTGTTCACAAAGAGGGCTGTGGATTTGCGAAAGGGCCGAGTCCTGGACAAATAAATTTTGAGCGCTCGTCTGACATCCAGTTTGTGCCAGACTTTCTCTTTGTGGTGAACAGGATTGGGGCAAAAAGAGGGAAGCACCAATTCCTGGGCCCTGTGAAAGTACGAATTTACCTTCGGGATGAAGGCCGGGTCCAATCTAAGGACGACCGAATCAGGTCGAAAAATACAAAAATTGTCCTCCATTGACAGTGCACTCAGCTCCGAGACTCTCCGAGCTGACGTGACCGCAACTAAGAAGACTGTTTTGAGTGTAAGAAGATACAAGGAAATATGCTTTAGGGGCTCAAAGGGAGGTCGCGTCAGAGCCTCCAGGACCAAATTTAGATTCCAGGAAGGCACCCGGTGCACAACCGGAGGGGACAGCAGCCTAGCTGCTCGGATGAATCTGCGCACATGTGCGTGTGAGGAGATAGGTCTACCAGTTGAAGCTCTTAAAACGGCATCGAGAGCAGCCGCCTGCCTAGCTAAGGTATTTGCCCTGAGTCCCTTATCCAGGCCCTGCTGTAAGAACTCTAATACGTGAGGAACTCCTGCCCGCCTGGGGTCCAAGCCTTTTCTCTTAGCCCAAGTAGCAAAGGTTTTCCAAGTACTTTGGTATGAGCGTCTAGTGGCTGGTTTTCGAGAACTTTGAAGGGTATCAAGGACTGGTTCGGAATAACCCCTTCGCCTCAGGGCAGCGCGCTCAATCGCCAGGCTGTCAACTGTAGAGTCTGGACGTCTGGGCAGGAAATGGGACCCTGACGAAGAAGGTCTGACCGGAGAGGAAGTGTCCTGTACTGGCCTTGACTCAGTTGAATGAGTTCCGAGAACCAGGGCCTCCGGGGCCACCAGGGAGCGATGAGGATTAGGAGTGCTCTTTCCCTGCGTGCTTTTGCAATAGTTCGGAGGAGCAGCGGAAACGGGGGGAAGGCATATAGTAGACCCCGCGGCCACGGTTGATTCAGGGCGTCGATGGCCTCCGCCTGTTGGCATGGGTCCCGTGTCATGAAGCGGGGCAGCTGGGCGTTGTTCCTTGCTGCAAACAGGTCGATGAGAGGGAGTCCGAACCAGCTCACAATGCTGTGGAACACTGTCTTGTTGAGCATCCACTCGTGAGGCTGCAATACCTGGCGGCTGAGCCAGTCCGCCGTGACGTTGTCTTGGCCGCTGATGTGGAGTGCCTTCAGGGACAGTACATGGGCTTGGGCCCACTTGAATAGACGCGTCGCTTCCCGATGTAGTTGGAGCGACCGGGATCCGCCCTGATGGTTGACATATGCCTTGGCAGTCATGTTGTCCGTGTAAATGAGTAGGTGGGAATTGGTCCCGGTGGGGAAGATGTGTTGAAGAGCCAGGCGAATGGCCTTCAGCTCCAGGAAGTTTATTTGTTGTTTCGCGTCCTGGGGGGACCATAGTCCTTGCACCGAGCGTGTCGTCGTGTGTGCCCCCCAGCCCGTCAAGCTGGCGTCTGTTGTGACTATGTCCCTCGGGGGGTCTGTGAGGGGAACCCCTTGCAGGAAGTGTGCGGGCTCTAACCACCAGGACATCGAGTTTTTTAGATGCGCTGGTATGAGTACCCAGGGGTTCAACCCGCTCGTGAGCTCCCGCTGCAAAGGAGCTAGCAGCCGCTGCAAGTGACGAAGGTGGAACCTGCCCCATGTCACCTGGGCAGTGCAGGAAACCAGCAGGCCCAGGAGGGAAGCGAGCGACTTGAGTCTGAGGCGACGAGCTGATCTGAGGGTTCCCACCAGCCGTCTTATCTTCCGTGCCCTGTCTGGGGGTACGAATGCGCGGTCGGAGGTGGTATCGATGACCACGCCCAGATGTTGAAGTGTTCGTGTCGGAGTCAGGTGGCTTTTCGCCAAGTTGACGAGAAAACCGTGTTGCTGCAGATAGAGAATCGTCCTGTTGAGATCCGCTATGGTCTTCTCCGGTGACTGGGCTCGGATCAGGAGATCGTCTAGGTAAGGATGTATGTGTATGCCCTCCATCCTTAGATTCGCCACCAGGGGGATCAGGATTTTGGTAAACGTCCTGGGGGATGAGGCTAGTCCGAAAGGGAGGGCTCGAAACTGCCAATGTTGGTGGTTGTAGGCGAAGCGAAGCCACTTCCGGTATGTTGATTTGATCGGGATGTGGAGGTAAGCGTCCTGTAGATCCAGGGACACCATCCAGTCCAGCTTGTGGATGCTGTGGCAAATGGAGGCCACGGTCTCCATCTTGAACCTTCTCTTTGTCACGTGATGATTCAGGGCCTTCAGATCTAACACTGCTCTCCAGGTCCCTGTCTTCTTTGCCACCAAGAAAAGAATGGAGTACAATCCCAAGAATCGTTGGGTCAGTGGCACCCTTTCTATTGCTCTGGAGCGGTGCAGCCTCTTGATCTCCTGGGTCATTGCGAGATGTTTTCCTGGATCTCTTGATGCGGGGGAGACCAAAAATCTGCTTGGAGGAGGGGAGTCGAATTGGATAGCGTAGCCCTGTCCCACGCAGGAGAGGACCCAGGCGTCGGAAACCGAGAGAGACCATACCTCGTGGAACAGTTGAAGCCTGCCTCCGACCGGCCGGGCGGAGCAGTCAGGAGTCCTGCCTGGGTTGAGTGGCAGGGGGGCCTCTTGATCGGCGCCTGTCATACCTGCCCGAGCGGAAGCCTCTACCCCTGCCCCGGAAGGCAAAGTTGGAGGTATACGCCCTCTGTGCCGGCGCTTGGAATTTCCTATATGGGGCTGAGAAGCCCCTGAAGCGAAAGGGCTGCTGTCTAAAGGAACCCCTTTTACTTGAAAGTTGTTGGAGGGTCTTAGTCTTATCCTTGCTGGACGCCTCCTCCAAGACCTTTTCCAGGCAGACCCCAAACAATTTTGAGCCTTTGTACGGGGAGGCAGTAAGTAAGTTCTTAGCGGTGACATCACCATCCCATGAGCGGAGCCAGAGTCTACGCCTAGCGGCCACATTGTTGGCTACAGATCTGGCCGACCACGTTAAGTTATCGGTGGTCGCGTCCGCTAAGAAGGCGGCCGCCATGTGAATTCTGGAATTTAGGCGTTGAGCCTTACCCTCAGAAATGTCTGGGTCTTGGAGCTCCTGGAGCCAAGCGAGCATGGCTCTGGACACATAAGAGGACGCTATTCCTATCTTCAGGGCCGCCGAAGTGGTTTCGGAAGCCTTCTTAAGAGCAGTATCCACTGCCCTATCCGTAGCGTCCCGGGGGTGGCAATCTCCCTCAGTGGGGAACACCGTGTGCCGAGCTAGGGAAGCAGCACCCGCGTCCACCTTAGGTGAACGGAACAAGGGTGCCTTCCTCCTGGAAAACGAGTAAAGGGAATCCTGAGCCCTATTCATTTTAAAACTCTTATCAGGCTGCTTCCACTCTTGCAGTACTAGCCTCTCAAAAGCCTTGTCTAAGGGGAGGCCCTGGTCTCTGCCATGAACAGATGGAATGTATTGTCGTGTGTCCTCCTCCTGGGAGTCAGAGGAGTCCCGCTTAGGGGCTTTCTCCTGCAACTGCAGAGTTTTAATAACCTGAGAGATAAGCTCATTCCTGTACTGCCCAGGAAATTGCCTCTCTCCATCGTTGGAATCTGTGGTTTGTTCAGCCCATTCGCCCTCCTCTAACTCGGAGTGAGTGTGCTCGGAAGCTGAGGAATGAACGGACTCGGGCTGCCTATGTTCAGAAAAGGCCTGGTTCAGCTCACGCTGCTGGCCCTCTTGGTCACTTTCAGCTGAGGACTGAATGGAGTGACGAGTGTCCCCTGAGGGGCGTCTAGGCCTCTTGCTGCCAGAAGTCCCTGCCTTGGACTTAGTAGGCTTAGGGTGCCGCTTCCTACGTGGCTTAGGTAAATTCCCCAGGGTGGCCAAGATCTCTCCAATAGATTTTTCTATGGAGGCCAGGCGTACTTGCGTGTCTTCCTCCTGTGCAGGGGCTGCCACTTGCGGGGGGGTGGCCCCGCGGGGGGGCTGAGCCGTGCTCATGGTCTATATAAAAATAAAGGAGACACGTAAGGGTTAACTCCACCCTGGAGGGAGCTCAGACAAGCTGGCTCCGCTGTAGAAGAGGAGGAGGAGGGGGAGGGGCCACGAGAAGCTGGTGCTGGGGAGAAGACAAGCAGCGCTGCCTCTGCCCAGCAGGGGGCCTGCACGTGCTGTTACTAGGCAGTGAGTGATTGCAATCTGTGGCCTAAAAAAGGGTGCTGGGGAGAAACCCAGCAGCGCTGCCTCTGCCCGGCATGGGGCCGGCACGTGTTGTTGGTAGGCAGTAGGCCTTGCCGCCCGGCCTGCCGTACTGCGAGGAAAGGGCCCTCGAGCAGGGGCCTTGCTTGAAGGAGAATGGCCAGGGGAGACTCCGAGGTCCAGCCGCGCTGTCCCCGAGTTCCCTGCCTAGGGCTTATTGTTGTAACAGGCCATTTCGGCCCCACATGCTCCCGGGCGTGGCGCGCCACCCCGGAGCCAGTGCCCAATCACGTTTGCCCCTGCTATTGCCCGCGGTGTTCGCGGGTGCGGCGTGCCGCCCCGGAGTTACCGCCCTGAACTCTCTTGCCCCTAGTACGAGAGTAAATTTGGCCCCAAAGCTCGCGGCCGCGCTGCCCCGGAGCTGGACTGCCGGCAGGCGGTGGAGGAGGGGGGGGGGGCTGGGGGAAGAGAAGAGGCAAGTTCCCCAACAGGTGGCCCCCCCCGCATGGGGCTAAGAGACGGTGATCCCTCACCTGCCAGGCAGTAAACTGAGAATGAAACTCTTTTCCTTCCTTTTCTTTTAGTCAGGTGTGGAGCCTTGGAGCTCCCGCGGAACGCGTCCTACCGGCCGAGGCAGATGAACAGACTGGGGGACCGGGTAGCTCCTGGCGCGCATGCGCATAGAAGAAATCAGTCATCTGCCTCCTATCGGCCAGCACTAGAGCTACCCAGCGGAGGAGGAGAAGGAGGTAAGAGGAGAATAAGTGATGGAGGCCAACTCATCTGAAATCTGTGCACTATAAGCCCCACTGAAGCTCTTTCCTCCTCTTCACAGAGCTCTGGGGTTAAGATACCCAGAAAGCAGCCTCTCTAAGTTTACTGGCTTTTTGTAAACTGACTGAAGCTTAAACCGACTGAAGCTTATTCTAGGGTTGCCAGTGGACTCAAGCCAGACTGTGATCTCCATTATAATAATGTGAATCTGCTGTAATTCACGTTAGGCCACTTTCACATGTTACCAGGGAGGCAGGGAAGCTTCCATGATGGTAACCGTACCTCTATTGTCACAGGAATTAGTGCACCCATGAGTAGGTGTTTCGGGGCTCACAGGAGCACACATTTACATCGCTCCACCTTGAACGGGCAGTCAGATGTGTGGCCATGTGAGGTAGCATCTAATTTAAACACACTGTTTTACAAGTATACATGCAAGTATTAATTCCTGCATCCTTCTATGTACTTTGTATTAAACAAAAATCAAGGTTTTGCCACAACATTAGTTTGAAGATAGAATCCAGATTCTGCTACTGAACTGGTCATTCAAGGAAGGAGAGGTTTTCCCAAATTTTT
Organism: Sphenodon punctatus; assembly: GCA_003113815.1. NCBI lineage: Eukaryota > Metazoa > Chordata > Lepidosauria > Sphenodontia > Sphenodontidae > Sphenodon > Sphenodon punctatus. The sequence goes on from QEPC01010148.1 coordinate 1,864,525, forward strand.
GAATGGATATTTTTTTTAGTCACTAATATGCTACACAGCTGAAATCCTTAGGCCAGGACTTAGTACAACTGCAGCTATCACTCTGCAATCACTCTTAACAATTTCAAGAGAACAATTTCCCTAAACTTAGCGAGACACCCGAGAACTAATAAAGTCCTAGAGGTTTTTAGAGGCTTTGAATGAACATAGTTTTTATTCCTAGCCTACTCAGAATCAATGTTAACTAGTTTAAAAAGCACTAAGATTTTTGCTGATGTTTCATTTACCCTGTAGTAAATGCTACAGAAGTGCTGTGGGGAAAGAGACGTAATTGTCCAAGACTGAAATGTTTCAGATAATATCAGAAAACAGATAGCTAATAGTAACAGAATAGTCCAGATTAGATTCAGTAGTTTATCCAAATGTTTAGCTCAGCATACACATTTGAATACAGTTAAGAAACCACAATGCTTGGTTCTAAATTAGAAGTTACCACTCAGGAAAAAAGGACCTTGGAGTCACTGTGGACAATAAACTGAAATCCTCAACCTAGTGTGTGGCGGCCATCAAAAAAGCAAAAAATGTTAGGAATTATTTATAAAGGAATAGAGAATAAAACTCAGAATACCATGCCATTATATAAATCTATGGTGCAATCGCACCGAGACTACTGTGTGCAGTTCTGGTTGCCCTAGCTCAAAAAAGATATATTAGAAATAGAAAAGGTAGAGAAAGGCAATAAAAACAATAAGGGGCTTGGAACGGCTCCTCTATGAAGAGAGGCTGGATAGGTTGGGGCTCTTCAGCTTGGAGAAGAGATGACAAAGGTGATATGATGGAAGTTTATAATATCATGAGTGGTGTGGAACACATTAATCGGAAACCGTTATTTACCCTTTCAAACAGTACTAGGGAACACTCCATGAAACTAACAGGTGGTAGATTAAAAACAAATCAAAGTATTTTTTCACTCAATGCGCAATTAATTTGTGGAATTTGTTGCCAGAAGATGTGGTCAAGGCCAGTAGTATAGCTGGGTTTAAGGAAGGGTTGGACAAGTTTCTGGAGAATAGGTCTATTAGCCAGCAAGGTTTATATTTTATCCTGTCTCTGGCAGCCGTGGGCGGCAAACATAAAATATCCCATAAAATCAATAAAAACATCTATATAAAATATATAATTAATATTAATAAGAACCTACAACTGGGAAAATAAAACCCCACCCTGACCCTCTCCCTCACCAAACACCTGACGGAACAGCCAGGTCTTACAACCATGACGGAAGGAGACAAGGCTTTGGGACAATTGGACCCCAATGGGCAGGGAGTTCCACAGCCTGGAGGCAACCACCGAACAAGCCCTATGATTGATGACCACACACCTCATCCAAAGAACCCCCAAGAAGACCCCCCTGGATGACTGCAGGGGCCGATCAAGAACAGGGGGAGTGAGGTAGTGCTGCAGGGCACCAGTGTTATGTGCTCTCTGTGACCCGTTCACATAAGCGAACCAACTGCCGCAGTCGGCGCCAGCTGCAGCCTCCAGACTAGCATCAAGGGCAGCCCCACAAAGAGTGCATTGCAATAGTCTAATCTTTAGGTGACAAAGGCATGGATGATGGAAGCAAGATCAGAGTCCAAGATATATGGCCAAAGCCATCAGACCAGATGTAATTGCTGAAACGCACTCCCCACCACAGCTGCTACCTGAGCCTCCAGGCTGAGCTGCGGATCAAGGAGCACTGCAAGACTCCAAACTTGGGAGACCAAAGGAGGACAGACCCCATCAATGACGGGAGACTCCACCACTCCTAAGCGCCCCAAATCCTTGCCCACCAACATCACCTCCGTCTTGTCAGGATTCAGCCTCAGATGGCTCGCCCTCATCCAATCCCCTACAGCTGGCAAACACAAGGTAAGTAACCAAGATCGCCATGCCCAGGTCTGATGAAAAGGAGAGGTCGAGTTTGGGGAATATAACCTCTTGCTGCTTTGGGTACTTCTTCAGGCAACTGAGATTAACCACTGTCCGAGACAGGTGCTGGCTCAATGGACCATTGGTCTGACTCAATAGGACACTATTCATGTTCTTAAACCAGACGTATTGGAGTCCCATTTGTCAGCTACCTGGGGGTGGGAAAATGCTATATGTGCAAGGCCCATTACAGTATTCTGACATTCTCCTATTTTTAAAGTCAAGCAACATTATTCCTAAGGCAAAGTTTCACACCATAAGAAGGGGGAAATGGTGAAGGAGTTTAATCTGCGTATAAGATTAATATTTGGAATGTTTGTCCTCATAAAAGCTAGTAAGCTACTCTTGAAGTGTTATATAAATGGTAATTTAATAATTAACTAGAAAGACTCTTACTCTAATGCATTTGATTTAAAGAGAATTTGAAAGCTAGCCTATTTGAAAGCAGTATTGATTACACAAGCCCAAATACTTGTGGCAGACGGTTGTTCTTCCATCTTGGCAACTTTTTTTTAAAAAAGCTTATTGCGTCTCCTTCCCCTATGAATGAAATAAAAGGAAGTCTACTATGCACAGCAGCACAATTCTGAAGCCGTCTGGCACCAACATGAGTCCCATTCATTTCAATAGAACTCATGTCAATACCAAAAAAAACTTCAGGATCCTGCCCAAAATTCTGCCAAATGCAAAAAGAAAGAAATGTTTTGGTAGAATTTTAAACATAGCTAGTATCTGTAAGAACAGCAAGCAGAAGTCTGCATAAGAGAGCACCCATTTCAGGCTGACGGTGCATTTAATGATTGGAAGTGGATCTCTTTTTGTCCTAAAGGAAGTATCATCCTACTAAGCAACTCTGGTTCTCCATGTCAACGGAACAATTGACAGTGGAAGTTGAAGACAAATACGTGGACTTTTATATCAAATGGTCTCCCATATGGGATATATTACAAGAAAAGGGTGACATTAGAAAAAAAGGTACATTATCTACATGAAAAAAGTCTCATGTAACAACTAGGAAAGCTTTTTTTGCCATCTTTATTTTCTCTCTCATAGTGAACAGGCAGGGGAAGAGCGAGAGGATAGGGGGGACAGGAAATATCAGTGTACAACATTATTGTTTCTTTTTCCCTGCATGGAAACAATACTGTCAACACCCATGACTAAATAAAAATTATTGAAAACTGAAAAGAAAAGAAAGTATCCTGTTTTTCTTTCAATATTTTTCATGTGCCTCAATTAGATTGCTTAATGAAATTATGTGGGTCTCTCTCTTGCAGAGAATTTCTTTGCATGACAGGCATTGCTAGTTTGTCTCATCACCTATTTTCTGAACATGTTTGTGACTACAACAGGTCTTAAATACATACTGTATGCATGCAGCCAGCAATATTTGCACTTCACTGCAATTACCTCGAATGATGGTTGCAGCAGATTCAGTACATAAACAGCAAAAGTATACATCATGAAATACTAAAAGGTGCCCAGTATACTTTTGCAGGCAGCAAAATAATAAATCAACTTTCACTTCATAGCTCCAGAAGCCACACTAGCCAACTCAGCTAGATGTCCCAGGATTATCAAAATCTCATTTCAAATATTTTACTGTCTGTCATGTACTGACAACCCCATTCAACACGTCCACCAGATGCTTTTTAGTTTTGAGTCTAAAAATCACTCCAGTGTTTAAGAACAATCTGGATAGCTCCATGACTAATTTTTCCAGGATTAAAATATGGGTAATCTAGTCACGTGTTTTAGAACCCAAACTGATCACCTCCAGGAGTCCGAAAGAAGCTCTACTTCCTCTGCATAACAGGACGCAGTTGGCCACTAAGCACCGTGGATGCCTGAGACAGATAAGGCCACATGTTAACCAAGTTCCCATGCACCAATCATCAACTCCGGAGTACACTCAGGCTGAAATACTCTCCACATTAGAAGCGCCCCAAAGCGCATGTGCTTGTCACCAGATGCTGCCTTCCTTTATATTTTAGGGTACAATCCTCAGCCACTCAAGTCAAGGAAGCAACTCCCATTGGCTTTAATGGTGGATGCTTGTGCCCCCCTAAGTGATGCCAACCAGATGAATCGCACAAGGGAGGAAAGCACCAAGGGCAACTCCGAAAGCTTAGAGCGACCCCAGCTTTCCAGAGGACCGTAGGGAGGACAGGCCCCTGGGGAGGAGTGTCAGGACAGCAACACCCCTCAGGGAGGCTCAGAGAAAAACTCTCCCAGTAAGGAGCCCCTGCAGGCTCCCCTACCCAAGCCTGGTAGAAGGGGCCTCCCCCAGCTCCACAGCGGGAGAAGAACCCTTGTGTCCAAGCCGCGCGAGAAGGGCCTGCCCCACACTCACCTCTTGACCCAGTCGCGCAGGAAAGCCAACTCCTCGAGGTGCAGCAAGTCCGGATTCGCCTTGCAGAGCGTCACAAAGGCCCGCAGCTCGCTTATCTTCCCCGGGTCCATGGTCGATCGCTCAGTGACTCACTGCGAGAACCTACCGAGGAGCTGCCCAACTTCCCCGCTACTACTACCACCCACGTCCCGCTGGCGCAACCCCGCCTCCTCGCCACCCAGTCAGCCTCTCCTCCTGCTGCGGCAGCGACCCGGCCTCTCTCTGGACTCAGACTCCTCCCCCCGCTTCCACTCCGCCCCAAGCCCCGCCCTAGCGGCCCTATCTGCTGCAGCTTCGGGGCCCGAACCTTCTAGAAGCGGGAAAAGTGCCCATTGCCGTGCCTGTTTCCTCATAGCGGCCCCGCCAGCCCAGTCGTTACTCAGGCAGCATCCCCCCCACAGCGCTAACTTGCTCCGGTTCCAGTTTCATCCAAGTCGCTCCTTGCGCTCGTTGAGGTTATTTTCTATACAGACAGGTGCTTTGTGTGGACAGCTAAATAGTCTCGGAGCGTTCTAACAGGAAGACCACATTCCTGTTTGAAATAGGGACTGGCGATGACGTCATCACTCCGCGCTGTGGAACCAGGCAGGCCCTGTAGAGTGCAAGTGGTCTATGCAAAAGCAGCGTGGGCTGGGAGCCTTGCCATGCTGAGTAATTGGAGTGGGGCAGGGGAGAGCCTCAGTCATGGTGTGGTTCCCAGCTCAGAGGCTTATCACAGCTGTAAGGGATTTGAACAGCTTATCAGGTCAGATACTTTCTTTCCTTCTAACCATGAATTTCCCGTTCTCTGGGCGGCTTGTGTGCTGCTGAGGGGGGGAATAGCCAGTTCCTCTGTGTGATGGTGTTTACCCACCTTTACTCTATGCATGTGAAGACATTGCGCTGCTGGGCCTCCCCACAGCTTTTCACAGTAACTTTGCAAACACTTTGAAAGGACCTGAGTTGAAGAGTGGCTGCTGAACAATTTCTGGAAATTGTGTGTCTTTACAGTTCTCAAGATCGCTAGTCACGTCTGAAAATCTTGGCCTTTTCCCTTTTAACATGCCTTGTGTGTTTGTGATGGTAGATAAAAAGTAATAAACAACCCTTCACCTCCAATCTTGGAGATCTACACCTGCTTAACTTGACTACTCAGAGTAGCCTTGTTAATCCCAATTGGATTTCTATGGGTAATGTTGTGTAAACCATGCAGAATTGGGACCAAAATGCATTAGCTTGGGCTTCATCTTTGACACGCACCTCTCTTTCAAACCTTACATTGACTCTGTGGCCAAATCCTGCCGATTCGCATCTCCACAACGTTGCTCGCATCCGCCCCTTTCTCTCTATCTCTTCGGCCAAAGCCCTTGTTCATGCCATGGTTATCTCTCACCTCGATTACTGCAACCTCCTCTTTGCTGGCCTCCCTCGCTCTCACCTCTCCCCCCACTTATCGCAATCCAAAATTCCGCTGCCAAGGTCATTCACTCTGCCCGTCGCTTCAACCATGTGCAGCCTCTTCTCTCTTCACTGGCTCCCCCTTCCTGAACGTTTAAACAACTCCTGGTTTTCACTTTTAAATCACTCCACAACCAAGTTCCCCCCTACCTCTCAGACCTAATCTCCTTACGCACTCCTGCACGCGCTCTCCGCTCTTCTGTTGTCCCCTCCCTTACTCTCCCTCATTTCTCCTGCTCACCTAACCACCTTCGACCCTTCTCCCTCACTACCCCCTATGCCTGGAACTCCCTCCCTGCCCACATCCGCCTTGCCTCCTCCCTCCGCTCCTTCAAATCCCTCCTCAAGTCCCACCTTTTCCTTGCTGCCTTTCCCGATGCCTGCTCGTCTTTCCCGTACACTTACTGTCTGCCCTCCTCTGCAGACTGCTGCCACCAACCTCTTTGTAACCAAGCCAAGCATACACACCTGAGACTCCGCATCCGCTTGAATGTTTGTCTTCTCCCCTGTCTCTCCCACTGTCCCCTCTCCCTGTCTTCCCCCCCCTTTGTCTTTTAGATTGTAAGCCATAGGCAGGGACCGCATCTAGTTCTGTACAGCACCAGGCCACACGACTGGCGCTATATAAATGTTTATAATAATAATAATTAGTCAGGCTACAAACTTCTTTATTTAGTTATTAAAATGTATATCCTGCCCTTCCCCCAAAGGCTCAGGGCAGTTTACAGAAATATAAACGCGGGGATGGAAATACAATGTAATAAATAAAATGCCTTAAAAATCCCTACCTTCACCCCCCCAAAAACCCACACATCCCAACCCCTGCCAAAGGGAAGTTTTGCACCGCCTGTGGTGCAAAATTATTACCATAATTCAACGCACCAGTTCTTTTAAGTCACAAGTACATATATATTTTCTTAAATCAAATTGATGTTAAGGAAAATATCAGTACACTTCACTCCCATTTTGTGAAATTCCATCTTTCAGGAGATATTGAAGATCAAAATCCAAGGTTTGAAAGGATAGTCAAATCACTGTTATAAAACAAAGTATCATTGAATCCTTTTCTCAGGGCATGNCTTGGGAGAAGCACCCAACAGGTCACAATGGGGGATCCATTCCCTGTTGTTTTCCCCCAGCTCCCGTCATGTTCCCTGATCCTGTCTGGCTAATAGCTGCTAATGGACCTATCTTCCAGAAACTTGTCCATCCAAACCTCTTTTAAACTCAGCTATAGTGCTGGCCCTTACCACAGCCTGTGGCAGTAGATTCCACAACCCAATTATACGCTGAGTGAAAAAATATTTTATTTGTTTTAAATTTGCCACCCATGAGTTTCATGGAGTGTCCCCTAGTTCTAGTACTAGCTGAGAGGGTAAATAACTGCTCATTGTTTATTAGTTCCACACCACTCATGCCAGCCTCAGTTTTCTGGGCGCCAATGGCTCCCAGGTGCCTGCAAATCTCACGTCCTGCTTTTCTCGTTTTATTTCATATTTTTAAAAAAGGTTGAAATGAAAATCCAGAATGGACTTGGGGTGTTTTGCTGTGCTGGCAAACACACCATGGGTGCTCCCACCCCCGACCTCATGGCAAATTGCAGCCTGGGTGGGGCATTTGGAAGTTGGGGCTTTCTTCTTCTCTCTGCCAGCCACCAATAATGGAAAGTTACTTTCCATTGTAAAAACAAGGCAAAGAAAAATAATTGTTCTGTTTTTTTTTTGTTTTTTTTAAACCTCATGATTTAAAGCCAATCCCATGATGAGTTGGGGCAGTGCTTGACTTATGTTTTAAAACATTTGGGACTGGGACGTCATTAAATTCAAAGGGGTTATGTGGGGTACAATCCTCACTCCATTGATGTCAATGAGAGTTTTGCCATTGACTTCAGTGGAATCAAAATTGCACCCTCATTATAGTAGAGTTAATTTTGTCCTTAAGTGTTTACAGAATCAGGGCTGGAGTCAGTAGCAGGGCTAGGAAAATACAGCCATACAGACTCCCAGTCTCTAGCTCTTGTGACCTAATACATTCCCTCTACTTCAGAAGCATGTCATCTGTATTATTTTTATGTTAACTACATATTACTGACATTTTAAAATACACAACTTTCAAATAAGAGTTGACTAAACAAAGCTCCTACAAGTTTGCCCAGTATCAGAGGTTCCCTTTTGGATAACTAGCCTGCTTGCTGACATTCGGGGAGGGTCGAAGACTGGGCGTAACTTTAACTCATGTTAGTGTGGTCATGTGAAATCCCTGCTCATGTGCAAGGGGGTTTTTAGCGTTATTTTTCCATTCTCCCATTAAATTCAGTAACGTGATACAGGGCTCAAAATCCAGCCCTGTATCGCGTTATTGAATTTAACAGGAGAACAGAAAAATAACGCTAAAACCCCCGTGCACACGACCGGGGATTTCACGTGACCGTGCCAACGTGCGTTAAACTCACTGTGCCCTGAATGTAGGCAAGGAGCCCTAATGCCTCTCATAATGTGGGTCTAAGTCTGATTGTCAGATGCATGCAGATGTCTCACTTGCACATCTTTACTGCGTCTGTTCTATCTGCTCAACTGACTTGCACTGGCATAAGTAAAAAGCTGTTGAAGGTCTTGAGGTTCTCATTCCCATTTATGCTAAGGTCCCTTTACGCTGCTTGAGCAGTGTAAGGGACTGAATATAGCTCGTGCTACTAGGGTCATGCACAAGGAGATTTAGTGTGAAGAAGAATTGGATCCGAGGAATCGAGCTGTGGTGTGCAGGAGGAGGCTGCAGCAGGAAAACTCAACTGATCTTGAAGTTCTGGCTCTGTTAGAGTGCCATCCTTCATAATTAAAGTCAATGAGAGCTGGGCCATTGACTTCAATGGATGGAGAATTGCACTCTTAAAGTGAGCGAGAGATTTCCCACCAACTTCAACGAAACCATTTAGCCCTGAAAAAAATAAATACAAAAAAATCTTCAGGACAAAACCAAACTTTGTTGGAAAGATGGTGTGACAGCAGGTTTCTTTCCCCTACTTATAGCCATTCTTATACCATATTTGTGGGTAATTTGAACATGTTAACCTTCTTTAGGAAGGGACATGTTAACCTTCCACCCATGCCCCCACATGAAGCAACTCAGGTTTTTCCCCATTGCTCCATGGAAGTGCATGGGTGCGGGCGCACACTGACCACACACCCATCCCCTGCTGTCTGAATCCCTACCACTCACTGGAAGTGTGCGGCAGTGCACATGGACCTGCCCCCCAGGCGGGTCCATCTAAAAACGGCCTTTGACATAGTATTTGGCTTAGCAGATGCTGTGCTTTATTAAAAAAAGAGCACAATCAATAAGCTGAGAAATGAATGAGGACTGTCATTGAAGAAAACCTGAGATGAGCACTGCTGTGTGTCTAAGATCTTTAGAGGGTGTGTAAGTTTTCTGTATACTACCTGGAATGGTCTTCCATCTTGACGCCATGTATTTCTTCAGGTTGCAAGTCCTGTTTCCTTCGGAGATTCTCCATCCAGCCTGTCCAGCAGAGAAAGATTCCAAACCGGTACTTGGGCCAGCCCAGCCCCTTCACACACCCACACCTGCTCAAACCAGGTACAGATCCTGAGTTGCAGATAATGAGCTAGAACCATTGCACCCTTTCTATGTTTTCCTGGGGAAGCTTCATTATGTTGTTTTGTGCAATGCCTAGCACTGGATCCTTATCTGCGACTACTGCTGGAGGCTACTGCAATAAATATGACAAATAGCATAGAAGGCAGCATTTGTTTAATGTGGCATGCAAATGGGGAGGGGGGGTCTGTACCTTGGCAATAGGATATTTATCCAATGTTATTCCTTGCAGAAATCTTAGTCTTGAGGCAACAAGTGTTTCTACAGGGAGGCTTGGTTCCCTCATCTTACTCTTAAACTTCTTCACTCATTCAAGATACTTACTCCCCTTCAGAAGAGTCTGCTCTTGCCACAGACTTGCATATTATAGACGTCTTCTGTCAGTAGCTTCTCCTCTAAGCCTTTTCAGTAGAGTGCAATATTGTTAAGTTTTACCTGATGTCTTCTGGATACAGTGTATTGCGAAAATACTTTTCAAATAATGTGTTGAAAACAGAGAAAAGGATGATTCTAAGAAGTATGGTGTAATGTGGCTCAGAAAGAGAAGTTGGGGAAGAATCCCATAAAGATGGGGCAGTATGCATGAAAGTCACTTGCTGCTAATTCCCAGCTATGTTGTGTTGCGTGGAAGAAGGAGACCAGAACTCCACTATACAGTAGGTGGCTATACAGTGATACAAGAGAAAGCCATAGATGAAGGGGCAGAGGGGATGCAAGGATGCGAGATTGGGAAAGTAGGTTTGAGATCTGAGGAGCCAAACTGGTGGATGAGCTAGACACTTTTTTGATATATAAAACTAAGAATTTAGGAAGTAGTTAATAAAGTCCAGCGCTCTCATAATCAAGAGTACTGTTCTTTTAAAAAAATTAATTCATTAAAAAGCAAAGAACTCTGTCTGAAACTTAACTGAACTTGTAAACATCTGTATTTTTAATTTTTTTAAAAAGTCAATGACTTTAACTAGTATTTTAAAAGCGTAGAAATGTAGAGTGAAAGTTAGATGACTTTGCCGACTTAATTGGCCCATCCATATTTCCAGGGAACCTCTAAATTCAACTACACATTTACCAAACCTTCAGAGCCTTTAGTATGTTTCTAAAGTCTTCTGGACAGAATGGGGTATTGAATATTTTGAAAATCAACAGTGAATAAATGCTAAATCCAGAATTTAGCATTTTACCTTATTAGAAATAATCTAATGTCCTACTATTTTCAGAGCTAGAGAGTAAAACACACACAAAGATTTTAGCCAAAGCAGGTTTTAAGATACGGTTTTATAAATAAAGGTAGATTTTAATGACAGTGAAAGGTTAATTTTTCCAAGTCCCTTATCGCACGAAAGAAAATGCTTCAAATTTTCCTGTGGCTAAAAATTATGCATGCACATGTTTCATTCAGAAAACAGAATTGGGGGCGCAATGCACGTGCGCTACAGCTAACAGTGCGAAAATCCCGCTTCTCCCGGCATATCCAACAAAGCACTGCAAACTAACTAGCAACCAAATAAAATAAAAACAAAAAACTCAGGACCCAGCCTGCTAAAACCTCGGGGTATGGGCCCCGCGAAAAAACTGGCAGGAAAAGGGCCAATTATCAGATACTGCCAGCAGAAACAGATGGCTGAGGCAGCACAGGAGAACACAGTGAGCGTTAAAATGGCGGCCGCGGCCCAACCCTTTGCCCCAGGGGAACCTGAGAGGGAACAAGTGAGCATGGCAGCAATCCTGGCTGAAATTGAAGCAGCAAGGACTGAAACCCAGCAGGACAAAAATTAACTGATCGACAAAATAAACAGAGTAAAATTCACAATTGAAGAAGGGAGCAAAAAGCTAGAGAACATGGGCAAATGCATTGATATCGCTGAGAAACGCATCTCAGGCACAGAAGATCAAGCCTTGAATGCAGACAGCGAGATAGCAGAACTAAAAGAATCAGTGAAGTTCCTTCGCTCTAAATATGAAGACCTAGAAAATAGGTCAAGGAGGAATAACCTGCGCATTATGGGGGTGAAGGAGGGCGCAGAAACAGGAGGGATGCAAGAGCTGCTTAATCAAATAATCAGCCTGAACTTCCCTGGACAAAAGCACCTCCACAACATAGAAATCGAGAGAGCCCACAGATCTTTGAGACTCAAACCAAAAGAAAACGATCTTCCCAGGGCAATCATTGTAAACATTTTAAAATTCAAGGATAAAGAGGCCTTAAAAAGAAACAAAATATGGAACATCAGGGAAATAAATCAAGCTCCAACCAGACTATGCACCTGAGACCATGAAAAGGCGAAGATCCTGGTCAAATACTTTGCTGAACTAATAGACCTAAAACCTCAATTGTGGCACCCAGGCAAAATGGCTATACTAGCTAATGGCAGAAGAAAGCTCTTTGAGGATACCATGGAGCTGGAAATATTTCTACAAGCTCACAAACCTAGACAACAGGAACCTGACTGGAGAAAAAACAAAACATGGCAAAAGCCAGGAAGGGATTTCCAAGATACAACTAACTTAAGCAAAGTAAACTCAAACACCACCCGCCCCTTCTTGGCGTTTACACACTTACTCTCAGATAAGTTCCACACTGCTGTATTTTGGTTGTGTTTACAATTTCAATATTGTATTTCTTCTTTTTTTAATTCACTTAGAAATGCACTTATAAATAAATGTTGACAGGGTGAAATGGGGATATTTATCTCCCTGCTAACCTTGCTTAAAATAAACCAGAGAGTTCCGGGAGGGGGACAACAAAGAGATAAAACAATAATAACCCCCACCAGTTATTTCAGAACTACTGAAATAATCATATTATATTGTTTCCTTTGGCATAAGGCACCAGTTTGGATGTTAATGTTATATGTTGTACAGTTATTAAGTTGTGCCAAGCATACTTTAATTTCGCACTGCTTAAACTGTTATACAAGATTAAAAGATGTCCACACCACAAAAAAGATACCAAACAACAACACATGGAGTGGTTTTGGACCAATTAATTCAACTACAGCTAAATCACAGATACTTTAATGGCACTAGCAGATGCAAATAAACCCTCCCTGAAATTCCTAACACTAAATGTCAAAGGTCTTAACCACCCTATAAAACGAAAAAAGGTGGCAACTTTCCTAATAGACGAGGCAATAGAAGTCTTTTTCATCCAAGAAACACACTTAATACAAAAAGACCTTCACAGATTTAAAAACAGATGAATGGGGGATATCTATGCCTCTTGTGGAAGAAAAAAAACCAGGAGTCCTGATAGGATTCTCCACAAAAGTGAACTTTAAATTATCCAAAATGAAGAAAGATAAGGAAGGTTTCTGATGCTGATGGGAACACTAAATTCTCAGAAAGTGACCCTGGTCAATCTCTACGCCCCAAATATAGGGTGAAAACAGACATGACACTAACCACCCTTTAACCATCCTGGGTGGTTATTTATGCATGTTGCAGGGCTGTATTGGTGCCCTATGCCGCACTGCAACATGGGGTGAAAACAGACATGATGCTAACCACCCTTTAACCACCCTTGGTGGTCATTTATGCATGTTGCAGGGCTTCATAGGGCACCAGTACAGCCCTGCAACATGCATAAATAACCACCAAGGGTGGTTAAAGGGTGGTTAACATCATGTCTGTTTTCATCCATGCATAAATGACCACCAAGAGTGGTTAAAGGGTGGTTAGCGTCATGTCTCTTTTCACCCATAGACACATACCAATTCTTTCAAAAATATATGCCTATCATCTCCCAAAACACAGAAGGTCTCCTGATTGCACAAGGTGTTTCAACTCCCCGCTGTCAGTCTTAGACCACTCCGCATGCTCCCTCCTTAAAAACACCCATTCAAACATTGTAAAATTGATAACCCAACACGACCTGGCAGATGCTTGGAGATACGTAAACCCATCCACCAGAGGTTACACATTTCACTCCAGGGTCCATAATACATATACTAAAATAGATCATATCCTACTAGAGAGGGATTCCTTATACAGATGCTTAAGATGTGATGTAACCCTTGTTACCTTCACAGACCACAATGCGATAATATCTAAATTTACATGTCTGGACTCTGAACAGATGGTTAGGCAAACTTGGCAACTCGGCAGAGGTCTACTTAAATGTGAATGGATAAAGGAGCAGCTAGCAACAGACATGAAATAATACTTTGACCTAAATGTAGGCACAGTTTCATCCCCACCAATTTTTGGGGAGGCAGCAAAATCTGTAATAAGGGGCAAGTTCATAGCTATTAAGGCTGCTATAAACAAAAGTAGAAGGGAAAGAAACTCAGAATTATATAACCAGCTACAGCAACTGGAAATAGAAACTAGGAGATTCCCCAACAAAAAAACACAATTTGAAATCCAAAAAATAAGAAGTGAAATAGAAGCAATCGACACAAAAAATCACTCAACAACTGAGAGAGATCAAAACAATTTATTTCCAAAATTGCAATAAACCTGGGAAAGTTCTAGCACAAATGATAAAAAAAGTAAAAGAAAAAAATCCTTCATCCCAGCAATAAAACTTCCAAGTGGCAAAACAGCAACCAAACAGGAAGACATAAAAAATGCCTTTATAGAATTCTATCAGAATCTGTATACGACATCCAATCCAGACCCTGAAGTGATAAAGAAATTTATCAATAAATATAAAATCCCAAAATTCGGTCAAGGCCAGATTAGCTTTCTCAGTGCCCCCTTATCTGCTGAAGAGATAAAACTAATAATAAAAAAACTTATTAAAAATAAAGCTTGTGGCCCTGATGGTCTATCAGCAGAATTCTATCAGACCTTCAGTGACATAATATCCCCCACCTAACAAATACCTTTAATAATATTATAAAATTACAGAAAATGCCCCCTACATTCTATGAGGCAGTAATCACTTTGATACCAAAACAGGGCAGAAATCATGAAGAGTGTAGTACCTACCGACCAATATCCCTACTGAATATTGACAAATCTTTGCAAAGACACTAGCAAATAGACTGATAGCCATCATTGGAGAAATGATTCACCCTGACCAAACAGGCTTCATCCCAAATAGACTAGGAATTGATAATATCAGGAAAACTGAATCTCCTCTTTGCAGCACAAAAGACAAACATCCCAACATTAATACGCTAGACCGATGCAGAGAAGGCCTTTGATCGTTCAGAACCAGAATGCCTATACCTTATTATGGAACAGATGGGTATAAAAGGGAATTTTTTGCAAGCAATCAAGGCCCTAAACCTCAACCCAAGCTCTTAACTATTAATAAATGGTAGCCTCTCTAAACCCTTCTACTTAACTAGAGGCACAAGACAGAGGAATTGGGTCCCTTACCTTGGGAATTCTCTTTCTATGTCCCTCGAGGGAGGTCATTCGGACGTAGGGAGCGATCTCCTCGATGACCACTAGGAGGCAGCAAAGACTTTGCTGGGAGCATGTAGGGAGGACGCTCCCCTGCCTTCCCAGGAGTAACAAGCCGAGGACCAACTGCTCAGCTGCAAAAACTTAACAGATATTAGAGAACAGCCCCCGAGGGGGCAACAGTAAACTTGAATAATAACAGTAAACTTTATTTCAGCGCCCAGATATTACCCGGGTGGGCCGAATGACCTCCCTCGAGGGACACAGAAAGAGAATTCCCAAGGTAAGGGACCCAATTCCTCTTTCTATGCCCCCTCGTCCGGTCATTCGGACGTAGGGAGGTACCAAAGCAGTACGGAAAAACGGGTGGGGACTGGGCGCTTATTGAGGATCTTGGACCCCTTGAAGCACCCGCCTCTGTGGATTCGAAGCGATCAAGTTTATAATGCTTTGTGAAGGTGTGGAGACTCCTTCACGTAGCCGCTCTGCAAATTTCTAAGGTAGGAGCCCTAGCTCGGAAAGCCCAATTAGTAGATGCTGAACGGGTAGAGTGGGCCAGGATTCTGGCTGGTGGCATTAAGTCTAAGGCGCTATAAGCATCTGCTACGCATGCTGAGATCCACTTAGAGATAACTGCCTTAGAGTGTGGATGGTAGCTCACTAGTAGGGAAGAAGTTTTCCTAAAGGGCTGAGTGCATTCTATATAGATTTTGAGTGCCCTTCTAACATCTAGGGTGTGCCATAGTTTTTTCAGGGTATGCTGGGGCTTAGGGCAGAAAGAAGGCAGGACCACCTCCTGGGCTAAGTGAAAGAAGGAGGGGACCTTGGGAAGGAAGGTTGGGTCCAACCTGAGTAGCACCGATTCCTTCCTAAATATGCTGAATGCTGGGTCGATGGAAAGGGCCCCAATTTCTGAGACCCTTCTCGCGGATGTTATAGCGATGAGAGAGGCCATTTTGATTGATAGGAAGTAAAGAGAAACTTGGTGTAGTGGTTCGAAGGGAGGGCCCGTCAGGGCTTTGAGAACCACGTTGAGATTCCATGTAGGGAAATGATGTACTACTGGTGGTGCTAAACGTCTGGCCGCCCTTATGAATTGCTTGACGTGCGGATGGGCGGACAAGCATTTGCCGGCAGAAGCTGCTAGGGAGTGGAAGGATTACGGGGTGGAATGTGATGTGAACGGCACCATCGAACAAAGAGAGACCAGGCTGACTGATAAATCCTTCTAGTAGATGGGCGCCTTGAGGCAAGGAGGGTCTGGACTACAGCTGCGAAGTATCCTAGGGATTGGAGTGTCGAAGACTCAATAGCCAGGCTGTCAGCCTCAGGAATTTGGGCTGTTTGTATTGAAGAGGCCCCCTGGGTGAGAAGGTCTGGTGTCACCGGTAGGGGAAGATTGGTTGCCTTTGGACAGGTTGTGGAGGTCTGGAAACGACGGTCTGCGAGGCCAGAATGGGGCTATTACGATGACTGTGACTTGTCGTTGCTTGGCTCTGCTGATTGTCCTCCCTAGGAGTGGAAAGGGGGGAAAGGCGTACAGCAGGCCCTGGGGCCATGGGTGACTGAGGGCGTCGTGAGCCTCTGCCTCGGGGTGTGGGCTCCTGGCGAAGAATCTCTGCGTCTTGTGATTGGTGGCCGAGGCGAAGAGGTCCACTATTGGGTTCCCGAAGGTGGTCACCATGAGATTGAAGGCTTGCGGGGATAGGGCCCATTCTCCCGGGTCTATCTCCTGTCTGCTGAGCCAGTCCGCTTCTACATTGTCTTGGCCCCTGATGTGTCTGGCTGTCAGGAAGAGTAGATTGTCCTCCGCCCAACTGAGGAGAAGGGAGGCTTCCTTGTGGAGGAACGAGGATCTGGATCCCCCCTGATTGTTCATGTAGGCCTGAGCTGTTGTATTGTCTGTGAAGACAAGCACATGCTGATTCCGCAGGTGTGTGGCGAAGTGGAGCAGTGTGAGGCGGATAGCTATAAGCTCCAGCCAGTTGATGCTGTGCTCTAGTTTGCGGTTCGACCACGAGCCCTGAGCCGTGTGGGCGGCGAGGTGGGCTCCCCATCCGTACAAGCTGGCATCCGTGATAAGTACTAGTCTTTCTGGTTCCGAGAGAGGGACTCCGATGAAAAACCTGTGTGTCCCCACCACGCTAGGGAGTGTCGTGCTGCGCAGTTGAGAGGAATGGACACTAGCTGTTGTTGATGATTGCTGCTTGCCAGGACCTGAGAAGGGCCTGAAGCGGGCTAGAGTGGAAGCGAGCCCATTGGAGATGATGTATGAGTGATATCATCAGTCCCAGGAGGGATGCCAGGGTGAGAAGCGGCACCTGCGGGCGGTTTCGTATTGCTGAGATGAGAGTCAACAGCTTGATTTGCCGGTGGAATGGAACAAACACTCTGTTTTGGCAGGTGTTGAACACTACTCCCAGGTGCTTGAGACGTTGAGCCGGAGTGAGATGGCTCTTGAGTATATTGATGATAAAGCCATGGCTCTCGAGGTATTTCCTGGTTTGAGCGAGATGTGTCCGGGCCAGCTGCAGAGATGGAGCTTTGACGAGTAGATCGTCTAAGTACAGGTAGACTGCTATTCCCGCCAGTCTGAGCTTCGCTATGAGGGTGACGAGGACCTTGGTGAAGGTTCGAGGCACTGATCCCAGTCCGAAGGGGAGAGCCCGGTATTGCCAGTGCTGGCCATCGTAACAGAATCTGAGCCACTTCTTGTGTGCCGGAAGGATTGGTACATGGAGGTATGCGTCTTGCAGGTCCAGAGATGCCATCCCAGTCGCCCTGGGTAAGGGCTAAGGATATGGAATGGAGGGTTTCCATCCTGAAGCGTTGCCTGCGTAGTGCTCTGTTGAGACGCTTGAGATCGAGCACCCCCCTCCAGGAACCGGACTTCTTTTGCACCAGGAAGAAAATGGAATAGACCCCTAGGCCGCGCTCGTGCCACGGTACTCTCTCTATTGCACCCAGGTGATGTAGCCTGGTGATTTCTGCTAGCATGTTGTTGTGCTTGAGTGGATTGTGAGAGCGGGGGGACATTCTGAAGACATTCTGCGGGTTGTATCTGGTCTCGATTGAGTACCTTTTCGAGACGGTCTGGATGACCCATGCGTCTGTCGTGGCTTGGACCCACCTTGGTGCAAACTCTAGCAGACGGTCCCCGATCTTCTGAAAGGCGGGGCAGGAAGATGTGGAATAGTCAGGATTCCTGCCGGTGTGGCGGTGATCCTGATTGGCGGTTTTGTTGGTGTTGAGCCGGTGGTCTGTTGAACTTGGCTGCTCCTGCCCCTCTGGTATCAATGGCGGTTGGCAGTGTTCCAGGAAGGTTGTGCAGAGTATTGATAGCGCTTTTGGCCCTGTTGGAAACGAAAAAAGGGGCGAAAAGGATTTCTGGTGGATTGGACTTTCTTGTCCTTGTTTGAAGCATCAGTCAGGGCCTTGTCCAGTGCCGTGCCGAACAGCTTGCCACCTTTGAAAGTGCTGTTCACAAGCAGGTTTTTGGCATGGGCGTCGGCTCGCCAGGAGCGGAGCCATAGTCTACGCCTGGCTGCCACATTGGCTGCCATCCCCTTGGCTACCCATGTTAGCATGTCCATGGAGGAGTCAATCAGGAAGGCTTGGGATAGTGTTACGTTAGTGGCGAGCTTTCTGGACTGTGCTTTAGAAAGTCCTCGGTGGGGAAGACAGATTGGCGGGCGAGGGCTGCCGCTGCTGCATCCACCTGGGGCAGGGCGAAAATGGGCTTACTCCGTTTTGAAAAGGCGTATAGGGTCTGCTGAGGTCTTGTTAATTTAAAAGACTTAGTGGGGTGCTTCCACTAAGCCCTGATAATTTTTTCGAAGGCCTTGTCTAGGGAGGCACCTGTGGTGTCGTGGTCCAACCTGGGGATATAGTCCCTGTCTAACTCGTCCTCTCCGTCTGAAGAGGAGTCTGACTCCCCTTTTTTGTGTTCTGGGGGGTGACCCTTAGTACTCTCTCTGCCCTTTTTATAAGCTTTGGGCCTTGGTCATGGGGAAGCTCCCTGTCTAGGTCCTTATGTCCCTTCAAGAGGATCTTCTCCCAGTCCTGAGATTTATCATCTCGGATAGATTGGGAAGCCGTGGACAAGCCTGCCTCTGACTCCTCCTCTGAGGAGGGTAAGGGATGGCAGGGAGGCCTTTTGTGGTGAGCACGTGGCCGCTTGGCAGGGGGAAGGTAATCTGCATCCGAAGAGTCCCCTGAGAGCTCCCCTTCTTCGGGGGGTGAGCCGTGATCCTCCTCCTCAGCCAAGGAGGAGCCCAGCAGGTCTGAAAGTGAGGCCCGGGGCTTAGCGGGGCACTGTTTTTTCCTTTTCCCGCTCAGCGGGAGGTTCCTTTAAAGGTTCCCTTAGAGGGTTGCCTATGGGCCGCGGGCCTCTTCTTGTGAGACCTCTGATTGCTCTGTATACGAGAGAGTGCCCCCATCATCGCCCTGAGGGCTTCCAGCTGGGCCTGCTGGAAGGCATTGGGCTCGTTTGACCCCAGGTCCCCCCTGATGCTACCTCCTCCTCATTGTTCTCCACGAGCGATACCTGAGGGCATCTTGGGGCTGCCGCGCAGGGAGGGAGGTCTCACTTTCAATTTCCCTCTCCTCCGCCGCCATTTCGGTTCTGGCCCTACCAGTTGCTGGCGCCGGCACGGCAGCGCTCTCCGGCCTGTGTCTGGTGGCCATGTACTGCCTGACCGCCGCTGGAGCCATTTCAGCCCGCGGTTTGGATGCCTGTCCGGCAGCCGCACGGCGGGTTTTGGCGGTTTCCGCCATTGTGGCGGAGGTGAGGTGTCCGGGGGGGTAGCTCCGTGGAGTCCCCTCTCTGGCGAGCTCTGGCCTGAACCCGAGGGTCGGCTCAGCAGGAAAAAAGCCTCCTCCTGAAGTCAGGGGAGGTTGCGCCCGATTCTGGTGCGGATGCACCTCCAAAATTTTCAAAAGTTCATGTGGGTGCGGAGCACCCGGCTGCACGTCCTATTAGATCTGAGGCAGACTTCGAACTGGGAAGGCGGGGGAGCGTCCTCCCTACGTGCTCCCAGCTAAGTCTTTGCTGCCTCCTAGTGGTCATCGAGGAGATCGCTCCCTACGTCCGAATGACCGGACGAGAGTGTCAGGGTCTCACGGCGATGGGCCCCGAAACGGCGGAGACTAGGGGTGCGGGGACGCCTTAGAAGCCAGGCGGCGGTGCCGCGGCGTTCCCCACAACCACAGGAAGCCACGCCCCCATGTAGCGGCAGGGACGAGGTGGGGGAAACGTTGCCACGCTCAGGTAGCGTGGAGAGTAGGCCACCACAGTGCGCAGAAGCAGCAAGCTCCAAGGAAACCCTGCAGGGATCAGGCACAGCTGAGAGAGGAGGGGCGGAGCCAGGACCAGCGCGAAGACGCTCAGAGAGGCTGCGTCAGAGGGCGGGGCCTTCATAGAGTATTTAAGGAGGGCCAGTCTCACCAAAGCGCTGCCGGTGAACAGCATTGCTGCGAGACTGGCCCCAGCGTTGAACTACTTAGAGCATTGTGAAGAA
>QEPC01010148.1:1884892-1905623 GCA_003113815.1 Sphenodon punctatus
TACACGTGATCGGTGTGTGTGTGACGACAGTGGGGATAGGTGCTGTGTTTACAGCCCCACGGACGGTGGGGGCAATCCTCAGGGCCTTGCTGGTTCCCCCCCCTATGATGACATAGGCCACGTCTCTCGTGCAGAGGTTTTGGGCCCTATATGAACCTGAGGGGTGTCTTCTCATCCGTAAAAGGGATTGCCCACACCGGCCCGGGTTTCGGATCTAGACGAGTGCGATTGAGTTGCAGGGTACCATCTCTCTCTCTTCCTAAACCCCCCTACCCTAACAGAGAGGGCATAGAAAGGGTTGCCCCCTGTCTCCCCTTCAATATAACCCTGGAATTACTTGCATGCGCTATACACCAAGAACAAGAAATAATCGGAATACAAATAGGCCCTACGCAACACAAAATCTCCCTATTTGCAGACGATATGATTGTTTACCTAACGCAACCACAGAAAACTCTTCCAAAGCTCCTTCTATCGATTGAACAATTTAGTATAATATCAGGCTATAAAATCAATTATCATAAATTCCAGGCGCTTTTAATAGCAAAAACAAGGAGGATAGAATGACCATTGAAAAACAAGTACCATTCACAATAGCAAAAACCCAATTCAAATACCTAGGAGTGAACATTACCAGAGACCATAAAAATCTCTTTAAGGCAAACTTCCCTAGCATACTAAACCAGATTCACACAGAGGCAGCGACCTGGAGGCAACTCAGAACCTCATGGTTAGGCAACGTTAACTTATTCAAGATGATTGCACTACCAAAAATACTATATAAAGCAATGGCCCTACCAGTCCACTTACCAAAATCCTTCATAAAACAATGTGAGCACACTCTTCTTGAAGCAATCTGGAAAGGGAAAAAACATAGAATTAGTAAAACCATCTTATCTAGAAGAAAAGACAAAGGCAGGATCAATATGCCAGATATAAACCTGTATTTCAAAGCAGCATCCCGTAGGGCACTTAAATATTGGTTCCACCCCTCGGCGAACACAGGTTGGGTGGAAATAGAAAAACAGGTGATAGCTGTACCGAGCTTCCAGGAGTTACTAACCAGTGGATCATCAACTTCACCAACAAGCTATCTACCCATCCCTTTGCCCACACAGCCCTACGACACTGGCACCAGACCCTAAAACAAATGAAAATATCCCTGCTTGCCTCCCCATT
The DNA here is from genome assembly GCA_003113815.1 of Sphenodon punctatus. Taxonomy (NCBI): domain Eukaryota; kingdom Metazoa; phylum Chordata; class Lepidosauria; order Sphenodontia; family Sphenodontidae; genus Sphenodon; species Sphenodon punctatus. Next base: position 1,886,072 of record QEPC01010148.1, read on the forward strand.
CTCTAAATGCCCAAGAATCAATTGTTAATAAACTAGCCACAGAACTCCGTAAAATACTTACCAAACGGGGCATCAACAGAGCAGAGCAGCTATTCCATAAAGCTACATTTATCAAATTCCAGGAATTAGAAGGTAAAACAAAAACAAAAATAGATATCTGTCAGTACTTGCAATTAAAAAACTTATATACAGATAGGAAAAAATTCAAACACTACTGCAGACCTACCACCAACTTTGAAAGAATTTTATTCAATTACTCACCAAATAAGGGAATGATTACTAGAACCTATGGAGCACTGGTTCAGGTCGGGACAAGCAAGCAAATACCCTATATCGCAAAATGGGAAAAAGATCTGGGGAAAAAATTCAATGAAAACCAAATAGAACAGATATAGCACCACATGCATAATTGTGCAAGCTCCCTTGAAATTAAAGAACCCCAGAAAAGGGTAGCTCTGAGATATTATCTTACCCCACAGCATTTCAAGGCGATGTCCAGATCTGATCCAAGTCTATGTTGGCAAGAGTGGGGCCCAAGGTACCTATCTCCACTGCTGGTGGGAATGCCCCAGAATACAGCCCTTTTGGCGCATGATATGGGGATATATGAAAAAAGCCACAGGGCTAACAATACCATTCCGAGCAGAAACAGCCCTGTTAGGAATCTATCCAAATATACCTATAATGAACTACCACCAAGACACCTGTAAACTAATGGCATTAGCTGGAATTAACATAATAGCCAGGAATTGGAAAAATGCAAGAGACATCTCAGAAACAGAATGGATAAAACAAATGTGGTATATGTATTCAATGGAAAAAATTTCAGCAAACCTTGAGGACAAGTACAAAAAATTTGCAGCAAGATGGTATACCAGCATAGAGGTCATCCAAGGCTACATGCTAGCAGAAGAAGCAAAGATATATATATATATATAGTGGACTATTCAATCTAAGACACTGTATTGTAGAACAAAACACAGGTGCATAATTCACCAGGATGATATTGTTTGGCAAGTTGTTTAATAGTTATGTTTAAGTTACAATGTTAAAAAAGAAAAAACAGAGACAAAATAACTATACCATTCCTGCATTTGTTTCCTCCTTTACAACCAAAAGCAATGTACTATGAACAAAACAACAATAACACTTTTTTGTTTAAAAAAAAAAAATCAAACAGAATTTTGACACTAACTTCACTAGGGGAGGGGATCAAGTTTTTATACTTAAACAATCTCAATGGAATCATAACCATATTTGTCCACAGTACAGTACACAGGAAAAGAAATATGAAAATAGAAGTTATCAAAATATAAAAGTAACATAGCTTATTGTAGCAACATACTTTTTTAAAGCTGAATAATGTTATCAAAGCAATCAAATTATCAAAAATCCTAGTTACAGTAGCCATGTTGCTTTAAAAAAATATATACTTCAGTTGTGATAAACTGCCCCTATGCCATCAGCCTGGCTTCAGATTGCAGCAGGAGGCTCTTGTTCTCTGTACCTCATATTCTTTACTGGTTAAAAAATGACTATATGCAAAGTCCAAGGAGAAAATCCTTTTCTTTAGAGTCATTAGAGGTGGAGCTCATGTGAAAAATACTGCACCTTGAGTCTGTCTTGGAGAAATTCCCTTTTGTTTGATCAAATGACATCATCCTAAAAGGACTGTGTTTCTTTCCAAATTGAGTGCTTTGATTCATTATTTAATATAGTTCAGAACAACCTCTCTTTAGTTGACCTCACAAGGTACTTATACAAATGACTTTGTCTTTATGAGTTGACATGGCACCGGAATGTCTGTTCAAAAGTGACCGTATCTGATTAAATTAATACTAGAACTAGCACCACTGTCTTCTGTTAATTGTCCAGAAGACGGTTTCCAATGGGTTGAAGCTTATCTCTCCTCCCAACCCCGCTCTTCTTTACAGTCTGAAAATCAATATTCTCTGTCTCAGTTTAGTTTGCTACCAGGCTGCCTTGGGACTCTGGTCTCCGTTTGCTCAACCAAAATATTTGCATAAAAGTATATAGCAAGAAAGTTAATTGGTTTAAAATTGAACTTTTCTGCCTACATGATGGAGGAGGGGAAGGAGCTGAGAATATGGATATAGGGGCTTGGAGAATATAAGTGGTCAGAGAATTACAGTGGAGGTTAAAAAAAAGGGGTATGTTATCGGAGAAATAGGGTGTAGAAATCGGGAGCAGGAGAATAGCAGAGAGAATATGATGTTAGCAGAGTAGCATGGAGTTGTAAGGAATGTTCTGAGTAGAATGGGGAAGGCATGGTTATGAGATCAGAATATTATTTCATACTTTTTGTTTCTCCTTTATAGGAGAGGTAACACCGGGGTTGTCACAGGTGGAATATGCTCTCCGCAGACACAAACTGATGGTTCTGATACAGAAAGAGGCACAAGAATGGGGCGGGATGGACCACACAGTGATTCTTCTATCCAATCCCACCTACTACATGAGCAACGATATCCCATACACCTTCCACCAGGACACTAACTTCCTGTATCTGTGTGGGTTCCAGGAGCCTGACAGTATCCTGGTACTACAGAGTCTGCCAGGCAAGCTATTACCATCTCACAAAGCCATGCTTTTTGTCCCACGGCGAGACCCAAGTCGAGAGCTATGGGATGGGCCACGGTCAGGCACGGATGGAGCAGTAGCTCTCACAGGAGTCGATGAAGCTTACACCACAGAGGAGTTTAGACACCTGGTGACCAAACTGAAAGGTGATGAAAAGGAGATAGGATGGGCCCTGGGTTAGAGAGACTAGATGATACATGACCAATCTGTATTTGTATTTTGTGCCTCAGGCGATTCAAGCATGGTTTGGTATGATTCTGCTAAACCAGTGCACCCACAGCTCCATTCTGATTATCTGCAGCCATTGACTGAGATCAAAGCTCGAAGCAAGAACTGTATCCGAGCCATTCACCACCTGGTACAAAACCTCCGGCTAATCAAGTCTCCTGCTGAGATAGAGAGGATGAAGGTTGCTGGAAAGATAACATCACAGGTATGGAATGGAGTACATCTGATTAATTAGAAAATAAATTTAAAATATATATTGAAAAACAATAAGAAAGCACCAGAACCAGATGGTATTCATTTAAGGGTTCTGAAGGAAACACAGATATGAAACTGCAAAAAATCAGCCTCTATGCCAGAGGGCTAGGACACAACGAATGTAACACTCATTTTTAAAAAGCCTCCTTGGAAACTGCAGTACCAGATAGATTGGTGGAGTCATAGGAAAGAACAGAATTACAATAAAGACCTGCCTATCTGGATGCATTGGGGAACACCAAAGCATCTGGACAAGCAGATATCCTGCTCTTCTCTCTCCCTCTGTTACCTGCAGTGGCTGCAGCCCAAATGCTGAGACGGCTGCAGGAGGCGGGGGTAGAGCAGTATGGGAGTTCAGGCAGAACAGGAGACAGCGTAGTGGGAGACTAGTGCTCTTCCTCTTCTCCCAGTCCACTCTCATCCTCGCTCTCTGTAGCTGCCTCCGCACCTAGTTTGGTAACTCAGTTTTGTTAGATTAAATTATTGGTTTATCCAGTGTGTTCAGTCTTGTATGCTCTACTTCTCTAATGATGTCCACTATCTAAAGCCTCAGCAGAAAGCTGAAAGAAAAGTGTCAGACTAAACGTGCAGCTTACTTAAGAAAGTATGAGGCTTGATTGCCTCATCCTAAATAGCTACAGATGTAGTGAACGGTCATTATTATTTATATGGCACTACCAATGTACCTGGAGCTGTACAATCAATATGTATAGACAGGTCCCTAATCCAAGGGGCTTACAATCTAGGAGACTCACGCAAAACTGGGAGAGACTGAGAAATTCACGAAGTTGAGGAGTCGCAGATCGCTTAGCTTAATTACAGTGAGAAGGGGACCCTGACTGAAAGGATGGAAGAGAAAGCATCAGTGACCAGTCTGTGTGGATGAGTAGCTAGAGAAAAGCCTGACAGAAGAGGTAGGCTTTCAAGAAGGATTTGAAGGGAGGGAAGGAGCAGATCAAATGCGTTCAGGGAGGGAGCCCTAGGCATTCGGGGAAGCATCGGAAAAGTAGTGAAGTGGTGTGTTTCAAGGAGCAGGAGACTGGGACAGATTACGGCTGTAGCAGAGGAGTAGTGAATGTCCTGGGTGTGAATGTGGCAGGAAACCAGTGCTGGAAGATAGGGGGGAGTAAGGACATGAAGAGCCTTGAAGGTAAAGACAAGAAGCTTGTGCTGAAAGTGAAAGGGGGGATAGAGGAGAGACTGAATATGATCAAAGCATTGGACAAAGTAGAAACCTTGGTAGCGGAGGGTTGAACAAAAGTGAGAGGGGCAGGGGAGGCCAGTAAGAAGGAGCTTGCAGTAGTCAAGGTGAGAGATGGACTAGAGTTTTGGCAGTGGAAGCAGTAAGGAAGGACAGATTTTAGCAATATTATGCAGAGAAAAGTGGCAGGACTTCGCGACAGACTGAGATGTACAGGAGAGGGAGGAGTCCAAAGATGAACCCCCGGCTACATGCCTGTGGGACAGGCTGGATGAGGACACCACCATCAATAGAAATTGAGACAGGAGAGGAACATAAGATCCTCCAATACTTTTTAAAAGCACTATTTATCCCAGTGGCAGCAAGTTCAGTTGGCTCTTTAAAAGTTATATAAATTATAAAGGTAAGTTCCCTGTTCTTGTCTAAGTTTCACTACCCTTCATTTTACTTTAATCTTCTTCCCTGAGCCTCACTTCATCTGATGGATCTCTTGTGGAAAAGGACAAAAAGAGGAACTGACCTGTTTTTGCTATGCTCTTTGTAATCTTGAATATTTTGCTCAAGGGAAGCAGACATAAATGAGTCTTTTCCTCAGCTTCATACTCCTTACTTATCAAAGGCCCATGTTGCTGCTTTTTTTTTTTTTTTTTGACAGGCTTTCATAGAGACAATGTTTGCAAGCAGATCCCCAGTGGATGAAGCATTTCTTTATGCTAAGGTAAAGTAACTTGTAACAGCATGGTTGGTTCAGGGAAGAAACTGTGCTTATTCCTCCAGGAAATAAAAAAGTTTGAGTACTGTGTCCTAAATGGGCACAAAGTCATTATGTCAGTCTCTTTCCCACCCAGCCTTTCAGATGCTTTGGAAATGCTTGAAGCATTTTCCAAACTCTAGCCACAGTTATGTCTAGCCTGCTCCTTTGTGATTTGAACCTTCAATCTTTTGCAGTAGAAGCATGAGAAACTACCACTTGACCCACCTCTTAGCTTTTATGTGAGCCAGCCATAAGAGGGTAGCAAATGCCCACGCTCTGCTAGTGGTGGTTGCACATTTCCCTCAAAACATTTTCTCTGCTTTCATGCCTTTGCATCCAGTGGCAAACGGGGCTGAAAGGGAAGTAAAAGTAAGAGAAAAAGACACGAGAAAAGGGAAGCAACAGTAAGAGAAAAGTAAGCAAAGAAATACAGCTGGTAGCCTAGAGGAAGGGGGAAAGGAAAATCAAAGAAGAGGATTAAGGAGTAAAGGAAGACATTAATTGGAAGCTGAATTTAGAACTGCTTGAAGAGTGTGTCCTGCAAAGGGATGAACCCACAATGGTGTGAAGGGATGTAAGAGTTGGGAGTGCGCAAGATGAAGATTTCAAAACGCCCAATATCTTAACAAACGTGAGGACGCTAAAAGGAAGTTAGAACAGCTAGGGAATTGTTGAGTGGTGAATGGGAATTTTAGGATTGTGGGGGAGCCTTAGTAGATATTCACCACCAGGGCCGGCCCCAGGGTTTGTGAGGCCATGTGCGAAGTCTTGGTGTGGGGCCTAATTTGCATAATTAGGCCCTGCCTAATTATGCAAATATGTAAATTTACATAAAATTTACTCGCTCTGGACAGGAAGGATTCCCGTTCTCCACCCCTCCGAGCAGCCATGGAGAAGCATGGCCTCCCCATGCTTCTTCCCGCCTCCCCCCCCGGCTTGCCACCCCTTGGCTGCCTTACCTGGTGCTCAGCCGAGTGGCTATAGACAAGCATGGCCTCCCAATGCTCCCCCCCCCCACCCCCTCCAGCCAGGAGTGGTTCCACTGCAGGGGCAGCCGGGCGGGCAGTGACGCAGGCACAGAGAGACTGTCTGCATCCACTGCCTTACTGGGGGAGGGAGGGGGGTGAGCTTAGCCAGCCTGGCCTCCAGGGCCTGTTGCTTCTTGCTGCTGGTGCCACCTGTGCCTTGTGCATGCATGTGGTGTGACCGGTCCAGAGGTGCTGCTATCAAACACACAAGACACCCAAAATGCAGTCAGCCTATTAAGCGCATTATGCCATGAAAAGAGACCTATATAACCAGTTAAGTTGTGCCTCCATAATCAATTCACGCTGCCCCCAGCCCATAACCAGTTCAGTTGCGCCCCAGCCCCCCCCATGTAATCAATTCACGCTGCCCCCCACCCATAACCATTTAAGTTGTGCCCCCAGGGCAGCGTGAATTGATTATATGCAGGGCACAAATGAACTGGTTATGGGGGGGTGGGTTTAAAGACAGTATTTCTGTTAGCAATAACTTCATTAAGAAGAGTTAGTGAAATAGCAGCCATAATAATCTCAGAACCATATTTGCAGATTTTCCCAGATAGAATAGATATTGCTTTACATCCTAAATTCCTACCTAAGATAGGACAGTTGTGACAATGTGGCCCTTTTTACACAGGCCTCTCCCACCCACGAACACGCAGACTTCTGCGTGTTCGTGGGTGGGAGAGCCCTGTATAAACGATGCGGACATGGTGAGTTGGGGTGTGTGCGTGCACACGCCTAACACGCATCCCCACTCACCCCACCTCGTCCCCACGCACGAAGCAACCAGGGGAAATGGTGGTTACTCTGTGGGTGTGGGTGAGTGAGGATGCATGTGTGGCTGTGTGCATGCGCCTCCCATGCACTGGCGTGCCCACGGACCCATCACCCGGCGGAGCCATGTAAAAATGGCCTGTGAGGAGCCACTCGAAGAAGAACAGAAGGTTGTTCCCTTGTAAACAAGGTTCTTCAAGATGGCTATAAACATTCTCACAACGCCCACCCTTCCAGCACCGCATGGAATTTTCTTCTATTCCTAGAAAGGGTTGGAAAAAACTGCCATTCTGAGGGGGAGATCGCTTTTTATACTAGAGGCGCTTGAGACCATTATGTGGTCTATTATTTGAATATGATGAGCATGTAGAACCCAGTTGTGAGAATGTTGGGAGCCATCTCGAAGAACCTTCTTTACAAGGTAACAACCTTCTGATCACTCCCATGGGGAGGAGTTGTTTGTAAACAAACCACTTTATCTCCCAGTTTGATCCCCAGTGTCCCACAGCTGCAGCACTACAAACAGGCAGAGGAAGGTGAGGGATGGAGATCGGAGCCAGGGAGGGGAGGCAGAAGAACTTATTGGGGGAGAAGCTGGCTGCAGCCTGCCTCCCAGCCAGGCAAGTGCAGGGTCCCAGCTGGCCGTGGGGCCATGTGCAGCTGCACATGTGGCACATGCCTGGGGCCGGCCCTGTTCACCACCACTTTTTAAATCACCCATTGAGAACTGAGGCACTCTCCTACCCTTGGCTGAGGTGCGGACAGCACATGGTGAGTGTTTGCAATCTCCTCCTTGTGAGAAATTTTACAGGCAAGGGGTTCCCATTGGACTTAATCAGTGGGAATTTTGGCTGAGTAAGAACTAAGAGATTTGGCAATACAGTGCAATATTAGGCTCTGCAATTACTTAATGACTCCTAGCTCCATTGTACTAGAGTTACTTGTTTGTTTATTTATTTATTTATTTAGATTTATATCCTCCACTATCCCCGGAGGCTCAGGGCGGCTCACAATAAATACATAAAATAATTAAAACCTCACAAAACTAAAACCACCCCCAATCTATCCCTGCCCTCTGAATGCCTGGCCAAATAAAAAGGTCTTGCACTGCCTCCAGAAGACATTCCAACTAGGGCTCAGGCGAGCGTCCAAGAGAAGGGAGTTCCAAAGCTGGGGCAGCCACCAAGAATGTCTCTCTGCAGGCCCAAGTTATATGCAACTGGGCCAATGATGGAACTTGCAAGAGGATGTTCTCGGCAGATCTTAAGGGCCATGAAGAGACAAGGAGAAAGGCAATCCTTCAGCTATGTAGGGCCCAGGCCGTTTAGGTCTTTAAAAGTCAAAACCAGCACCTTGAATTGTGCCTGGAACGCTATAGGCAGCCAATGCAGACTCTTAAGCACTGGTGTAATGTGCTTCTGGTGACCCATCCCCATCAAGAGATGGGCTGCCCCATTCTGCACCAGCTGCAGCCCCCACACAGTCTTCAAGGACAGCCCCACTTAGAGTGCACTGCAGTAGTCCAGCCTTGAGGTAATAAAGGCATGGATGATGGTAGCTAAATCCACATTGGAAAGAAAGGGACCCAGCCTTCTCACCAGATGAAGTTGGCGAAAGGCACTCCTAGCCACAGCCGCAACCTAACCTTCTAGGTGCAGCTGAGGATTCAGGAGCACCTGAAAGCTACGTACCTGAGTAGTGAGGGGAGGCAGGACCCCATCAGTGATTACAAATTACTTGTTCATGCTGTAATTTTACAAAGCACACTTTGAGCTTTTCATCTAACCCCCCCCCCCCACCCCACCCCTTAAACACACAAAGTGTTATGGTTGGTTTATTTTTGCAAGTTTTGCACGCATACTGTGGCTGCTAAATACCTCTCCAAAACGCTGACCAGGAGAGGCAGCTGAATTCAGCCTTGTGGCACTCCACATGAGAGAGTCCTCAGAGCTTAGGAGCAGTCACCCATCATGACTATAGTCTTCTCAGGCAGCAAAGAGTAGCTGCACTCAAGTCTGCCTAATTCTGCAGAAGTGCCTTATCTCCTAGTTAACGTCAAAGCCAACTCTTAAAGCCTCATCCAGAGCTTATTGAAGTCATTTAGAAGATTTTTTCATTGACTTTAATGCATCATCCTCTAGTCAAATTGACATAGATGTGTTCTCTGTTCTTCACCATGAGGAGATTGTTGACCTATGAAACCAAGGTTGTCTCTGTCCTATAGACATCCCTAAAACCAGACTGGAAAAGAAAAAGAAATAAATTTCCACCTCAAACAGCTCCCTTGCTCTCGTACATCCACCTCCCCTCAGAATGGTTTTGCGTTTCTGAGAACTGTGGGGGGGATGCTTTGAAATCCTTGGGTGACAGTTCAGGACCCAAGTACTCTTGGAAGCTCAGTGTGCTTTGAAAGCATTTTTAATTTTCAGCAGCATTTTTAATTGTCACTGGGCTGGCTAATGGAGACAGAGCAAAGCTACTTTTGAATGGGTTTGGAAAGCATAGTTTGATGCAGGAGTACTGGCTGAATTTCTGTGGCTTGTGTTGTAAAAGAAGCCAGACTGAATTGTCATAATGGTTCCCTTTGATCTTAATATATGAATCTATAAACATTTATTTATTTACATTTTTATCCTGCCGTTCCCCTAAGCCTCAGGGTGGCTCACATAAATTACAAAATAAAATAAAAACCCCTTTAAAAACTTTAAAGAAAAAAACCTACCCTAACCCCGCCCCCCAACCCAACTGCCAAATGCCTTACCAAAAAGAAAGGTTTTACACCGCCTCCAGAATATGACCAGGCTTGGACTCTGGCAGACCTCCAGGGGAAGGGAGTTCCATAGTACTGGGGCAGCAATCAAGAACGCTTCCCTACAAGCCCTTGTCGTACAGACAAGATTGACTGGGGGTACCCTGCAAAGAGCACACCCAACCACCACAGGGACCACAGTGGAGCACGGAAGGAAAGGCAGTCTCTAAAATAGGTGGGGCCCAGGCCATTTAGGAAGGTCAAAGCCAACACCTTGGATTGTGCCCAGAAGATTATAGGGAGCCAATGCAGATTGTAGAGAACAGGTAATGTGTAGAGAATACGGTGACCTACCAACAAAAGGAGCCAGGCTGCCACATTCTGCACCAGCTGCAGCTTCTGAAATGTCACCAAGGGTAGCCCACATAGAGCACATTACAGTGGTCTAGCCTTGAGGTAATGAGAGCATGGATGATGGTCCCAGATCTGAGTCAGACAAAAAGGGATTCAACCTCCTCACCAGATGGAGTTGGTGAAAAGCACTCCTTACCTTCGCCACAACCTGATGATCCAGGCACAGTAAGGGGTCCAGAAGCACTCCAAGTCTGCGAACCTGAGTAACCAGAGGGCGCCAGAGCACTCCAATAATGGGTACCAATCCTTTCCAAAACACAAGATTGGCCAATCATCATCACTTCAGTGTTAGCTTCAATTGGCTCACCCTCATCCAGTTCCCAACAGCAGCCAGGCATTGGGTAAGCACCGAGACTGCTGGACCTGGGATGGCTGAAAGAGAGAAGTAGAGCTGGGTGTCATCAGCATACTGTGGCACTTCACTCCAAACTTACGAATGATCTTGCCCAGTGGCTTCAGATAAAAGTTGAATAAAAGGGGAGACAAGATAGAACCCTGCGGGACACCACAGGGGAGGTCCTGGGGGTGGGGGGGACGAGTAATCTCAGGAACCACTCGAGCAGTCCCACACACCCCTGCCAGGTGTCGCAGTCGTATCAACAATACCTCATGGTCAACTGTATCAAAGGCTGCCAAAAGGTCTAACAAGATAAACGGGGTACAATTCCCCCTGTTGATCTCCGGGCGAAGATCATCAAACAAGACTACAAGTGCAGTCTCCTTGCATACCCTGGACAAAAACCAGACTGAAATAGGTCCAGGATCTGATAGCATCAAGATGAGCCTGAAGCTGCTGGGCAACCACCCGTTCAATAACCTTCCCTAAAAAGGGAAGGTTGGACACAGGGCGATAGCTGGCTGGGGAGTCAGCATCCAAAGATGGCTTCTTAAGTAGGGACCAGACAGCCGCAGTTCTACCCCAACCTACCCAAAGGGAGGCGCTGACTACCCAGCCAGCAACAGCCCGTGTCTCCCAGCTGGCCTTCACCAACCAGGATGGGCAAGGATCTAATTCACAACTGGTTGCCCGCACTGCTCCAAGCACGTTCTCAGCATTGATGGGTGACACTAATTGAAATGGATCAAAACAAACAGGACAAGGCTGAGCTTCCACAACCCCAAACTCTGAATGTGCAGGTAAAGTAGCAGCACCAACTTGTGAATACAAGCAATTTTATCTGCAGAGTAATTAATAAAAATGAATATAAAATGTAAAACCTTTCCCTCCAGAATTAACTGCAAGACACAGACAGATCAGGTCCTTCCCCTGAAACAAACACCATCTAGACATTTACAGAAAACTCTTAAAGTGCAAATTGAGAGACAAAGGGTGAAAACAGACATGACGCTAACCACCCTTTAACCACCCTTGGTGGTCATTTATGCATGTTGCAGGGCTGCATAGGGCACCAATACAGCCCTGCAACATGCATAAATAACCACCAAGGGTGGTTAAAGGGTGGTTAGCATCATGTCTATTTTCACCCAAAACCTGCTTACTGTGCTTTCTAAGGGATTTTCAAGGGACTGTCTGTGCAAGCAAGACAATCGGGATTTAACTCTGTGTGTGTGCAAATACAATCCAGAGAAATATATCTTGCTGATCATCAATGCAGACTTCTTCTAGAGAGCCTGATATAATTAAAACGCTATTCTCAAACCAACCCTCCATTCCTTATCTTCACCTCCCAGTATTGAGTGAGCTCCTTTTGTCCTACACAGCTTTGATAGCAGCAGTTGACACGAGTACAGCTCTTTTTGAGACACTGTTGAATGACTGTACAAACATCAGCTACTTATTCCTCGCTGCAACCTTGAAGACAAATAGTGGTATTATTAGCCCCATATTACAGGTGGGGAAATTGGAGCAGAGTAATTGGCTAATTCCTAGTCACACAGGGAATCTAGGAAGAGAACCATTTTCTTTAACTAAAAATCCCAGTATTTCAATTATATTTTAGATTGAAATTTATAGGCTAATGTCAGCAGGAGCTAGCACAATGTACATTAATGAAGCCACAGGAAGGTCCCCAGCTGCTATAGTATCTTGGGACTGTACACAGCAGGTCAAACAAACAAAACTACTCCTGCCCTTGACTTTCTGCCCCTGCATCCGTATACTCCTGTTGGGCAGCTCTCCTCATTGACCACCGGGAGGCAGAAGTCCTCTGTGTTCTTTTGCACATGTGCGAGTGAGCTGCCCGCCCCTTCCTCAGTCCAAACTCTGCCTCGGGACCATCGGGAGTGTAAATTAACAGCTCCGCTCAGGGGAGCAGGAAATTGAATCCTTTCTTATTTTATTTTATTATTTTGGACACAGCCGTGTCCAGAGGCCAGGCGGGGCATTTTAGAGGGCTGCGCTGTCCCGGATGCAGTCTCGGGAGGCGCCGAGGGCCCGGCCAGCTCCCTTGCATTGAGCCTGGGAGCGGGGGAGGAGTCACAGTCGCAGAGACACAGGCGGCAAACCCCGATCGGCCGCGACACTCCCCCCGCCTACGCAGGGAATCAGCACGGCTGATTTCTCCCCTGCAAAATGAAGCGTGTAGGCCCCAAACCTCTTCTCATCAACGAGGAACGAACGGAGGAGACTACACAGGAGACAGCAGAAGCAGCCAAAACTAGCACGCAAGTAAATCCCATGGAGTCTGGCCAGCTCCATGGATAAAATTTTGGCCTCCCTTAACAAACTAGTGCGGCTACAAAAAAAGGAAAAGAAGCGAAAAAAGGGCCCATCAAAGAGAGCTCCCAAAGGGAAAATTCCCCATAAGGAGACTCAAGCAGGAGGTTAGTGGCTCCTCTAAGACGCCTGTAGGGGGCGCAGGGGCAGGCCGGAGAGATCTAGAAAATTCCTCCTCTGAGAGTACCTCAGATGAACAGCAGGGAGCAACAGCAGCCAGCGAGCAGGATCTGTTTTTTTCTGGTTCTGACTCCCAGTCCCTAGTTGAAATCTCATCAGAGGAAGGAGAATTAGGGGAACACCCTCAAGACCCCAGAGACAGGGGCAGGCTGTTTCCCCTCTCAGAAAAGAGTGGCTTTTTCTCACACGTGATAAAAACTCTCCGGCTGGCAGAGAAACCCTCTAAGAATGAGTCTTCTGGCTCACCAGAGGAAGAACAAAGGGACTACATCCCCTCAGTGCATGGAAGGGATCAGGGCATTCCCCTGGATAAGGCTTTTGAACGAATAGTCCTAGAGGAGTGGAAAACCCCCACTAGGGTCTTTAAAATGAACAAGACACAGGACTCCCTGTATATTTTTTCAAGAAAAAAGGAAACACTATTTGAAAGCCCTAAGGTGGATGCAGCCGCTGCATCCCTGGCTAGGCACACAGTTTNTATTTTTTCAAGAAAAAAGGAAACACTATTTAAAAGCCCTAAGGTGGATGCAGCCGCTGCATCCCTGGCTAGGCACACAGTTTTCCCCACAGAGGGTGACTGCCATCCCAAGGACCCCACTGACAGAGCAGTGGATTCAACCCTTAAAAAGGGATTCGATGCCTCAGCAGCTACACTAAAAATCAATATTGTAGCATCTTACATGGCCAGAGCCCTTGCAGCTTGGATGCAGCAGGCTCAGGACCCCGAGTTATCTGAGGCTAAATCTCAGAAAATAACCGCATGCGTTAGCACAGCCACTTCCTTCCTCGCTGATGCTACCACAGACGCGATAACCTGGTCAGCCAGATCCATCGCCCAAAATGTCTCCGCCAGAAGGAGACTCTGGCTCAGATCTTGCCAAGGGGATTCCACAGCCAAGAATCTACTGGTAGCAGGCCCTTACAAGGGGTTTAAGCTATTTGGAGTCTGTCTGGACAAGGTCCTAGAAGACACCACTAACAAAGACAAACCTAAAACCTTACAACAGATAGGGAACAAAAAGAAAACCTTTAAGGCTTCGCCTTTTAAATTTCGAGGACACTATACTCCCTCCAGAAAATATTTCCCTCACAACCCAATGGAACCCACTTCCGGTTTTCCATTCAGGGGAAGGGGAACCAGACAACACAGACCAAGAGGCAGAGCCCCTTCATCGGGGCAGCCAAAACAAGATTCTTGACTATTCCACGTTGGAGCCAGTAGGGGGCAGGCTAAAAGATTTCCTTTCCGCCTGGGAGAGGTCAGTCACCAATGCCTGGGTCATATCCTCCATAAAAAGAGGGTACGCAATAGAGCTAAAAGGCCTTCCCAGACCAGGCTTCCTCTCCTCCCCCTCTTCAAAAAACCCGACAAAACAAAAAACAATGACAAAAGAGATCCAAAGACTCTGGTCAATCCAAGCCATAGAAAAGGTTCCCCCAGATCAAACACATTCTGGCCTTTACTCCCTCCTGTTTCTAGTACCCAAGAAAACGAGAAGCTGGAGGGCAGTTTTGGACCTAAAGGGCCTAAACAAACACGTAAAGAAACAAAAAATTTTGCATGGAAACGGTGGCTTCCATATGCCAAAGCCTCAGAAAGAACGATTGGCTGGTGTCCCTAGACCTGAGGGAAGCATACCTACACATCCCAATGTGGTCTCCCCACAGGAAATACCTCCGATTCCATTACCACACACTGGCAATTCAAGGCCCTACCATTCGGCCTGTCCTCAACTCCGAGGACGTTTACCAAGATTCTCATCCCAATAATAGCGAACCTCAGGAACCAAGGGATCCACAAATAGCCTTACTTAGACGATCTCCTGATCAGGGCACAGTCGAAAGACAAACTGTTAAAGGACTTACATATGACAATTTATTATCTACAGTTCCACGGATCCTTGGTGAACAGGGAGAAGAGCCAACTCATACCAACACAGAGAATGGAACATATCGGCGTAATCCTAGATACAGCCTCAGACCTCACCCTGGTACCAGCAACCAAACAACACAAGGTACGCACTCTCATCCGTCTCCTACAACTCCAAAGACAGATGAGACTCAAGACACTGGCCCAGCTACTCGGCCTCCTGGTGTCCCTCACCAAACAGGTACTGTGGAGAAGATTCCACCTTCGACCCTTGCAGCAGCTGCTCAGACTTTCGCAGACAGATCTCATGCTCGGCCTCAACCCGTGGCTCACATTACCACCAAAACTAAAACACTCAGTGTCCTGGTGATTAAACCCAAAGGCATTCACAGGGCCACCCCTCACAGAGCCAACCAGAACAGTAATCACAACAGACGCCAGCCTCCGAGGCTGGGGAGCTCATTCAGGACATCACTCAGTCCAGGGCATCTGGTCCAAAAAAGACCAAACAAAGACAAACTTTCTCGAGCTAAAAGCGATCAGACTGGCTCTCCCAACAGCTACAACCAGTTCTACACTTGAGACACGCACTAGTATACACAGACAACATCACTGCCAAAGCCTATGTGAACAATCAGGGAGGCTCTCAAGCCCCCTCCCTTCACAGAGAAGCGGTGAAGCTATTTACGTGGGCTCAACACCATCTCCTCTCGATCAAGGCACTCCACATAAAGGGCACCGACAACCTACAGGCAGACTGGTTGAGTCGTCAGACCATAGACCCACATGAGTGGACCCTGGACAAGACCGTTCCAATGCATAGTCCGGTGGTTCAGGCTTCCACTAGTAGATCTGTTTGTTGCATCCCCAGCAAACAAACAGCTACCGCAGTTTATGACCAGAACCCCATGCCAGGGAGCCCTGGCCGTGGACGCTCTGAACCAAACATGGCCCAAGGGCCTGCTGTACGCTTTCCCCCCCGTTCCTGCTGATTCCCAGGACAATCACCAAAATAATCCAGGAACAAGCGCTTGTCCTCCTAGTTCCACCTTGGTGGCCCAGGAGACCTTGGTTTTCAGACCTCATAGAACTCAGCCAAGCCCAATTCAGAATGCTACCCCTTCAACCCACACTATTGTCACAGGGCCCCGTAACCTGTGACAACATCCAGAATCTAAAATTGACAGTGTGGAAATTGAACGGGTGGCACTGAGAAGGAAGGGCTACTCCGAAGTAGTCTTAACAACCATACAGCTATCTAGAAGAGCAGCTACCAGAAGGGCATACAGGTTAATCTGGAAAACCTTCGCCCTATGGGCAATATCTAAGGGTCAAGATCTCTGCAAGGTAGGAATTCCCCAGGTGCTAGAGTTCCTACAACAAGGGCTAGACAAAGGGCTAAACCCTAACACCTTAGCCAGACAGGCCTCAGCTATTGATTCCTTCCTGAGGGCGGTAGGCAATAGGTCCATATCATCACACAGACATGTTACACGTTTCCTAAAGGCAGCCAGACTTATAGCCCCACCCCACCCCCACCCCCCAGTAGCCCACAGATATCCCTCCTGGGCTCTGAACCTGGTTCTGCAATCTCTCACCAGGGCCCCCTTCGAACCTCTTAAGCATGTATCTCTCTACTTCCTAACCATTAAAGTAGCGATCCTGGTAGCTGTTGCCTCCGCCAGGAGAGTCTCAGAGCTTGGGGCACTATCAGTAGAGGATTACTTCCTCTTCTTTCAGGATGAGTCGGTCACCCTAAGACTTGATCCGGCCTTCACTCCAAAAATCAATTCTAACTTCCATAGAAATCAGGAAATCATTCTACCCTCCTTTTGTCCCAGGCCTTCTCACATCAAGGAGAAACTGTGGCACAAATTAGATGTCAGGCGGGCTCTAAAAATTTACCTTGCTAGAACCCAGGGAATTCGCAAATCCTCGGCCCTTTTCCTTAACATCAGACCGAGTCGGAGTGGGAACCAAGGCATCCAAAACCCTTATTTCCAAATGGGTCAAGCAAGCCATTGTGGAAGCTTACAGAGCAAGGGGCAAAATTCCCCCTCTTCAGATCTGGGCCCACTCCGTTAAGGCCACCTCATATGCCTTCAAGGCCAAAGCCTCTTATGAGGAGATCTGCAAAGCAGCAACATGATAATCTATGCACACGTTTGTCAGGCATGACAAAATAGACGTGTATCGCTCTGCACAAGCTGCATTTGGTAGAAGGGTGCTCCAGGCAGTACTGGAAGATGCAGGAGGAAATAATTGCTGAGTTACAGCCCAACAAGAGGAGTATACGGATGCAGGGGGAGAAAGGAGAATTGGTCACCTACCTGGTTGAATTCCTTTCTACCCTGCGATCCGTATACTCCTCCGACCTTCCCTGCCAAACAGCACTGGAGAGGATACAAGGGACGTACCAAACAGATACTCAGGTTGCTCAGGTTCTCTGAACCTCCTTAGTTACAAACAGTTGAGTTTACTCGTTGTTAAAAAGTTATTGATTCAGTATTTTATAGAAAGAGTTACAGATGCAGACCCGCTGATCCCTCGGCTTGTCACGAACTGAGGAACGGCGGGCAGCTCACTCGCACATGTGCAAAAGAACACAGAGGACTTCTGCCTCCCGGTGGTCAATGAGGAGAGCGGCCCAACAGGATGAGTATACGGATCGCAGGGTAGAAAGGAATTCACCCAGGTAGGTGACCAATTCTCCTCCAAGTCTGTAAAGGGCAGTCAGAGATGCCATTGCCAAGAGATGATCATCCCTGCTATGTGATAGCATCTAACTGATCAAAGGTGTTGGAAGTCTCAGCCCTCCTCTTTAGCGAGGGTCAGAGTTTTATATGCCTCCACTGTGCTATTCACCCGTCATCCCCTTTCTGCTTGACCTCTCAAATGCATGTTGAATGACTTGGCACTTCACACCTTTATCTGCTGCAGCCATGGAGGAAGGCAGGGATCCCTCTGTGGTAGGGTCTCAATGCAGCTGTCCAGCAGTGTCTCTGAACCTGCTGTATTCTTCTGTTTTATCATAAGAGCTGGGATATACTCAGACCCTACCTTCTGTCAGGTAGGGTCATTGATCTAAAAGTTAGTTGTATTTAGTTTTTGTCCTTTTGTTTTGTTATTTTTAGTGTGCCATATTGTGACCAAAATACTTAAGAGCTTTAAAAATCTTGCATAGCTATGTCAGAATTGAGGGCAATGCTTTTAATGCAGGGATGGGAAATTCCACCACATCAACAAAGTCCAGTGACCTTTCCAGTTCTTGGACTGTGCTCATGGATCTAGTCCATTCCTTCAAGTACTGAAAGAGGGATGAATCCATGGTATAGATCCATGATCTGGATCTTCCCATTCCTGCCCTCATCCTGAGCACTCTCCTTCGGCACCCCGTCCTCTAATTCTTATCTGGCCCATGGAGCTTGTGCTAAGTTTCAGAGTGGTCCACAGGAGAGTAAAGTTTCCCCACCCCTGCTTTAAAATATGCATAGATCCCCTTCAAAGTGTGTTAAGATTTTTTTTTAAAGATAATGCATTGTTTGGCAGCTCAAATAGAGATGTTTTCATGAGACCAATTAATGTGTTCCAGACACTTCCAGATGAAAATGGTTCTCAGCTCTCCTCTAGAACTTTGTGCTGTTTTCCTTCAGGGCACCCTCTTTGCATTTTCATTTTCTTCTGGGCTACTGCTTTCTGCACAGGCAGAGAAAATGACATTGGGGCAAAAACTGATGGAGCAGTCCACTCTGTCAGAACTAATGGTTTCCTCCTTTCTGAATTGCTTATTCCAGTTTGACTTTGAGTGCCGGGCTCGTGGTGCTGACATCCTGGCTTACCCACCTGTGGTTGCGGGTGGCAACAGGTCCAACACCTTGCACTATGTGAAAAACAATCAGCTCATCAAGGTAATTCAAAGCGTTTAAATAGCAGTGTATTGATACCTCTGCCCACTCCTTGAGCACTGATTACAACAGGCATACCTGCACATGAAGTCTCTTTCTGACATGATGGGGGGGCTGGACCACCTTCTGAGCAATGAAAGAATATACTATAGCTTTGCTAGAACAAACCCCTTGTTTTAATGACTCTAGCAGCAAGAACCATTTTTTAAAAGGGTGGACCTGTATACAGTGGTTAGCACCTTGATTGCTTCTCTGCACCCATTGCAGGCTGGGATTTGCAGTGTAGACAGATAGTGCTCCTGAGATTAGGAGGAAAGTATATCACTTCACTATAATGAACACTGATATAGTGAACTTTTTTCTGATCACATGGGGTTTTATTATAGTAAAGTTGCACTGTATTTGGCTGCAAGTAGAGCAGAGGCTGTTAATATAAGGCCTCCAAACCATAGTTTTTGTCTTGGAACAGTTTGATAAAACCGTTTTAGCTCCACAGAAGTATCTGAAGGAGTTGTTACCCTGAGATTCTCCAAGGAATTACATCCACCTTCAGGTCAGGGATCTCCGTAGTAAAGCTTATGTTTCCTCACCAAAAAGTCACAATAGACAATTATTATGACTAATATACTACAATTTATTGCCCTACCAAACAGGTTTACACACTACTATAAAAGCACTACGGAAGCACACAAAAACGGTTATTGATCACAAAATATATATTCTCCCGGGGGATCCTCCTGGCCGTCCAGTCTGGAATGTAGGGTAGATCCCGCCGGGAACCAGTAGGAGGCAGACATCAACATTTGAGGAGCCTACTAGGAGGGATCTAGCCTCTGCTCCCCAGTTGTTTGTCTGCCTTGGGGCAGTAAGGACGCAGGCAAGTGAGTGGAAGAACCAGCCCTGAGCCTTCTCGGGT
>QEPC01010148.1:1914205-1933030 GCA_003113815.1 Sphenodon punctatus
GTAAGTACCCAATTTTCCTTTCTTGGAGAATATATCTCCCCACACAGATATCGAAGGTCCCAAAAAAGTTGTCCAGCGTCTGTGGGGTCCTGCTGGGGAAGATAAGTTGTTAACTTGCTGCTATGCTGGAGACTTGATAAGAATTAAAGTAAAAATAGTAGAAATAGAAGATAGAAAAGATAAAGAAAAATATAAAACAAAATTTGTTCAGAGGTTGAGGAATGGCCTCTCAACAAGCAAGGATCATGGAAGCTCCAAAAAGGGAGGGAAAAAGACACAGAAGTATTTGGGGGACTCTGTTCACCCGACAGTTAAAAATGGAAAAGAAACAGGTTTATCTAAGACCAATACAGTGCTCCCCTAAAAGAAAAGAAAAGTCTGCACCTGGGGACAAAACCTTAAAGAAAGATAAGAATTGCCCTTGAAAAATGGGGAAATAATTATTATTTTTTTAATTAACTTTAAGATAAAAAGAGAAATGCCTTGAAAAGAGTGAAAAATGAGAAAATTGAAGTTTAAAAAATGAAAATAAAATGACTTAAATAGAGTGAAAAATGAAGTTTAAAAAATGAAAATAAAATGGCTTAAAAAGAGTGAAAAATGAAGTTAAAAATGAAAATAAAATGTAAAAATCAAAATAAAATTAAAGATGAGAAAAGAGAAAAAAGTTGCCTTAAAAATAACTTTAAAAATCAAAAGTGACTTTTAAAATGAAAAATAAAAGACTTAGGAAAAAGTAGTAATTTTGGAAAATTAAAAAAAAAGTTGGGACAGGAAAAAAAAACTAAGTCTTGGCCTTGGCCCAGCAGCATGTTGGTTAGCTAGCAAGCTAGTGTGTTACTCCTTCTTCTTCTGTCAACAATATCTTGTCACTTATAGGATTTCTGAGTGTCTTTCAATATGGCTGCCATGTGTTCCTCCAATCATAGACAAACAGGTCCACCAATTAGAATGAAGTTTGCCTCTTGCCAAGTGATGACGCTAAAGAAAGATGTTTTTGGTTTCCGTGTTTCAACAGCCATATCTTCTTCATGGTTATTTTGACTTCACCCCTACTTCTATGAACCAAGACCATGGTAACCCTTTACCAGTCCTGATCTTTGTCCCACTTCAATAGAGTCTATTAGCTCTACAGAGCTCTATGAAACCCAATGGAGTTGTTGAAGAACAGAGGCTAAATGTGCTTCGGTTCTACCCACTTTAGAAAGGAATTTCTAGAGCAGCACTGATTTATAGGACTTTGAGTTTCTCATTAAGACACAATTCAAAGGAAAAATTACTTATTTATCTGAATGGTGTATTTAGGTATAATTTGAAGCCAAACTTTGTTAAGCTTTAATTCACTAATTAAATACATTATTCGTAATATCTTTAGTCTCTAATTTCTTCCCTAGATTTCCAGATCTATACAGAATTTTTTCATTATACCTTTCATCATGCCTTAAAACAATTTGGAATTTACACTATGAACATTGATTAATACGCCAATTGACAACCTTTAAAACCCTTATTTAGCTTAAAATTAAACCTATTTCAGTATTTGAAATATAACTGGAACATTAAAACACCTTTTCTTTGCGGTATTTCTCTATTATCGATATTACTGCTTAATTTTTAGTTTTCAGCTCTTAATGTAATGAGAAACTGTTTTGACCCAAACTTGCAAAAAGACCTTGGGTCCCAGAAACAAACATATTATCAGTCTCTCTTCTAATTCCTTTGTGCCAATTATTCTAAAAGTCAGACTAAAAGTAGACTGCTTTCTATGGCTTCTTCGTCCAGTTATTCAGACGTAGGGAGTGTTCTTCCCCCATGGCCAGCAGGAAGCAGCACCAAGTTTCACTGGGCGTGCGCAGGGAGCACACGCCCTCGATCCCAGTTGAAAGTCTGCCTTGGATCAGTTCAGGAGTGCAGCATCGATGCTCCGCACCTGGCAGAACTTTCCAGCCCCATAAGCTCCATGGAACAGGGGCTTAGTGTAGCTTAGATTGGAGGGGTGAGCCTCCCAGCCGATCCAAGCGCCCGGTGGACGCCAACTTCTTGGGGCAGAGCAGGTGCGGGGGATCGACCCACAGGATACGCCCACGCACCCAAGGGTACCTGCTGTTACGGCAGAGACTGCCAAGACCCGTTGGGCTGGGCGGCAACCCGCTGGGCGACTTCCTGCCAAGCCGCAGCACAACAAGAAATGGTGGAAAAGGAAACCGAAACCGCAGCGGCTCCTACCACTCAAATACACACCGTGGCTTGCATCCACGAGCAGGAAGAGGCATGCAGCAGATCAGAGGAGGAGGACGGGAAGGTAGCCTCATCTGCCTCCCACCAAGTAAGGGGGACCCCTACCATAGACCCTATCCAGCAGCTCCAGCTGGACGCCCTCCAGAAGATCATGGGGTGCTGGCCAGAATAGAGGGGAACCAGGCCAGGGGACAACGAGCCTGCAAGTGCACCCGCCCTGTCCACTCCCCTCCCCCCAAGCATACCTTTAAAGGGTCCTCTAAACCCTCAGGGAAGGGTAAACACCCCACACCTAGAAGGACTCACAAACCTCCCCAGAAAGGACCCCTCAGGGAACTTATCGGCTCCTCCTCAGAAGAGGAGGGCGGGGGCTCTTCCATCATGGAGGAGGGAGAACTGCTACCCGAGGAAGAGTCAGATGCCAGCCCCCCCCACACACACCAAACAGAGAAAGGGGGCCAGACACACCAGAGCCCCACTGGTAACAGAGCTTAACCTCCGAGGAGAATTCAGATCAGGCCTCCTGTAGCCGCTCCCCTCAATCCTCAGACAGAGAACCCCCCCAAGTGGGAGGAGATCCCAACAAGGGGACCGAAGGAACTAGGCAGGGAGCTGCCCTCTGACCAAGTCCCTAAACTGTTAAAGCAGGCAGAGAGGGTCCTCAAGATCATCCCTAGAGCCCAAAAGAAAAGGGTCATCGATTCTTCCGAGGAGGAGGACAACTCTGAGCGGGACTATATACCCAAATTAGACAGCAAATCAAGGGGCACCACTCTGGATAGGACATTTGAAAAAATAATAAAAGCCCAGTGGAAACAGCCCACCAAGGCACTGAAGCTATCCAAGGTACAGCAGTCCTGTATAACTTTTCCAGACACAATGACCCTGTCTTCAAACTACCTCAGGTAGACGTGGCTGCCGCCTCCTTGGCGTGACTGTCCATATTCCCCTCTGAGGGAGACCTGGTTCCCAAGGAATCCACTGATATAGGGGTGGAAAAAGTTATGAGGCTTTAACTAACGTTTTGCAGATGGCCACAATTGCTTCCTACGTATCCAGAGCCATCATGAAGTGGTTTAAGCTAGGCAAGGACTCCGACATATTGGAGTCTATGTCCCACAAAATGGCCATTAACATTAGCCTGGCCCACGCATTCCTGATACTCATCTATGAATATTGTCACTTGGGTGGCCAAAGGCATGGCAGCTAATGTGGCAGCCAGACGCAGACTGTGGTTTCGCCCCTGGCGAGCTGACCCACGCGTAAAGAACCTTCTCGTTAATGGCCCGTTCAAAGGAGGCAGACTATTTGGCTCAGCCTTAGACAAGGCCCTGACCAAGGCTTCAAATAAAGAAAAGAAGCACTCTCTAAACCAAGTACAGTCCTTTAAAAGTTTTTTTTCGCCCTTTTCAATGCTTCTCACAGGGACCGTGAAGGGGCCATAATTCAGGCAACCCCTGGAACTTCCAATCACGCAGCAGAGGACATCGTGGCCGTTGGGCAGAGTTAAGCAGATTCTCGACCCACCCTCCGTACTCCAAACACTCGGGGTCCCCCACTCGTAAGCAGGATTCCTGACTACTCTGGTACCTGTTCCCCAACCTGTGCTCCCCATGGCAGCCGCCTGGAACTTTTCACCCACAGGTGGGTACAAGCAACCACAGACACCTGGGTCATAGACACCGTGACCACGGGGTACCCAATCGAACTTGAGTAAAAAAAACCAGGGAGTTTTTTCGCGTAACTCCTCGTTGATGCGTCTACACCAAACTCACAGCCATGCTCCAAGAACTAAAAAGACTGGAGGGGATAGGAGCAATAGAACGGGTGCCTTTGGGAGAAAGAGGAAGAGACCTCTACTCCATCTTATTCCTGGCGCAGAAGAAGAACGGAGCGTGGAGAGGGTCCTCAACCTGAAATGCCTGAACAGAGCACTGAAAACCCAGAGGTTCAAGATGGAGATGCTTGCCTCCATCTGCCTTTCTCTTTCAACAGACGACTGGCTGGCATCCTTGAACCTCAAGGACATTTACCTACATGTTCCCATCCTCCCAGTCCACAGAAGATGACTCCGTTTCTGCTACGAGGGTCATCAATGGCAATATCGCGCTCTCCCCTTCAGCCTGGGCACGTCACCACGTACGTTCACCAAGGTACTCATCCCCCTCTTTGCAAACCTTTGCTTAGAGGGTATAACGATTTTCCCCTACCTCGATGACCTACATATCAGGGCACTGTCTGAGGAAGTCACGCTAATTTACCTCCAGCGTACAATCAACTGTCGGGAGTACCACGGATTCCTGGTCAACTGAGACAAGAGCCTCCTCATGCCGACACAGCGGCTGGAACACTTGGGGGTGATCATCCACACCTCCCAGAACAGAGTGTTCATTCCACGACAACGCCAGAATAAGATCCTGAAACTCATGTCGTTGGTACGGTCGCATCCTCGAACCTCTCTACAAACCCTGGCATCCCTTCTAGGCCTGATGGTGTCCTGTATTTGGCACCTACAGTGGGCACACTTCCATTCTCGAGCACTTCAAAACTTGCTCCACCCATGGCAGTTGTACATCATAAACAACACACCTGCAACCCTTGCAGTGAATTGGAAAACCCACACCACTTCAAACAGGGAGTCCCCCTGATGGAACCAACAAGAGTGATACAACAGACGCCAGTCTGATCGGCTGGAGGGCCCACCTGGAGGCAGGTGTGGTGCAGGGCACCTGGTCTGTATCAGATCAGGCTCACAGCATCAATTGGCTGGAACTCAAGGCCATTCAACTCGCCCTTCAACACTTCACCCATTGAGGGGAGGGCCAACATGTCTAAGTGTTCACAGACAACATGACAGCCCTGGCCTATGTGAACAACCAGGGGAGATCACTATCCCAAACACTGCACAACGAAGCCACGTGGCTACTGCACAGGGCGGAAGATCACGTCCTCTCCCTGTCGACCCTCCACATACGAGGAGTGGACAATGTACAGGCGGACTGGCTGAGTCAACAGTCCGTGGACCCAGGGGAATGATTCCTCAGCCAATCAGCTTTCCAGCTGATTGTACACAGATTCGGCCTTCCAATACTGGACCTCTTTGCCTCTCCCTCAAACAGCAAGACGGATCGATTCTTTAGCAGGGAGCCCCACCCCAGAGCTGAGGCACAGGATGCCCTCAGCCAGCAGTGGCCTCTAGGCCTACTGTACGCCTCCCCCCCCCCCCCCCTAAGTCGAACGATCCACAACTGCAAGCAGGAACAAGCTACCATCGTATTGGTGGCTCCTTTCTGGTCCCGGAGACCATGGTTCATGGACCTGATCACGTTATCGGTGGGGGAGCACCTGGAAATCCCCTCCGACCAGGATCTGTTGTCCCAGGGCCCCCTGCTTTATGATCGGCCAGGGTTCCAGAGACTGACAGCCTGGCTGTTGAAGCCTTAGCCCTTCGGAGATTGGGGTACTCCAAAACAGTCGTAGGGACGCTGTTGGCTTCTAAACACAAATCCACCCAACATATTTATCGGTGTACCTGGGGGGTGTTTGTTAAATCATGCCGTACCAACCATGTTCCCTCACAGTCTCCTTCCATAGCCCAGGTTCTCTAGTTCCTTCTAGAGGGCTTAGACAAGGGGCTACAGCCCAACACACTCTCTAGACAGCTGGCAGCACCAGATAGCATCCTGGGATCCCTGGGTGACTACTGCCTGTCCAGTCATCTACATGTGAGACAGTTCTTGAGGGCCACCCAACAGATCTGCCCCCCTGTCATACATAGGTTTCCCTCTTGGAACCTCAATGTGGTTCTTAAGGCCCTGACAGCCCCCTTCCCCCCCCCGTCCCCGCCTTTTGAACTACTTAAGGAGGTTTCTCTCTATTCCCTCTCCGTTAAGGTGGCATTTCTAATTGCCATTACCTCTGCTAGGAGGGTCTTGGTGATTAGAGTCCTATCCACGGATTCAGCCCTGTGCACCTTCAGAAAGGAATTGGTAGTGTTACATCTGAACCCTTCCTTTCAAAGGTGAACTCCAGTTTCCATTTCTCCCAGGAAATAGTCCTTCCTTCGTGTTGTCCTCGACCTCGTCACCATCTAGAGAAGGTGTGGCATACCCTTGACCTACGTCAGGCGCTCAAGATTTACCTGGAACGTACAGAGTCCTTTAGACGGACTTCAGGTCTCTTAGTAAGCTATCACTCTCGTGCCAAGGGCAAGAAGGCTTCTAAGGTGGCCATTTCCAAGCAGATCTCTTCCTGTATAGCGGATGCGTATATGACATCAGGTCTATTGCCACCGACGAGGGTTCTCACCCACTCTATGTGAGGGGCTGCGGCCAACTGTAAATACAACTGTATTCTTATAGGGTCCTATAGAATACTGTATTCTATTTTCTATTCTGAGAATAGAAATCCAACTTATTTACCAGTAACTAAGCAACGGCATGGCAACTCTAGCCAGTATAAAGCATGCCCTTTCCACCAAATGAGCTGAAACAAATTTCCCATCTGGAAAGATAAAATCTACTCCAAAATTAGATTCAGGAGTGACCTCTTGTTCTAGAAATAACCACCTCCCCCCTTTTCTATAGAATGAAATGGCACTTCCAGGAGCCATTCAGATAACGGAATCGATGAGGCCTTTGATAGATCTTCCAAGTTTGTGGTTGCCCAATTTGCCATTAGTGTGCCTCTCTTTATGTGGTTCAAGCCATAGTTGAATGGTTGGGAACTTCTTCCAAGAGACCTTTCTCTAGATCTATTTATTTATTTATTTATTTATTTATTTTAAGAATTTTTACACCGCCCTGCTCAGGGTGGCTAACAGTATAAATATACGAGCAATATAAATATACGAGCAATATAAAAGCAATATAAAATATACGAGCAATACAAAGAAGTTTAAAATATAATCAAAGCTCACCTGCCCTAGCCCTCTGCCCCCCTTCCCTCACCAAAAGCCTGGCAGAACAGCCAGGCCTTACATGATGGTCAAAAAGAAGGGAGGTCCAGGGCCAACCAGGCCTCTGCCAGTAGGGAGTTTCACATCTTTTGTGCAGCCACCGAGAATGCCCTCTCCATATTGCCTCTCAGGAAACCCGGGGGACTTCAAGAAAGGGGCCCCCGGTTGTCTGCAGGGGCCAATCCAGGGTCCGGGGAGTGAGGTGGTCCCACAGTTAGGTAGGGCCTAGGCCGTTGAGGGCTTTATAGGTAAGTACCAGCACCTTGAATCCAGCCTGGAAGACTATAGACAGCCAGTGCAGAGAATAGCACACTGGTGTCGTATGCTCCTGGCAGCCAACACCGTAAGGAGGCGAGCCACCGTATTCTGCACCAGATGCAGTCTCTGAACTGTCACTATGGGTAGCCCCATGTAAAGCGCATTACAGTAGTCCAGTCTTGAGGTGATGAAAGCATGGATGTCCCATAGACTGTATCTTCATGGTGGAGATGAATGTTCCCCCAGGATTTCTGCTCATAATAGTATGGTTACATTGGCCTTAGCTTTGTAGTTTGGTTCTGGCCCAGAGGAGAATTTTCTGTCAAATTACACATGGTTCTATGTTTGTGGGCAGAGAATCCTCAATGTACAGCCAACTAGGAGACTCAAGTCTCTTGCAGCATTTTATACATATAATAGGTGCTGCTGTTGCTTCTGGGCGGATTGGACTCAGGCTGGTGTGTGAACTAAACCATCTGGGCTTGCCCTCCCTCCCCCAGCCTTGCCTCCAGCAAGGCTCCAACCACCTGCGAGGGCTGACAAAGGCAGGTGCCCAAGGATAGTCGCCATTTGGCAGGTGTTAGGCAGCAAGAGGCTGATGGTGGGCGTTCTTTGTTTGCTATTATTTTTTATATTTTAACTGTTTTTAGAAGTGCATCAGTTGGGTTAAGTTTGATGGGTGGGAATGAGTATGGGGTGGTGGTACCATGGTCCCCCAGTCAGAGTGGGGGGCAGGAGTAGGGGTGTGGGTAGTTGTGCTACGGCCCCTTGGTGAGAGGGGATGGGGTATAGGCATGGGGTATTTGGGATGGAGAAGGGTGATGCCATGGCCCCCTGGTGAGAGGGGAGGGCATGAGCATGGTTGAAGGGGAGAGGGGTTGTGCTATGCCCCTCCCCCCCGGTGAGAGGGGGGTGTACAGACAGGGGATTTGGGGTGGGGAAGGGTGATGCCATGGCCCCCTCTGTGAGAGGGGGAGCAGGGGCTCTTTTGGTATAGGGGATGATTGGGATGGACTGGGAGAAGAGGATGGGGAATATGGTTCTGGTGGAGTCGAGGTTGGGGTGGGAGGGAAGTGTGTTTTCTTGGGAAGGGTGGGATTGGATTGTAGGAATTGGGGAGTTTTCCTGCCTGCCTCTACTGCCATTCCGCCTCTGGGGATGCTAGGCTCAGAGCTTACTCTCTGGCCACCCTTAGTGGCAAACAAAACATCAACCATCTTTGATCTTATTCAGGATGAAGCTGCTGACCTCATGTGCATTAGTGACCTGGCTGGATGAAGCATCTGGGCCTATATTGTCCCAGATGGTGCTAGCTGGGTACCTGATGTAGCATCAGCCTAGGATTGGGAACCGGGGGTGATGGTGTGGCGGTGATCTGTAAGGACACAATGGTCCTTCGAAGGTACCTGGTGCCTGACTCTCCCAATTTTGAGTATGTCCACCTTGTGTTGGAATTGGCCAGGGATAGATTGGGGATTCTGCTGGTGTACCAGCCAGCCCACTGCGCAACAGACTCTCTGACCGATCTGGCTAAGCTAGTCTCAAAGGTGGTCTTGAGGCCACCCAGACATATAGTCTTGGGTGACTTCAACATACACACTGGGACCAACCTTTTGGGGCTAGAGAAGGACTTCATGGCCTCTATGACAACCATGGGTTCCAGATCCTATCTGGCCGGACTCCTGAGGTAGGACACACGTTGGATTTGATGTTTTGCACTGACCTGGAGACAGGGGTTCCAATTATTGGGGGTGTGGTTATATTATTATTATTATTATTAACATTTATATAGCACCAGCCATGTGCCTGGCGCTGTACAGAACATAGAAATAGACGCGGTCCCTGCTTGTGGCTTACAATCTAAAAGACGGAGAGGGGACAGTGGGAGAGACAGGGGAGAAGACAAACAAACATTCAGGCGGATGCGAAGTCTCAGGTGCGTGTACTTGGCTTGGTTACAATCAGGTTGGTTGCAGCAGTCTGCAGAGGAGGGTTATAACATGGTTGTCATGGTCAGATCATTACCTTTTGAAGGCCCGGATCCCCGCCCTCCTATGCCCACATCGGGATGGTGGACCAGCTAGGTTGGTCCGCCCCCAGAGACTTATAAATCCAATTGGTTTCCAGAACGCTGTGGGGGATATGCCCACTGACCTTACGAATACTCGGTTGATGACCTGATCGTTTTATAGAATGGCATCTTGACCAGGGTCATTGACACGGTTGCACCCAGGTGTCTTCTCCCACTGCTGCAACAGCATAGGTCTCCCTGGTGTACGGAGGACCCGAGGCAGTTGAAGTGGGAAAGTGGTAGTTAGCATGCAGGTGGCTCTCAACTCATGCTGAAGCCAACCAATTGCGGCATAGATCATTTTTAAAGGACTATGCTGTGGCTGTGATGGCAGTGAAGAAAGCTTTCTTCTCTGCTATCACAGCATCTGCAAAGCCTCATCCTGCTGAGCGTTTTCAGGTGGTGAATGGCCTGGTTAACCTGGCCTGTCTTTGCCATGACCCTGAGTCATCTATTGCCTGCTGTGACATTTTTATTATTACTTTGCAGATAAAATCACTCGTATTCACCACAACTTGGGTGCTGCTACTTTGACTGCAGAGTCTGAGTTTGAGGCTGTGGAAGCTTAGCCTTGTCCCATTTGGTTGGATCAGTTTCAATTAGTGTCACCCACTGATGTGGAGGATGTGCTTGGAGCAGTGCGGGCAACCAGTTGTGAATTAGATCCTTGCCCATCCTGGCTGGTGAAAGCAAGCCGGGAGACACCAGGGCCTTCGCTGGCTGGAGTTGTCAACACCTCCCTTTGGGATGGGAGGTTGTTGGATGCCCTTAAATTTGTGGTGGTATGGGCCCCTGCTTAAGAAGCCATCCTTGGATGCTTACTCCCCAGCCAGCTATCGTCCTATCTCTAACCTTACTTCTTAGGGAAGGTTATTGAACGGGTGATTGCCCAGCAGCTTCAGGCTCATCTCAATGCTTTCAGATTCCTGGACCCATTTCAGTCTGGTTTTTGTCCAGGGTATAGCACGGAGACTGCACTGATGGCCTTGGTCAATGATCTACACCTGGAGATTGTAAGAGAGAATTGTGCCCTGTTGATCATGTTAGATCTTTCGGAGGCTTTTGATACAGTTGATCATGAGGTGGTGTTGATAGTCTGCAGGACCTGGCAGGGGTGCGTGAAACTGCTCTTGAGTGGTCCTTTCATTTCTGTTGGGAAGGACCCAGCAAGGGGAGGGGGGAATTGCTTGTCATCCCCTCGGGACCTCCCTTTTGGTATCTCGCAGGATATCTTGTCTCCACTCTTGTTCAGTGTGTATCTGAAGCTGCTGGGCGAGATCATCTGGAAGTTTGGAGTGAGGTGCCATCAGTACGATGACAACACGCAGCTCTACCTCTTTTTCATCTGACACAGCTCCTGCAGTCTTGGTGCTTTCCTGGTGCCTGGCTGCTGTTGGGGACTGGATGAGGGTGAGCTGATTGTAGTTGAATCTAGACAAGACTGAAACGATGATGGTTGGTTGATCTTATGACTTTGAGGGGATTGGGACCCCTGCTATTGAGAGGGTCTGGCCCCCTCTAGTCACTCAGGTGTGCTTCTGGACCCTCTGTTGCACATGGATTGTCAGGTTGTGGCAGTGACCAGGAGCACGTTTCATTAATTGCATCTGGTGAGGAGGCTGCAGCCTTTTCTTTCTGGCCGCTATTATCCATGCTTTCATTACCTCATGGCTAGACTACCGCAACGCGCTCTATGTGGGGCTGCCCTTTGTGACTGTTCGGAAGCTACAGCTGGTGCAGAATGTGGCGACCTGGCTCCTCTCTGGAATGGGTCACTGAGCACATTATACTTGTGCTCTATAATTGGCCCTGGCTTCCTGTAGTTTTCCAGGCACAATTCAAGGTGATGGTTTTGACCTTTAAAACCCTAAATGGCTTGGGCCCCACAGATCTGAAAAAACGCCTTTTCTCCCATGCTCCATTGCGGCCCTTGCAGTCAGCCAGGAGCGCCCTCTTGCAAGTACCACTGGCCAATTTTGTCTGCACAAGGGCCCTTAGAAAGGCATTCTCAGTTGCCGCACCCGTACTTTGGAACTCCTTTCCCCTGGTGGTCCACCAGAAGCTGAGCTTGAGCCTATTCCAGAGGCGGTGTAAAACCTTCTTGTTTGGCAGAGCTTTTAGCAGGCGGGGATAGAGGTTGGGAGGGGTTTGGGGCAAGGGTAGGGATGTTTAGGTTTTTTTTTATTATATTATTTTATATTTTTATTATTTTGTGTTCTGTTTTTGTAAACCACTCTCAGCCTTTGGGGAAGAGCAGGATATAAATTTTAATAAATAAAATAAAAATAATAGAACCAAGTTCAATTTTAATAATTCAATTTTTTTTCCTTTAGCTAGTTAGGAAAGAGATCTACTGGAGCCATTATACACTTCAGCACTTCCCTGGGGAAGGCCAAGTAGTTCAGTCTTGCCCTTCCTAAATGTTGTCCAGACTACCTTCTGTTTCAGAGCATGCTAAGAATAATAGTTGAGGTTTGTCATCTCTGTTTACCAGGCCCTCTCTTTAGTACCCTGTAGCTACCCCATAGCCAAATAGTAGTGCACACAGTGTCTCAGCCTCTGAAGAAAAGGGTCGCTGTATTCAGCATGATGAAACATTTTCAAGCCATTCAAACTATGGCACGAGTACCTTCAGCAAAGAAATCCTTCAGCATTCACTTAGTTTATCATAATTCCTGAGATAACAAGAGGTTATCTTTTATCCTCTGTTAAGCCCACAAGAGGTTTAAAATGGAGTCCAACTTGATAGTCAAATATCTCTCTGAGCAAATAGCTTCCATCTGTAGGCATGCATGATGCTTATATCTGCATGTGCTTAGAGCACTTAATTACCAGAAATGTGATGTGATTCTGCTTCTTTATTACCAGAAATATATGTGATTTCCACCTCCTGAGATCAGTGGTCAAGGGACCACGTCTTGTGCCAGTGCACATGTTGCTGAATCCTGTTAAAATCACTGGGATTACTCATAGCTCAAGTCAGCAAAACATCTAACCCACAGTTTTTACAGAACTGATGGGACTGAGCAGCAGCCCTTTTAAAGGAAGGAAGGTGTGATACTAGCGCCTCCAACTTGTCTAAGGTCCCTTTCTGCAACAAACAAACGACTCTTTGATGGACACTGAAATTGTTTAGCTGAAGTAACCTGACTATGTGCAGATCTTGGCTGTTCTGATGGACTGTGAGATCAATTCCATGACAGCCGAGAGTAAAGGTTGGTGGTTGTTTTTTTGTTGTCCCAGAAGAGAACAGAGAAGATAAAATATATTATTTTAATATTTCAGTCCCAGGAAAGCTATATTGTTGGAAATGGAGCACACCTGCTCATCTCTCCTTATATCCTGTAACAAGGCTGTTCTCAGGGCTTCAGCTGTTCCTGTCCTCTCTGGAGCCCATGCACCAGAATGACTGGACAAATCCCTCTCCATCCCCTGTACTTCACTGGCTGTAAAAGCCTCTCTCTCCTAGTAATTATCAGACAGTCACTTGTTTAAATAGATCACTGTGCTGGAGGGTGACTGGTGTAGAGTAGCCACATATAACAGTCTATTTGGATGGGGGTAACTTGTTCAGGGGAAAAGGCCCTTTTCTGAGAAATGATTGATTGAACAATAGTATCTTGGAGTTCAGCACCTTTAGCCAAATTAATCTTTTTAGGATTCAGAGATTACTTGGCAGCAAAACCAATGTTAGGATAAATACTTTTATATCTGGGCAAATAGGGGAGCATTTGGACTGTTCATTTGTGAGAGGACTCCAGTCTCCTACTTTGTGAAGAAGAATCTCCTCCTTGCTCCAAAGGACAGGGGTCTCTCAAGAAAATGCTGTCATTTAGGCCACATTTACACAAAACACAGCATACCCAATTTACAAACGGGGTCTTGGGTAGTGTGTGGTAACTTATTCTATACTCAAAAAACCTTCGGTTTAAGGCTCTTACAAATTGTCATGCTCCAAAAAACATGGAAATTGTAAGTTAAGACTTCCCGTCTTCACTTCTATGCCATGTAAGCAGTAAAGACGTTGGACAGTCTCGCATATTGTCTTACATTGATTACAACTTAAGCTCCATGCACCTACGCTTTGCCTTGGTCTTTCAACCCCAGTCTTTTCAACGAACATGCAAAACCTGGCTGTTTCACCAAGCCTTTGGTGGGGGAGATTGGTAATGGGAGGGGGGGGTAGAGGTTTAGGATGGGTGGGTTATGTATGTTTTTATCTTCTCCCATCAATGTTTGTTTTTAATGTTCAAGATTGTTTTTATATTGTTGATTACAATTTTCTTTTATGTTGTAAGCTGCCTGGAGCTGCTTCGGCAGGAGGGCTAGGGTAGTAAACTTAAAAAAATAAAAAATAATCATCATCATCTGCAGGTTGGGGGCAACACTGAAGCTGAGGACAGTGCTATATAAATATTTTAATACAAATTTTAAATTGTGTACATATTGAAATTAATAACATAGAATTTCCCATTCGAAGAATGGAGTCAACAGCAATGCCAATTTGGAAATAACTCCTATTGTCATTTGCAGATCCCATTAAGTGGCTGTGAAAGAAAACAATAGAGCTGCATCGTTGGGAGGGGGTGGGCAAGAGGATGTGGAATAATGAGGAAGGCAACAGAGAGAGTGAGTAAAATGAATGGCATGACAGGGAAGAACAGGGATAGGGTAACAGCAAGGAAATGGATGGAACTGCAGGTAGAATGACAAGGTTCTGAGGGAAATAACTTATTCAAAAGAGTGATGGTATACCATGGGGAGCACTCCTATCATTGCACCCAGTTCCCATAGCTGCCTCCCTGTTGTTCCACTCCTTATACTGCAGCTAGTGCAGAATGCAGCAGTCCATCTCCTTATCGGAATGGGTCACCCTGAGCACATCACACCAGTGCCCCGGGCTCTGCACTGGCTGCCTATAGTCTTCCGGGCCCGATTCAAGATGTTGGTGCTGACCTACAAAGCCCTACACAGTCTGGGCCCCACCTATCTGCGGGACCGCCTCAACCCCCACATTCTGGATCGGTCCCTGCGGTTCGCTGGGAGCGCCCTTCTTGAAGTCCCCCGAGTTCGGGGGGCGACTATGGAGGGGGCGTTCTCGGTGGCCGCCTCTTGACTGTGGAACTCCCTCCCAGCAGAGGCCCAAGTGTCCCTGAATCTCCCCTCCTGTTGTCAGTGTAAGACTTGGCTGTTCCACTAGGCTTTTGGTGAGGAAGATGGGTGAAGGGTGGGGTTTTGGGGGAGGGGGGGTTAGGTTAGGAGGGGGTTAGATTTGATTTTATTAAAATAAATAAATAAATAAATTATAGCCGCCTCCCTGTTGTTCTGCCGCCTCCTGTTTATTTTTTGTCATTCCACCCCCACCCTACCCCTGGTTACTCCTGTTCCCTATCAGAGACACAGCTCTTTTTTTTTCCCAGGACTCTTGGATTAGTAAGCATTTATATAGTGCCCGCAATGTACCTGGCGCTTTACAAAATAATGGAATAGACACGGTCCTTGCCCTAGAGCTTACAATCTGAGAGACGGGGGGGAGATGAAGGAAGGGGAACAGAGGGAGAGACCAGGGGTGTAACATTCACGAAGATGCGAGGTCCCAGGTGCACGTGCTTGACTTGGTTACATCGAGAATGATGGCTGGCTGGTCCATGTGATGAGGATATGAGTACACAGACCTCAGGTAACAGATTGTACTGGATGGTAGGTATCAGGAGGAGTTAGGAGAAGGGAGTCGGGGAGGGCAGAGCGGAAGAGGTGGGACTTGAGGAGGGATTTGAAGGTATGAAGGGAGGGGGCGAGGTGGATGTGGGCAGGGAGGGAGTTCCAGGCAGGCGGCAGCTAGGGAGAAGGAAAGAAGGCGGTTAGGGGAGGCATGGGAGGGTGAGAGAGGGTACATAGGAGTGGCAGAGTTCACAGACCGGAGTACGGAGGGAAATTAGTGCAGAAAGGTAGGGGGGAGCAAGGTTGTGAAGAGCTTTATAGGTGAAGACTAGGAACTTGTGCAGGATTTGTTTAGGAAGGGGGAGCCTGTGAAGAGAGGAGAGGAGGGGCTGCACGTGGTCCAAGCGACGGATGAGGTGGATGACCCTGGCAGCAGTGTTTTTGAAGGAGATAAGAGGAGAAAGTTGAGAGCGGGGGAGGCCAGTGAGAAGGAGGTTACAGTAATGGCGAGAGATGACCAAGGCATGAACAAGGGTTTTGGCAGAGGAGACAGAGAATAGGGCAAATCTTAGCAATGTTATGGAGGGAGAAGTGACAGGATTTGGCAACAGTCGATGTAGGGTTAAAAGAAAGGGGTGAGTCAAAGATGAAGCCTAAGCTACGAGCTTGGGGGATGGGAAGGATGGTGAACCTGTTGATAAGGATCAACCGGGGAGAGGAAGGATGAGGGGGGAAGATAAGGAGTTCAGTTTTAGCCATGTTGAGTTTGAGTTGACGTTGAGACATCCAGGTAGAGATGTCAGAGAGACAGCTGGTGAGGCGAGCTTGAATAGATGAAGAGTGAGAGGGTGTAGAGAGATAGAGTTGAGTGTCATCAGCGTAGAGGTGATATTGGAAGTCATGGGAGGCAATGAGTTTGCCTAGGGACAGGGTGTAGATAGAGAAGAGACGGCCATGGACAGAGCCTTGGGGAACACCAACTGAGAGGGGAAGGGAGGTGGAGTTGGCAAGAGACATTGAAGGAGTGGTCAGTGAGGTAGGAGGAGAACCAGTCGAGGATGGAGTCACGGAAGCCAAGGGAGTGAAGTGAGTCCAGCAAGAGGGAGTGGTCAACAGTATTGAAGGCAGCAGGAGGACAAGAATGGAGTAGAGGCGATTAGATTTAGCCACAAGAAGATCGTCCTCTGTGAGGGAGGTTGGGGCTAGTGGGTTAGAGAGGAGGGGAGCTGTGTTACTCCTTGAATATACACCTCTCCCAATACCTCTTTCCCCCTATCCTTGGCTGCTCCCCCGCTTCATCCATCTTTATTTAAATTTCTTCTCTGTCCTTCCCAAAAAGACTCAGGGTGGCTTACAGTCAGTAAAACAATAACAGTAATAAAATTCAAACTATAAAAAACCCACCCTTCTCTCAAAACTCCCACCCTCCCCACAACCCTACCCAGAAACCCAATCAACCCATATCCACGCCTGCCAAATGCTTTTTAAACCCTCAGATGATTGAAAAATGCACTATATTAATCTGGTATTGGGGTAAAATAGACCCCAATTAAGTCACAATTGGGAAAAAACAAATGTGATTGATTTGAAAATATCTTCAGTTTACCATAAAAATTTAAATTTTATCAAGAGTTATTGTTTGCAGTACAGAAACAATACTAACACAAAACGTATTTGGGTCTGTAGTACCCCAGCATTCCCAAAATTACAGTACTAGGTGCTGAATTGACTTGGGGCTTGAATTGAATGTTTGAGTTGAATATGACCCCCAGTACCTTAGGCGTGTAGTGCTTTAATTTTCCTAATCGTTACAACTGGGGGTCAAATTTACCCCCAATATTGTTTTAGCTAAATTCTCAATTCAAAAAAAAAATACAACTGGGGTGAGGGATGAACCAACACAGGACAACTGACCCCATTACTGTGGAGGACTACATGGAGTACGAAGTGGTGCAGGTTTCCTTAAAAAAATGTATACCCATTTGGAGTACAGTTTACCGCCAAATCCGTTTGAGTTAAATAAAAAAGTTTTACACTGCCTCCAGAAGATGCTTAGGCTCAAGTCCAAATGAACCTCCTGGGGTAGAGAGTTCCACAAAATCTGGGGAGCAACTGAGAATGCCTTCCTGCGTACCCAAGGACATGGGTAGTAGATGGAACCTGCAAGAGAGCGCTCCCAGCCGACCATAGTACAATGGGACATGATAGGAGAAGTGATCTTTCAGACATGTGGGGCCCAGACCATTTAGGGCTTTAAAGGTCAAAACCAGCACCTTGAATTGTGTCTGCAAAGCTACAGGTAGCCAGTCCAGACTTCGGAGCACCGGTGTAATGTGCTTCCAGTGACCAGTCCCTGAATGGAGCTGGGGTGCTGCATTCTGCACCAGCTGCAGCTTCTGAACAATCATCGAAGGCAGCCTCACATAGAGTGCATTGCAGTAATCTAGTCTTGAGGTGATGAAAACATAGATGACGGGCAAGATCCAAAGCGGATAGAAAAAGTTGCAGCCTCCTCACCAGATGGAGTTGGCAAAAAGCGCTCCTGGCCACCGCCACAACCTGATGTTCCAGGTGTAGCAAGGGATTCAAAAGCACTCCCAAGGCTGTGAACCTGATTGACCAGGGTTGAATCAGATTGAATAATAGGTGCCCCAATCCCCTCCAAGTCAAGGGGCCAGCCAACTGTCATCACTTCAGTCTTCTCAGGATTCAGCCTCAGTTGACTCACCCTCATCCATACCCAGGACGAAAGCCTGACTGAAATGGGTCCAGAAATATGATAGCGTCAAGATGAGCTTGGAGCTGCCGTCAACCACCTGTTCAATAACCTTTCATAGAAAGAGACTGTTAGAGACGAGACGATGGCTGGGGAGTCAGTATCCAGAGATGGCTTGACAACTGCTTTTTAAGAAAAGAGTGGAACCACTCGAGCAATCCTGCGCACCCCCGCCAGGTTCCGCAGTCATGTCAACAGCACCTCATGATCAACTGTATCAAAGGCCACTGAAAGATCTAACAAGATCAAAAAGGTAGAATTCCCTGTGTCCATATCAAGGAGCAGATCATCGATCAAAGCCACAAGCGCAGTCTCCGTGCTATACTCGGGACGAAAACCTGACTGAAATGGGTCCAGGAATCCTATAGCATCATGATGGTCCTGAAGCTGTCTCGCAGCCACCCGTTCAGTAACCTTCCTTAAAAAGGGAAGGTTAGAGACAGGCTGATAGCTGTCCAGGGAGTCAGCGTCCAAAGATGGTTTCTTAAGCAGGGGCCAGAGCATCACATTTTAAAGGGTTTCTGGTACCCTCCCCTCCCGTAGGGAGGCACTGACAACCCCAGCCAATAATAGATCCAACATCTCCCGGCTGGCTTTCACCAGCCAGGACAGGCAAGGATCTAATCAACAACTGGTTGCCCTCACCACCCCCAAGCACCTCTCTTACTTTGGTGGGTGATACCAATTGAAACCAATCCGAATAAACAGGACAAGACTGAGCTTCCACGGATATTTTCAGACGTTACGGGGCCACTTGGCCCCGTACTGAAAACAACCCTTTCATTCCCCGCCGGGGTCACCCCGTCACGCCATATCAGACGTGCCGGGGGGATCCCGGCGGGGAATGTGGGAGGGGGCGGGGCC
>QEPC01010148.1:1941314-1973035 GCA_003113815.1 Sphenodon punctatus
CCCCAGCTAGAATATGTGTTGGGGGGTGGGGAGGTCTGAAAGCAGTCTTAAATCCCTTCTTTAGCTAGAGGAGTGGGAGTCTGATGAGGCTCAAACTTTTCTCTCTGTTGGGCAGCCCTGACAAATAGTGACAACATGTTTGGGGGGGAAAGTTACCTTAGACTTTTATTAATTCTTTAATTTTCTTTTTAAAATATATATTATTTCAATCCCTAGGTGGGGGAGATTCTGTGTACACATTCTAAAATAATGTAAGGCTGGAAAAAGGGTAGAGAGCAGATACATCCCTGACCCTTTCTCTTCTGATGCAGGATGGAGAAATGGTGTTACTGGATGGTGGCTGTGAGTCCTCCTGCTACGTAAGCGACATCACTCGCACCTGGCCTATCAGTGGCAGGTAGGTTACCCCCAGAAGGGAATGTGCCACGGAGCGAGGAGTGTGGCTGAATGCATGTGCAGGCGCCTCACCATCTGTGATAAACTGTGTGTCTATGCGTACGTTCTCTATGGCTCAGAAGTGGGAAACTTTTCCCTCCCTTGGGCCACTCTGAAAATTAGTAGAAGCTCCATTGTCCAGAGAGGAGTAGGGGCTGCAAGTGTGTAACAAGGCAGCACCCTATTTGGGTAAGTCCTTGCAGGATCCCTACCTTGAATCAGTCCAACAGCACTTTCTCTCATCCAAATGTGCTTTATTTACAAGTATGCCAAGTTTTTCTCCATTTATAGATACACAGACAACACAGGCCACGCATCACCATTGCTTCTCCTCTCTGGGAGATAGGGCACCTGATACAGCAGGCCCCCTAGCCTGGTTCACTCCCTGCCAGCCAGTTCCTCTCTTCCTCAGTGCCTTTTGAGGTAAACTCCATCCTGTAGGCGGTCTCCTCCTCTTAGGCTTCACTCTCTTGTGAGAACCTCTGGCCTGGTCCCCTACCAGCCACTTTCCAGGGTAGCCCTGTGTGCAGCAGTGCCCTTTGGGGAGGTTCCCTGGCCTCTTTTTTTGAGCCATCCAGGCAAGCCTCAGAGGCAGAGCCTTGTGGCCTCTTCCCCATGCCTCTCGCTGGTGGTCTCTTCCAGCTCAGCCTTAAGTACTCAGGGCACCTGATCAGCCCCAACCACTCTCATGCCCCAAATAGCTCTAGAAGCCCCACATGGACTGCTCAAGCCCTTTAACTGAGTCACAGGGAGCCCAGCAATCCGGGCCAGATGGCTCTTGGAGCAGATGAAGCTGAGGCAGGGGTGGGCATCCTTTCCCTCCCAGGGGCCACTTTGAAAAGTAGTATGAGATCCAAGGACCACATGAAAGTTGGGGGTTTGTGTGCTTAATAGTTGCGTTCAGGAAGAGGAGGATCCAGGTCATGGATCTGTCCCCTATCCTTGTGTGCATGCTCCCATCTCCACTCCCTTACCTTGAGCTGACGCTATCAGTGTTTGAGGGTAGGGACTGAATTCTTAGACCAGATCCAGGAATTGGAATGGGGATAAATAAAAAACAGCCAGGGGCCAGATTTAGCCTGTGGACCAAAGGTTCCTCACTCCTGATCTATGTAAGTACTTTAATGCACCCATAGCAATGGCATCTCAATGTAACCACAATTACATCTCTGGCCACCATTATCCATACCTACATTACCTAGAGGCTAGACTACTGCAACACGCTCTACGTGGGGCTGCCCGTTGACAGCTGTTTGGGGGTTGCAGCTTGTGCAGAATGCTGTGGCCTGCCTTTTGACGGGTGGGTGGGGTTGCATAACACCGGTGCTTCAGAGTCTGCACCGGCTGCCAATAGCGTTCTGGGCACAAATCAAGGTGCTGGTTTTGACCTATAAAGCCCTAAGCAGTGTGGACCTTGCATATCTAAAGGACCGCCTTCCATCATGTCCTCCTGTGGCCTCTAGGATCAGCTGAGAGCGCCCTCTTGCAAGTTCTACCATTGGCCCAGGTCCATACGACCCAGACATGCAGAGAGGCGCTCTTGGTGGCTGCCCCACAGCTTTGGAACTCCTTTCCCTTGGAGGTTCGCCTAAGCAATTTGAGCATCTTCTGGAGGCAGTGTAAGACTTATTTATTCAACCAGGTATTTAACAGGCAGGGGTAGATCGGGGAGGGAAAGGGTATTAGCTTGGGGTGGGTGGGTGCTATTTTGTATTATTTTTATATATATGGTGTGAGCCACCCTGAGCCTCGGGATAGGGTGGGATAAATATCAAAATAAATATATTGTGTTTGAAGAACTGTAATCTCCACCTTCTTCTCCTTAACTGTTGTAAGAACATGCATGGACATTAACATTTAAAAATTTGAATAGCGTAACGCTAATGTAAAAAGATGGGTCTTTTTCCGAATGGTCTGACCTCAGCCAGGTGTGTGAGAGTAGGTGAGCAGTGTTTTATCATTGGGCTCAATCCCATAGCCCGTGCAGACCTGCATGTGCGCAAATACAGCCCCATTGCGCCGTGCGGAGGAAACTGTGTGCGTGCAGCTTTCACACAAGATCCGCAGGCCACAGGATTGAGCCCAGTGTGTTGTCAATGTCAGGTTTGGAAGGCTCAACAAAAGTACGAGAATATGCTTGGCTTCAACTTCTCATTGCTCAGGTGACTTTGCTCCAAGACTGCTGCTTTCCCTTGCTCTGCCTCACGCCCAGGATACTTATCAGGGTTCCCTTCACCATGGTGTCAAAGGAGATAATCACAGTAGTGTCTTGCCTCACCTTTGACATTGGCAACCATCCTTTTCTTTTCCCAGCCCTTCAGCACTGAAATGGGGCCATCACAGAGCTGCAGCCTACTTGGAGGCTTTCCAATTAGACTTCATTTGAGAAATGACCTTCTGCACTCCCCCTCCCCTTCTTTTCAGGTTCTCTAGTCCCCAAGCAGAGCTGTACCAGGCTGTATTGGAGATACAGAAATCCTGCCTGAGCCTCTGCTCTCCGAGTATGAGCCTGGAGTACATCTATAACCTCATGTTAAGCCTGATTGGACAGAAGCTGAAAGAGCTGGGGATCCTAACAAGAAGTATCACCAAGAACCAGCTCTTCAAGGTACTTTGAGACTCCTTACTTTATCATCCATACACTGGGCCTGACCTCTCTGGAATGGGAGAATGGTCAATAAGGACAGTGACATCAAAACACAAGTTTTCAAACACCTTTAAAGCTCTAGGTTCAACCCCCTCTTCAATGTATCTCTAATATTGTTAGAAAACCATCTAGGGGTGTGTTTAAATGAGCAAGGTGGGTGGGGAGCCCATGGCCACAGAACTGGCAAAGCTAGGCGTGGGGAGCGCTTCAAATGGGCAGCTCCCAGCATGGCTACCCTGGCCATGGAGGCGGCCACTGTACATTTGGCTAGCCCTGCACAGTGCACTCTTGATTTTTCAGCAGTGCTCCATGAGTGGCCACTGCCTGGGTTACGGGAGGATGCCAGATGGATGTGTGGCTGGTGGGGGGCCATTTGCGGACACCTCTAGTTTTAAAACACCCTACAATGTGCCCTGTAATGTAAACCAAGAGGAGATGATGCCTTTTTCTCTCAGCAGGTGGCAGCACAACCAGATCAGACATCAGTATAGCAGTTTAGTCCCTGAGAAACCTTAAGGGAGTTGGGAGGGGTCAACTGTTGTGACTCTTCCCAATGAGATCCTTATAAGGAGGAGGCAGAGAATGCTAGAGCAGTAGAGTTAATGTATTGTGATGATGAGTTTAGATCCTACCTGAGGCTGTAAGCAAAGTGAGTACGGCATTTTTATCCTCATTCTTGGGGAATATTTTCCACATCAACAAATCATGCTAGTTTGTTTCAAATTGGTAGCCTGTGTGGATATGAGAAATGGAGGACAGTAATATCCAAGGGAAGCAGAAGGTCAGAGTAGAGGCAAATAAATGGCAGATGAAGTTTAATGTTGACAAGTGCAAAGTGATGCACATCGGGAAAAATAATCTGAACTATATGTATGTAATGCTGGGTTCTAAATTAGGAATTACTACTCAGGAAACGGATCTTGGAGTCGTTGTGAACAATACATTGAAATCCTTAACTCAGTATGCGGCAGCGGTCAAGAAAACAATCAGAATGTTAGGAATTATTTTGAAAGGAACTAACAAGTAGCAGATTTAAACAAATAAAGTATTTTTTTCACTCAATCCACAATTAAGTTGTGGAATTTGTTGCCAGACGATGTGGTCAAGGCCAGTAGTGTAGCTGGGTTTTTAAAAGGATCGAATAAGTTCTTGGAGGGTTGATCCATTAGCGGCTATCAGCCAAGTAGGTTTGGAGGAAGTAACCTCTGACTGGGAGTGAACAACAGAGAGGGGATTGCCACGTTATGACCTGTTGGGTACTTTTCCCAAGCAACTGAAATTGGCCACTGTCTGAGACAGGTGCTGGGATCAATGGACCATTGGTCAGACACAGCATGGCACTACTTATGTTCTTAGAGCTTTATTAACACAGCTGTTTGGGGAGCACAGGCCTGAATTATTGGTGGGGTGGGGGTGAGAAGCTGAAGTGCAAAATTATTGATTAATTGGCTGATTGAGGGGATTGCCTGGGATTGATTCAGCTCTAGACAGTAATTATCATTCACTATCATAAACACTTAAGGCAGGGAGGGACCAAGCCCACGGTGATCCTCAGGCACTTGTGACTAAAAGCCCATACAACAAGCTCAGGTGTACACCACTCTGTCTCTTTTTATTTTACTCCTGCCATCAATTTGTGCTGAATGGAAGATCAGAGTAGTGTTCAGAAGGAGGTAGTAACTGTGTTTTTTGCCTAGAGGTAGTAACAGCATTATTTCCCTCCTGCTAGGCTGTTCGGAAATACTGCCCACACCACGTGGGCCATTACCTGGGTATGGATGTTCATGACACACCGGACATGTCTCGCTC
This sequence comes from Sphenodon punctatus, assembly GCA_003113815.1. Classification (NCBI taxonomy): domain Eukaryota; kingdom Metazoa; phylum Chordata; class Lepidosauria; order Sphenodontia; family Sphenodontidae; genus Sphenodon; species Sphenodon punctatus. The sequence goes on from QEPC01010148.1 coordinate 1,946,206, forward strand.
ACTTCTGCTCCGGCCAGGCATGGTGATAACCATTGAGCCAGGTAAAAGCACCTACTTTTGACAATGGACATTGAACTGCAACAAAGATGCATTCTGAAAGCATGATAAGTTATTCACTTCCTAGAATACAGCCAAAATCTCATCAAGGGGACCACAACACAAAGAAAGGGATTGGAAGGGAAAGTACTAACTTTGCCAGCTCATGATGGGTCTATAAGCACTTTTTGGGAGGGCAGGGGAAAGATTAATTGGTGGTGGTGGTGGTTTTTTAAATTGGAGAGAGGAGAAATGAGATCGGCTCCAGTGGGTGCAGCCAGACGAGCTGCCCGATCCCTGCATTGCCCTGTGTTGGCCATTGGGCAATTGGCCCAGCCACACTGTGGAGCCAGCGCAGGGAGCCAGGCACATGAGCAGGGGGAAGGCAGGCGGCCGAGCCCAGCACGGAGCTGCCACCTCAGCCAGAGGCAGTGTAGGACTGAGCCAGGTAAGGAGCATACGTCCTTTTCCCAAGCTACCTCTTCCCCCGTCAGCTGTCAGTCCAGTGAGGAGAGCCTGGGAAGAGCAAAGACTTGCCTTCTCTCCCCCCCCCCGACAGCTGATGGGGAGAGTTCAAAAGAGCCCCATGTGCACCCCTTCCCCCACCCCAACAAACAGCTGATTCGGGGAAAAGGGTCCAGAGGAGCATAGGCCCCTCTCCCTCAACTTGCCCCGAGTGTGGCAGGGCAAGCACGCCCGGCCACACGGGCTTGCTCTATCCTGGGCAGCCTTACCCCACATGGGATAAGGCTGCTCCATGACACATCCGCAGGATTTCTCCGAGTACACGTTGCGGAGCAAGCAGATGTTTGCCCCACCCCAGGGCGAGGTGAACATCTGGCTGCCCCTGGACACATGAGCCACTGCATCCCATGGCTCGTTTTCCCAGGGGCAAGCCTCCCTGGGCGTCTCATGTGGCTGCACTCATTGTCTGGGCTGGGAATATCCAGGAATCTTGCTGGAGAGCCAAACAATTTTGCTATGTTAGGATGAAGAAATGTTTTGGGTACAAATAGCTGTCAGCATAATTTCACTCCAACAGTTAATTTGTTGATGCACCATACAGTATTTGGTCTTTTAAAGGCCAGACTTGGCCACCAGGCAAGTGCTTGGGTAGTCAAATGGCTTTACTTGTGGATACAGGTGGTAAGTGCAAGGCAGGTGAGCTCTCAAACTGTCCATTCATGTTTACAAGCGATTCATGGTGTCCAAATGTTCATAGTGACCCTTTCCCCCCAGTGGAACAGTGGGGGTTGGTAGCCAGGTTATGAAAACCAGTAATGACCTCTTTCTTCTTTCCGCTGCCCACTGCACTCTCCAGCATCAGAACAGCCACCAGCAGCCAAAAGCGACAGTGGAAAAATGAGTCTGTATATTTATTTATTTATTTATATTTCTATGCTGCCCAATCCCTTAAGGCTCAGAGTGGGTTACAATGCATAAATAAATACAAAAAACACCAAATAAGCCCAAATATTAAAATTCCCCCATAAAAACAAATAAAAACAGATTAAATCCCCGATCTCACAACACCCCAACCCTGTCAAACACTTGGCTAAACAAAAAGGCCTTGCGTTGCCTCCAGAAGGTGAGCAGGCTCGGGCAAAAATGAACCTCCAAGGGGAGGGAGTTCCATAATTGCTGGGCAGCCACCAAGAACACTGCTCTGCATGTCCTTATTGTAGAAACTTGGCGAGCAGATGGTACCTGCAAGAGGGTACTCCCAGCTGACCTTAGAGGCCGCAATGAAAAATGAGGAAAGAGGCTGGTTTTCTGATACTTGGGGCCCAAGGATCTGTATATTCAAATATACAGTATGCATTGTATGATTAGCCTGTGGAGATCATGTGCTTTTCCCCACCAGCTTCCATCTGCAGAGGGAAGAAGGGCAATTTTGTTTGCTGATCCCCTTACAGTGGAATGCTCAGCTTGTATGGCTTGGCATGCAGTACTGCCCTTCTTTCTACATTGGAATATTGAAAAGCGGCAGTATTCTGAAGAGTTTCCCCATTCTGCTGTCCTTTGCGGGATGGTGCTTTTATCTAGTCCCGTCCTTTATCGTAGGCATCTACATTCCTGAGTATGATACGGGTGCCCCTGAGAGGTTCCGTGGCATCGGAGTACGCATTGAGGATGATGTTGTTGTGATGGAGGATGCACCACTTATCCTGTCTGCAGACTGCCCTAAGGAGATCTACCAAATTGAAGAAATCTGTGGCCGCAGCTTGTGACCTCTCCCCTTATGACTTTTACACCCTCCTGGGTTCCTCAGGAATCACTCTTCCAGCACACAGAAACGCAGAGACGTGTATTTTTTTAGTAAATGGACATGGTTGCAGGACAGTGAGAGTGTGGGGAAGGGTGGGCTTGTTGCTGTTGCAGGGATTTTAGGGAAGAATTGGAATGTAAATAGCTCAGGCATCATGAATATTAAAATGTGAAGAAAATGTATTTACCTATTTAACATATGTTCTAGTTAATGCTAATTTTGTTTAAAGTCTCTAATGCAGAAACTGAATTCCACACCCTACCATCTGAGCCTATCCACTTCTGCTGTCAAGCACGTGGTGTAATGAGCTAGTTTGCTATTGTTAGAGGAATCCCAGCCTCCTGCCTAGTTTTTGCTTGCAGCTGCTTGATTAGGTGGCAGAGGATGACTTACAGCTTCTACTCAGGTTACTGTTTACTACCAGTTTCACATGCTCTGCTAGACACAGATCTGAAAAGCAGGGCATTTGTTTCAAAGTAACTGGGTGTTTTGGCAGCTACAGCTGAGGTGATAAAAGACACAGGTCAGGTTGGAGTGAGCTGGTCTTTAGGGTGCATGGGAGGGTTTTAGCATTTGGAGATAATCTTGTGTCAGATGTGGGAGGGGTCAGCAATAGTCAGGAGGGGGACATCATAACAGTTCTGAGATGGTTCAGGACACTTGCCACATTGCTTGCTCTTAGCCATCATTATGCTTCTGTGTAGAATTAAGAAAATTTATGACTTCTTTAACAACATACTTACTGTGAGGTGCTACCTCGTCAGCTTTCTGGTTTACTTTCTTGCTCCTTAGCTTTTCTCTGTTTGAAAAATTCATGGATCTAATACTGCCTTCATAGGCTAACTGTGTTTCATTTCTCAATTGACTGATCCTTTTTGAAACAACAGCCTTTTTCTCTGCAGCAGCAAGTGCTTCCCCATCTTCTGATAAGCAACAGATTGGGCTTCTTCCTAGAAGCAGAAACAAAAGGAAGAAATTAGAACCAAAAAGAGCTAAAAAGTAAAGTTTAACAGCTTCTGGTTTAATTTGGCCATGGTCAATCTCTGACTCACCCTGACCTTTTTACAAAGTGAGGAACTGTTACAAAATGAAATGAAAAACAATCTTTCAAGTGCACTTTGTTTGTGAAGCACTTTGGGATCTCTGAATAAAAGGTGTTATATATGTACAGAGTATTATATATATTTATATATAATATAGAAATATGTTTAATATTGCTAAGCACCAAAAGAAATGCTGTACATCTCTGTTCAAAGGTGTTGCAGTGCTGTGATACTTGATAAAGAGATCTAAGAATTACCTTTTTTGTGTTGCAAGATCCAATTAAACATTTCTGCTGCCACATCCCTCCTGCCATTGCCAGGCACTGGCTCATAAACCCAGGCATAACAGCATTCATCTCCTTGTGATATCAGTTGGAGGTGGGGAGCCAAGAGTTTTTCATGGGAATAGCCATTTAAAGAATAAATGGATTTTCAGATGTTTCCAGTGTGTATGCTTTGGTTAGGTGACCAGGAGCTTTCAGTGAGTATGCAAATATGCATTATTTTAAAGGGACTTTGTCATGTAGATCTAGAGACTTAACAGTTTGGGGTGGTTGTTTTTTTTTTAAAAAAGGAGGGATGGGTTTGCAAAACTTGGAGTGGGATCCTGAAGGCACTTTTGGTGACACAGCCCCATTGATCTCAGTGGAGCTCCACCCCTGCAAATGCCTCTGGGATCACAGCCTTAATGATTGAGATTTTGAGTTTCACCTTTTCAGTGCTGCAGCATAGCAGCCACCTCTATGCCAACCTGATCCTGGGTTGCTCCTTTCTTGGTTAGGGGCAGCTACCCATTCCAGCTGCCCTCCCCCAAATATATCCCTTCCACCTTGTGGGAACGTCACCTATCCTAAGCTTACAGTGGAGGCCACAAGGGGCTGTCTTCAGAGTACATGCATCATGAGGAAAAAATTGGATCTTGAGCTTTTTTTTTTTATTTAAACTTTATAGAAGCCTTTATAACTCCAGTATAAAGAGTCCAGGATGCAGAGAGGAGGATTCCAGACAATATGAATAAAACTGTTTTAATGGGGTTTGGCAGAAAGGGGGGGAGGGGGATACATTTCTGAATACTTAGTTGCATTGGCCTATTGGTATGAGAACCAGAAGGGGAACTGACTCAGCTGAATGCCATGCTCAGCATCAATGGGGAAACATATCATTGATGTATTATTGATCATTTCAGGTCATTCAGAATTAGTATTACAAAAAGGACATTTTCTTTTAAGTATGACTTTTATCTTGAAAGTTTTACTTTCTATAAGGTAAAGAACTGGCAGACTTAGGCCTTGATCCTGCAACCATAGATGCTTAACGTTAAACACTTAAGTAGCTCTCTTGATTTCAGACTGTGGTGCATGTAAGGCAGTGGCAAAATCCCTGTTCATTTCAACAAGACCATGATTTTGCCCTTATTATTACATACCTCTAGATTAGATAGAGGTTTACCTAGAACTGATTAAAAGCTTCCCAGTGTGTATTAGACCTTGGGAAACATGTCATGGATTATTTGACGAAGGGGAGAGACTGAATGCTTCACTTTCCTCCCTGTTCCTATACCCCTCATGCCTTCCTACATCCATACAAACAATGGTAGATTCACTCAACAAACTTAGACCTATGAACGTTGTTAGCAGCCCCGATGTCTGTTCTTGAACTGAAAAACAGGAAAGGTCTTGAACTGAAAAACAGGAAAGGTTTGTGCAGTGTTGGAGTGTTTAAATAAAATCTCTACTGGTGTTCTAAATTCTTTACATAACTTTTGTGTGTGGTAATATTGTATATTCAATCTGAACAAAATGCTGTTATTTTAAGGCCCTGTCTGCCAATTATATTGTTACAAATTTACAAGAAAGTTTAGCTTCCAATAAAGAAATAAACTGTAATAATAATGTGCCTGACTCCCTCTGATTTTTTTCTTTTCCAAGTTAAATTTGGGTGACTGGAAGGAGTGTAAGATTAAGGAATTAAATCTGGTTCTACAATAGGATCTAAACACACAAACCCTGTTGACCTTCAGTGGATCTCTATCAAGTTGTCCAGTGCCGTCTACGCAGAAAAGTTTATAGCTTGGGCAGAACTTAGTAGTGATTCCAGAGTTAGAAGCAAGTGCTATGAACTTGCTCCTAACTTGCTATTCAAAACAGAAAAACAGAGGTCTGGCAGTTCACATGTTTAGTCTCCATAAAGATATGAATCTACTGTACAAGATGAAAACTTTAAAAAAAACAACTTACTGCAAAAACAAACATTAGAATTTACACATAGAAAAGTTACAGACTCATAAATTTAAGGTGAAAGGGGACCACTACGGTCATCTACGAGCCGTCTGTTGACGGGAGGGGATGTGATATAAATGTAAATATAAATAAATCTAGCCATACTTGCTCAACTCAGGCTATAGAAATGTCAGGAAATCCTGAGCTAACATTCCAATGCCAGATTTAGCTTTCCGCCGCTCCCCACTCTTGTGGTACAAGCCCCAATTCTGCTGCGACCCAACCTCCACATATAGTCTAAGGATTCTTTTAAACCACTCTCTGCTCTTCGCATTTAAAATAAATTGTTTCTACAGCCTTCATGCGTGGGACACACCTCATTCCCCATCGTCCCTCTTGCCATACCATCCACATCTTCGCTTTTAATAATGTTCCCCTCAATCTCTCTGTCAACCATGGCCACCTCCTGGATTCACTAAACTCCCTTGGTTTTCAGGACTCTGTTCTCAGCTGGTTCTTAGTTTCTCTTGAATTAATCCTACATTTCTCTTGCTGGTACCTCCTCTACGTCGCTTCTCCTCTCTGTAGGGGTTCCCCAAGGCTCTGTCCTGGACCCTCTTCTCTTCCTGTACACTTTATCTCTAGGTAAATTCATTTAATCCCATGGCTTCCAGTATCACCTGTATGCTGATGACATGTAACTGTATCTCTCCACTCCCAAGCTCTCCTCCTCCATCCAGTCTTGTATCCCTGTCTTTCTGATATCTCTGCTTAGATGTCTCGCTGCCAACACAAACTTAATATGGACAATACTGAACTTTCTTCCCCCCAAAACGTCCCCCTCCTACTTCCCTCTTGGTTTCCATTTAAGGTGTCACCATCCAGCCTGTCCCCCAGGCACGTAGCCTGGGATTCATCTTCCTCCCTCTCCTTTATGTCTCAGATCCAGGCTGTTGCCAAGTTCTACCGCTTCACTCTGTATAATATTGCTAAAATACAGCCCTGCCTTACTGTTGCAACTGCAAAAAGCCTAGTCCACACTTTTAGTCCTCTCTTGCCTTGACTACTGTAACCTCCCCCTTACTGGCCTGATCTGCTCAGATTTTTTCCCCCTCATCTCTGTACAATGCTTTGCTGCCAAAGTCATCCACCTTGCCTGTCGCTTTGACCACATTCAGACCCTCCTCTCCTCTCTGCACTGGCTCCCTCTACAGGAACTCATTCAACCCAAGCTCCTGGTCTTTACCTTCAAGGCTCTTCATGGCCTTGCTCCCCCACATCTCTCTGCTCTTGTATTCTGTTACACTCCTGCCTGGGAGCTTCGTTCTTCCTCTGCCCCACCCTCGCCTGCTTGCAACTCCCTTGCTCCTCTAAACGCCTTCACCCCTTCTCTGTTGTTACCCCCCCCATGCCTGGAACTCCCTCCCTGGATACATTTGTTCTGCTCCCACTCTCCCTACTTTCAAGTCCCTCCTGAAAACCTACCTCTTCCATCAGGCTTTCTCCTGGCTTGTTAAGAGTGATAAGAATCTCTTCCCTTTACCTGAGTTAAGCACATGCACCTGCAGCCTCATGAACGTATTCTTGTTTCTCCTGATGTTCACCTCTCCCTCCCCCGCCCCCTTGTCTCTCTTGGATTGGAAGCCCCTTGGGGTAGCAACTTGTCTACAACTACTGATTGTACAGTGCCAGGTACACTGCTTGTGCTATATAAATAATAATAATAAAAGTGTTATGTCATAAAAATTGTTTTTACTCTGTCTCCCAAACTTCAAATCCCTCCTGAAAACCTGCCTCTTCCATCAGGTTTTCCATAGTGCCTCATCCCTGCAAGTGGCTGGCTGATGCTTTCTCTACTGTCTTTTCATTCAGGGTTCCCTTTTTCCGTAAGCTAAACATGTGCACCTGTAACCCCTCATCTTCATGAATGTATCTCTGTCTCCTCTCTCTTGTCTCCCATTCTTAGTATCTCCTAGACTATGGGTGTTTTTAGACAAGTGCCTCCCAATCACACCTCTTACCCACCCATCATGCATGTTGCAGAGCTGCATCGGTGCCCTATGCAGCCTATAACAGCCCATTACCCACGATTGGTGGGTAATGGGTGAGGAGGTTGGTTGTCTAAAAACATGCTGTAAGTCCCTCGAGGCAGGGACCTGTCTCTAATGATCGTTGAGTGCCATGTATAGCACCAGCAACCTACATGGCCCTGAACAAATACTTCGCAATAATAATCAAAATGACAATGCACAAAAGTCAGGAGGCTAAACTAAGGATGCAGTTCTCCACGTATTTAAGTCAATGGCAAAACTCCCATTGACTTCAGTGGTGGAAAATTATCTTATAAGGCCATGTGCCAATGGTGTGGAGTGTATAGTTGGGCTTGTGCAGCCTACTATGGGAAAATGTTCTATGATTTTTATCAGGAGACTGGGTGGAGGAATTAGGGGGAACTGAGGAGGAGTCCAAAATGTTGACACCTTGACTGAAAATTTCATCATCTTGTTTCCAATTCTCAACTTGTATTTTGCATAAGGTTGGCCTTACAGGTAGGCAATGCTATGGTAAGATCTAAGCTCCTTTACGGGGCCGAGTTATGGGTTCCCTTAACAAAAGAAAAATGGGGATGCTTACAATCTCAATTCTTACAAAAACTACTTAGAGTTCCCCAGGGTACTCCAGCAGCCGCAATGAGGCTGGAAGTAGGACAACTTGGCTGGGAGCAGGTGCGATGGATGATGACACTCAAGATGTGGCTAAAAGTCCACAATAGTGCCCAGAAAGGTTTAATTGTATATTACTCTGCTGATAAGTTTCAGAATTCGTGGGAAGCTTTGATCTCTAGCTACCTGATGAAAATGGGGTTCTCCAGGGAATACCTGGAAGGGAAAGAAATGGGGTATCTAAGGAATACGTTACTGACAAGGCTAAAGGATCTAGCCCGTCAAGAGGATATAGCCGCAGTTACTGAAACGCGACATCTTAAAGAATATTTAAAATACGTCCCAAAGATGGGAGAAATGGCTCCCTACTTGGAAGACACTCTGACATCGAGGGGGAGGTATCTTGTAATGTGTGCTAGATTTAATGTCCTCCCTACAAGAGTATTACAAGGTAGGATCCAAGGGGTGAGCTATAGTGAAAGAATGTGCCCCTTTGACCAGGCTAATGTTGAGACGACATATCATGTTCTCTTTGAATGTCAGATGTATAGAGATTTAAGGACGAAATATCTATCCGAATTGATTGAGAAGTTGCCGGGAAGAATTGCGTCAAATTTAGTCTGGCATGCATTAAATACGAGTGAATATATACCTGCTGTAGCAAAATATTTAACACAAGCTATTATTAGGAGAACGAGATTTGTGCAATTTTTGACTCCGGAAGGACCAGGAGGGGAAAGTGCAACTGGTTGACATGGCACATTGGAGTGGAGTTATGAGGGATTTACAAGAGATGAAGGGAGATCTCCCCTATTATATGATGGGGAAAGGGCTATTTGATTTGATAAAGCTATTGAGATTGGGATGTAAATATTATTATTATTATTATTAACAAACATTTATATAGCGCCAGCAGTGTACCTGGCACTTTACAAAGTAATAAAATAGACACGGTCCCTGCCCCTAGGGCTTACAATCTGAGAGACAGGAGCTGGGGGAGAGACTTAGGAAGGGGAACAGAGGGAGAGACAAGGGGTCTAACATTCATGAAGATGCGAGGTCTCAAGTGCACGTACTTGGCTTGGTTACGATGAGAATGACAGCAGGCAGGTCCATGTTGCAAGGATAAGGGTAAACTGATCTTAGGTATAGGAATAGTGGCTCAGTAGGATAAAGAGTCAGACAGAGCAGAGCGAAAGGTGAGTTTTAAGGAGAGATTTGAAGGTATGAAGGGAGGGGGCAAGGTGGATGTTTAGATTATTCTTAGGATAGATTATTCTTAGGGATTGGATGATTTATGAATTGCAGTGGGCTCTTGTTTTATTGATTTATGTAACTTCATGATAAAGTATGTTTTATACCATGTCAAAATATTAGTCGGAGTTACTTATAATGATGCCTCCCAGATATCTCCATGTGGTATATTTTCCCTTGGGATAAGAAAGGTGATAGCTGAGTCACCTTAGGATTGAGTCTTTTTATTTTAATTTATTAATTAATGTATATGAGTTCTATGTGTATGTTTGTATTTTGTCATGTGTATATGCTATGGCTATGACCAAGTGAATAAAATTATTTACTTACTAACGTTGGCCTTGTTCCTTTAACTACATGTAAAAAGCAGCAGCAGAAGCATGGCAAGCTGCAGTTAACATCATAAAGCTTTTCTCACCTGCAGGTATTCTGCATTTGTGACATAGCTCTGCCCTTCTGCCAAGTACCACCCTATTCCATGGCCACCAAGCTTAGCCAGCCACCACTGATTTTCATGTGTAACGATGTTCAGCTTCTTCCACAATCACAATTATTTAAATAGCAACATAGGTGACAGGAGGGGCCAAACTGTGGCTTAAGTGCCATCCCATACAATCTCAGTAGCCAGGACTGTGGAGCACTAGCTTCGTGTTCACGAGTCCAGTGTGTCCCCTGTGACTCTTGACCGTATGAAGTTTTTGGTATATGACTCTTGAGTTTAGGAACTTTGGCAACCCTTGATATGACATACCAGTGTAGCCTAATGGCATTTGCACTTTCATGAAAAAGATACGAATTACACCACAGTATGATGCAATACAGGATAAATACAAATTAGGGGCACATCTCCATCTGCAGTATTTCCAACTGAGGAGCAGTGGCTGGGGTATCATTCAACACTTCCTTAATTAGCACACACACACACACAAAAAAGGTAATTGACGCCGTATAATTCCACACCTAGCTGCCTCTCCCATTTTCTTACTAAGTGAGGGCTGTAAGCTTAACAGTTTTCCTTGCATTATGTGTGATTGTTATTAAGGGCACCAAGGGGCAGTTTCTCTTTAAGAAACAAACCGCAAATCCTTGCTGGGGGGAGAGTGAGCCTCCGGGCACTTTATCGACAGCAAGCAGAGAATGGGCTAGCCAAAGAATCAGTCTGATCTCATGCAATTCCCTCTATAAAATGCCTAAATCAGATGAAGGGTTTGTGGGATAGGCCCAGGCCTACAATCAAGTCCCTGTCTAAGAAAGCAGCATCCCCAGCGTTATTCAGGCTGCTAAGGTTGCACGCTGGCAGAACAGGCCGCTGGATGGCAGTGCCTGTGGGGACGGGATGCTGCAGAGAAAATAGGGGCTCCCAAGGAACTCAAGAGAAATTGTGCTTCTGTTTCCTATAAGCTAGAGACACTCACTCTGGCCCTGCTGCAACCCCTTGTGTTTTAGTCTGGCCCCGGCAGCAGCAAGGCCAGTCACAGCACGGGCCTGATCCTACATGGAGGAGGGCATTATTTCAACTCCTGGAGAATAGTAATTCGTGGGTATCCCTTTAAATGGCTTCGCTGTGCCTCTCCCCCACTGCTGTTCTTTTTCCTCCTCCCCCTTGGGTTGTGCAACCCCGTGATGAGTGAAGAAGGACGAAACAGCAGAAAAGGTTGAATCCGGAACCCGCCCTGGCCGGCGCCTTTAAGAGATGTGTCACGTGATCGACCTCATCATTTGCCCCGCCCTCCTTGCAAACACCTGTTTGCGGGCGGGGCAGGAGGGAGGGAATTGCGCTACTAGGCTTCTCATCCCGCGCATGCGCTCTAGTGAAAACTGAAGACTGGTATATCCAAAATGGCTGCTGCAATGGATGTGGACACCCCCAGCGGTGCTAACAGCGGGGCTGGAAAGAAGCGCTTTGAAGTAAAGAAGGTGAGACTCGTGGAGATGGTGTCGATTTGGCAGCCAGGATGTGATGGAGATGGTTAACGGGGCTGATCGTACCAGGAAGGGTTTAATTTTTCTCAGAGGCCAGATTCCGCTTCCCGGTTCCGCACAAGTGTGGGGGAATGGGGTGGGGTTTAGTGAGTGGCGTAGCTCGAGACCAATGGCTGAGTCGGGGTTGCCTCACGTAGTTGTGAGTGGGTCAATGAGTGGGGCGATTACTGGCTGACAGTGGCGTGTGGGAAGACGTCGCTGTCACACGTGGGTTGAGGCTCTGTGTCGGGGAGGGGGCCTGGCCGCCCCTGGGGAGGATGATAGCTAGTGTGGTGTAGAGGATAAGGTGCTGGATTTGGCCTTGGGAAGCCAGGGTTTGAATCCTGCCCTAGCCATGAACTCACTGTGTGGCTTTGAGCCAGTCTTAATCTCTCAACCTCAGTTCCCCATCTGTAAAATGGTAATGTGTGTCTGTCTCTCCTCGTGGTCCCCCATCTCTGTCCTCCTTGGATTGTAAGCCCATTGCGTAGGGACCTGTCTTCAAAAATCTGTGACTGTAAAGCGTTATATATGTCTAAGTATAGTAATGATTAGATCGAAGAGAGGTCAGACCCTGGGACCTCCCCAACTGACTGGGGAACCAGGGAGAGAAAGGTTGCTGGACCCCAGCCATGCCAACTGGAGTGAAGTCCTGCCGCTGGGAATGGTAGTGGGGTCAAGGCTGTGTTTCCTGTATGGAGCAGCAGGATCCATTGCTATATTTTTCCTAGAAGGGTTTGTCTTCTGACCTGAAATGCATATTTGCATTGAATTATCCTATCCAGCAATGTTACCTGTTTCAAGTTTGATCCAGTGAAGCAGATATGAACAAACCACCATTCAGTTCCAGCTTTGTTCGTGTAACAAATATCAATTTCAGTATTTCGATTACTTTGTTTCAGTGCTGTTAGCACTATTGCACACCACACTGGTGCTACTAATCACACTATTAGTGCCTTAATGAAGTAATCAACAGATGTGCAAATATCATTTCAGTAGTGAGTAATTACTTAGATAATCAGAGGGCTGTCCAAAATTGCAAGTAATTGTTGACAAAAAAATGTGTATTTCTTTTAACTCTAGTTAAAAGGGGAATGTAACAGAGTAATCATGAGTGCTGAGAAGCATGATTCGAATATCGGGGAACACTTTTAAAAATCACCTGTAATAGAATGGTTTTAAAAGGGTGATGTTGCAGGGAAAATGTAGGGAGGAGGGAAAGGAATTTTGTAATTGAACAGTGTTATACATTAAGAAAGTGTGTTCTTTCTTTCTTTATAGTGGAATGCAGTAGCTCTCTGGGCCTGGGACATCGTAGTTGATAATTGTGCCATCTGCAGAAATCACATTATGGATTTATGTAAGTAAATTGAATGGAGGGCATGTTAGGAATTATAGTTACTTGAGACATAAACAGAATCTTTTTAGATGTGCCACACGTACCTCTTTGTAAAGTGCATTTTTGAAAGCGCTACTTTAAGTTGCAAAATAATTCCTCTCAAAACCCCGAATTGCTGTGATGTGTTAAGAAACACCATAATCTGTCTTTGCTCTTCTCCCCTCCTCTCTCCCCACATGCACACTTTAAAAGGGAGATAAAGTAGGGAAGCTAAACTGTCCTTATTCCAATACAGAGGCAACCCTGACTCAGATAGGAACGGTTTAGGAAAGTGAAGTCATGCCTCACTAACCTATTAGACGGTCGCCTTGAACAGTCACTTGGAGGAAGTACCCATCAGGTCACTATGGGGCAGTCCATGCCTTGCTGTTCACTCACAGCTCCCAACAGTAACAGGTTACATTCCCCAAACCTACCTGGCTAATAGCTGCTAATGGACCTATTCTCCAAGAAGTTATCCAGTCCTTTCTTATACCCAGCTATACTGCTGGCCTTGACCACATCTTCTGGCAACAAATTCTGCAACTTAATTGTGCAATGAGTGAAAAAAATACTTTGTTTTAAATTTGCTACCTATTAGGTGTCCCCTAGTTATAGTACTATTTGAGAGGGGAAATAACTGTTCCCTGTTACCTTGTTCCACACCACTCATGACTTCTATCACATCCCCGCTCAGTCTCTTTTTCCGAGCTGAAGAGTCCCAACCTATCCAGCCTCTCTTCACAGGGGAGCCGTTCCATACCCCTTATCATTTTTGTTGCCCTTCTCTGTACTTTTTCTATTTCTACTATATCTCTTTTGAGATGGGGCGGCCAGAACTGCACACAATACTCCAGGTCCGGTCACACCATAGATTTATATAGTGACATTATGATATTTTCAGCTTTATGAATAATTCCTAACATTCTGTTTGCTTTGTTGACCACTGGAGCACACTGAGCTGAGGATTTCAGTGTGTTGTCCACAATGACAGTGTGTTGTCCACAATGGCCACTTCAGTGTGTAGTCCACAAAGGACCACAAGGTTCTTTTCCTGAGTGGTAACTCTTAATTTAGAACCCAACATTGTATACATAAAGCTTAGATTGTTTTTCCCAATGTGCATCACTTTGCACTTGTCCACATTAAATTTCATCTGCCATTTAGATGCCCAGTCTCGCAAGATCCCCTTGCAATTCTTCACAGTCTGCTCATGTTTTAACTACTATGAATAAGATCCTTGCCCATCCTGGTTGGTGAAAGCCAGTTGGAAGACGTTGGGGCTGTTGCTGGCTGGGGTTGTCAGTGCCTCCCTTTAGGAAGATAGGGTGTCTGATATCCTTAAAACTGCAGTTATCTGGCCTCGGCTTAAGAAACCATCTCAGGACGCTGACTCCCCTGTCAGCTATTGGCTAACTTCTGGAGACAGTGTAAGACTTCTTTATTTGAAAAGGCATTTGGTGGGTGGGGGTAAGCTGGGGATTGGGATGTTTTTGGAGTTTGAGAATGGGAAGTGGTATTGGGTGGCTTTGTAGGAGGCTTTGTGGGTGGGGGGGTGAGGTGGGGTAGAGCTTCTTTTATTCTAATGTTTTTATGACTTGTAAGCCACCCTGAACCTTTGAGAAGGGTGGCATAGAAATTTAAATAAATAACTTGGTGTCATCTGCAGATTTAATCACCTCACTCCCCTTTCCAGACCATGAAAGAATGTATTAGATAACACCAGTCCCAGTACAGATCCCTGGGGCATGCCACTATTTACTTCTTTCCTTTGTGAAAATGGAACATTTAGTCCTACTCTTTGTTTCCTATCCTTTGACAAGTTGCCAGTCCACAATAGATCAATACAGCAATGGCATATCTGGCAAAAGACATGCTGCTTTCCCACAGGGAAAACTTTTCAAGACCCTACTGACGGAGCTAGAAGCTTAAAAGGGACTTCAAACTTTTATCAGTGACTCACCATACTTTAATAGCAATTTAGTGATATCGTTAGTTTTAAATGGCTGGAAAAGCTTCAGCCTCTATGATTGTAATGTATACAAATTGGATTAAAACAAAGGTTCTGTAGCTGCTGCATTCATATTGGGTGTAAGATGCTGAGTATGAAGATGGTTTAGTCAGTGAACAAGTACCTATTTTGGTGTATCCTGGAAGAGAGATAATCAGATCAAATTCTCTATAAAGGTCTGTAACAGAGACAAAACAAGTCTCTTGCACCGTGCTTGTGTAAAGTTTAGTAAGGACTACAAGTCCCTAGAAGTTCAAGATGAAATCTCGGAACACTACTTGGTACTCTCCATAAGAAGTAAAAGGTGCCGAGAAGCCTGAGCCATTTTAGATCTCGGAGGCTAAACAGGTCGATGTAAAATTCAAAATCGACTCTAGCTTCTGCTATCGCTGCAGTATATCCATAAGACTTCTAATATTGAATTTGGCAGGAGCTTATCTGCCCATTCCATTTAGACCTGCTTGTCGGCAGGTTCTTAAGTTGTTCTACAGAAAGGCACTGAGATAAAACGTCACACTTATTCTGCCATCTTCTCCTTGCTTATGAGAGGACTTATGACAGTAGTTTGACTAAGGTTTCTACAGAGTCTTCTGTACCTGTTCTTAGATGCTATATTCAAATGGTTATTTCCTAGGATTCATATAGGAGGCAACCCAGAAGGTCTATTCCATGTTTCTTGGCACACAGGTTCAGGATAAAGGAAAGAGAAAGCTTAGGGCCTTTTCACACAAGATGCCTCGACCCATCTCCATGCAGTTTTGCTGCATGGAAATGGGTGGAGGGCGCCCGTGGGAATGTCGCAGCGGATGGGCGGAGGTGTGTGCACGCACTCGCGCTCCACCCATCACCCACACACAGGGGTGCTGGGGGAAATGGTGGTGCCTCCGTGCATGGAGATGGGGGTGTGCCCATGAGAATGGCCCCACACCCATCTCCACGCACCTGCGGGACCCTTGGTCTGGTTGAAAACACCCTTATTGATGTTCTGAGGATTATTCATTTTAGAACTGAAATACACACCAGGAGAAACTGATCCTGTTACCCCATTCGCGGTGTGTCAAGAACTCAGTGTTGTGTCAAGGAAACCAGTGTCATGCCTCTGCCGTTAGTTAGGTTGCCAGAATTCTGGCCTCAAATGTCAAATTTGTATCTAAATCCCCCATCGTTCGATGGATCATGTTCTGTATTACCAAACTCTGTTCAGACACAGATAATTATTTCAGAAAAAAACTGTAACCAGTTAAAGTTGTTCCTTAGCGGAAAAGTAATAGCCAATAGTGTTAACTGTATCGTCTTGACTTCTTCCTTTGGCAGGAAGGTACTCGAAGTGTCAGGTCCCAAAATAGATGAGGACTGCTAATCATAAGAAAAAGACAAGCTTTCCATGCTGCTTGCTTTGTTCTAGGTGATTTTAATTGGGGAGAGGTCAGAATCCAGGATTGAGAATCTTGCTACCTCACTTCCTTTCTGGCAGTGACCTCCCTCCTCCTTTTCGCCTCACTAAGGAAGCTCTTTGGGTATCTTTACAATTGGCTTTTCAGGGTGTCTCTTGCTAGATAATACAGCAAGACACTAAGAATTTTTTTTTTTACTGGGAAGCTTTACAAGAGGGCTGTGGCCAGACTCCAGAGGAATTAGAAAAGAAATCAGTCCCAGAAAGGAGCTTGAGAAGTTCAAATAAATCCTTCCTAAAGACTGTAATTGCTTATGGCACAAAACCCCTCCAAGCCTTGATATGACCAAGTTAGAAATATGTATTTTAAATTTGGTGGACAGCTGCACTTAACTATTTGGTGTAGATACCTCTATATAACTTTGCTGCTGGGAAAAGAGGACAATGAAACTTCTAAAACTGGCCTTGCTTTTGGATATGTTTTATTAGCCCAGTCGGACCCCCTTGCATTAGATCAGTAGATGCTAACCTGGTCATTTTTACTGAAGGCTGCAGCAGAAACAAGAAAAGATGGGCTTGAGGGCTCCTTCCATAGTGTCCTATTTCCAGTAGGGGGCCATATTTGGTCCATGGTCGGACAATTTTCTGTATTCCTCCTGCTCCCCAAATGGATTGGTGCCTGCAACCTTTGCTGGGCCCTAGACATCTGGGTGTATTTAGATTCATAACCACTAGAAGGAAGAATAGGTTTCCCTTCTTCCTTCCCTTCTACACCTCCACACAGCACCAGCTTTTCTTGTAATACAATATGGCTCATCCTGGACATGGATGAGGCTGCATTCAGGTGAAATCATTGGTGTTGTCTGTCTTTGTCTCATTTATGCTTTCTGTGATAGAGTATCAATTACCAATTCATGGACATAAGTCTTGAAGAGCTTCCTCAAAGCCATTATTTTCCTTCTCCTCCACTAAGACATGATTTTTAGACTTGTTTGGATGGGAATAAGGAAAGCTCTGTACCCAAAGATCTGCAGTTTCAATCAATACCCATTATTGAGTACTGTTGAGTTGCTGGAAAGACCCAAATCCTTTTTACTGTCTTCTGTCAAAGACCGACTTTGACAGTGTAGCTGTAGTACATAATCGGGTTGAAGAATAACTCCTCTGAAATAAGTTTTAACGAAAGTGCCACTCAGTATATTCAGCACAGTAATGTTGGAAAGCTTAAGGTTGTATTGTTACTCTCTGTGTTTCTTGGACTTTTCTTATTCCTAACTGATCTATTTTTAGTGGGTTAGGACTCCTTAGCATAAGGCTTCCCCTCTTCGTAACTTGCAAAGACCATTGTTGGTTGCTGGTACAAATATACAGTTTCCTGGCCTTGAGTATGTGTTAATCTTGTTTTCACAAGCATAGAATGTCAAGCTAACCAGGCATCGGCTACCTCTGAAGAATGCACTGTTGCATGGGGTGTCTGTAATGTAAGGAAACTGTTTACCAACTGTTGTGAAGCGATTCTTTCCCAACTTCAGAATTAGAATAGTAAAAATAAACGGATGACCTCATAAGTCACCAAGAAATAATATTCAAATCCTGGTTTCTGGGGAAGACTTCATGGAGACAAGAATGTGGGGGAGAGGAAAATGACAAATTATAGGGTAGGAGAGCTATGAAAATAGCCAGGTGGGTGGAGATAATGCAGAAGTGGAAGATGGATACCTCTAGTCTGTATTGTTTGCTGACCCTACTAGGCAGTTAATTTGAGTCATGTGAATATCTCTAGTCAAGACAAGGTCATACCTACAAGTTTTCCTACCATTACTCAGCCCACTTTATCGGGTTTCTCTTGCTATACAAGTTTAATGAAGGGTAAGCTTATAATGTTTGATTGTTGGTTTTTTAAGAATTAGAGAGTTAGAATTAAAAAAAATAAAATACTATCTAAACTAGATTTTCCCATTCCTCTCTGGGTCACAGTGACATTTATTCAGAACACTGGTTGAAACTATGGAAACAAGCCTACATTTTGACATTGCTCCTCACACCCATGGTAACTGTTAAAATGATTGTATGAAGGAACTATTGCTGTCAGACTATGTCCGATGTAGTAATTTTCATGATACATTATATATTTTGTGGTGACTTGGTTACAATGCAAATGCTTCATCAAAATTAAAAACAGTTTAGTCTGTTTTGTAAAGACAGCTAATGTGGCATTTGGTTGAGGCAAGAGTAAAACATGATTGTAACCATTTTGTGGCGCACCAGTGTTGGAACTGGGACTCAAAAGCTGGTAGTCTCTCAACTACCAGAACATTACAGCAATTTAGGCTATGGGGTGGAAAAAGTGCTTAGAAAATGTGTTTCGTTCCACCAACTTAATCTCTGCAGATTTTTGTAGGCCAGAACCCCCCGAACTTGGGCTAAAAGGTGTCTGCAAAATATTCTGCAATTCCTTTGCCAAGACATATTTAAAGGTACAAGCACCCAGCCAGTTTGAGCACCATGACAGTTGAAGAATTTGAGGCTGTAACCTCCACAGTGTTCACCTAATCTGGGGCCAAGAGGCTTCAAAATAATTGAAACGGATCCAAAATGTATTAAACCAAATATTGCAAAAAAAACCTTGTTCTTCATTTTGCACTTATGGATGAAATTGTTTATAGAGCCCAGACGATTGGTCCATCTGCATATTATATACCAATTTTTTCCCCATTTATCCTGCTATCAAAAACAATGCAACAATCAGACACCGCACTATTGGGGTAAAATAGCTAGGAACATTTTTTACTTTCCCACCACCCCTTTTTTAACTCTCATCCACAGTTCCTTACTGCTATATGTATGCATCATTTTCAGTCCATGTAAAGTAGCTGAAGAGTCAATACATGAACATGTCAGAATAACGTCTTTAGAAATGACAACTGCATGTGCTTTCATGGGAAAATCTGCATATTTTCCTTGGCAGCATTCTAGAAAATCAGTGCATACACACACGGCTAATATGCACAAAATTAGCATGCCCAGCTTTCTTACAAGGTAGGTTTCAATGCTTCCAGTGGTGACAAATCTAAATTCAAATACAGGAAGACCAGATGGAAAGAAGAAAGGTGATTGTCTAAGGCAATCGCTATACTATTCTCACAATGTAACTTGGAAGTTTAGTAATAATTTTCAAAAGGTAAATCTGTTTTAATATCTCCTTTTGAAAATCATAGCATCTTATTTAAAGCTGCTCTCATCAGATTAATCCTGCTATTGAGAATGAGGATATTCTCACACTTCCGACATGTACACCAGTTGGTGTAGGGTAGCCCAGAAGCACAATAGGAACACCTCCCTGCTTCACATTTCACATGATTGTAACTACAGTGCACTTATCTAGTGCAGGGTTTCTTGTCATCCAGGTGACAGCAAACACCTTTTCTTCTAAATACCAACCATGGCCAATGGGAAGAAGTGTTCATCCTGTTAACTAGAGAGCACCTCGTTATGGCAGTTTGATAATTTGCCCTTTTGCTGTGCTGACGTAGAGCATCCTGTGTTGGTGCCATGTTCTGCTCAAGAAGTGAAGACTATGGGTGATTTCAGAAGTGACGTGGTGAATGTCCACCACAGTAAACCTCAGTCAAACACGGGGAGGGGGGGTGAAAGAGCCATGCATGTCTGTTTGCTCGCATCCAGATGTTCACCACAGTCAAACGCGGCCCGGGTAAAGCTAACCACGCTTCGTGAGGTCGGGGTGGGAGGAGGTCCAGAAGTGTGGTGAATGGTCACCATGGCAGGGGTGAATGAAAAGTAACTTCTGAACGGAAACCCGCAGCCACGGTGGAAGGAATTGACCCCAGCCGCAGTGCATTCTGGGGCTCGAACCGTGGTCCACGTCTCCACTGCAGGTCTGTTGTGCTCCCCCAGCCCATGTTCTCTCTGATTGCTCCCGGGTGGTGGTCATGATCCTGTCACTTCTGTTGGGGCCGCACGTGTCACCACAGCCCATGGTGAATCCGTTCACACCGGGGTGGGATTCACTGTGGTGAACTGGAACGCATCACTTCTAAAATCACCCTAAGTATGCTAAGCAGAACATCTTGCATTGAGCATCCTTGACATTTGGTGAAACTGTACCATATAGATGGTGCACACATTCCTCCAGCACAAGGTATGTCGAGTCTTGTTGTGTGAAGTCTTTAGCTTTCTGCTTCGCAAAGATTTTCACAGCTTGTGAACCACATGCTGCTTGGCAGGACCCCTCCACATTGTTTATGCTTGCATCAGGATACGAATCAGTGACAAAATCCAAACGGGTGTACTTGGACTTTGCTGCAAGCTTAACCATGTGCAGAAAAATAGTATTTGCAAGCTTACCAAATGTTGAAGGAACATCATGCAATTCTTGGATGGCAGCCATTCCATCACATCAAAGATTACTGAGCCATTTTCTGGAACTTGGTCAATAAGGCCATCTTTACTTTTGAACAACAGAAGATCAAAACGTGTCTATTTGCTGACTTTTGCCAGAGTACCATCAACGCTAACAAGAGCATATGAAACTGTTTCGAAAGATTATGACAATTTCCCTCCGATCAGTTTTCCTACTTCGGCCTAAAACTAGAAGTCTTGCAAACAGTTTCTTGTCTCTGAAGAATTACACCTTTGTCAGTAGCTTTTTATTATTTTTACTTGATCATTGGATGTTTTCAAGTTTTGCCTTTTTTGATGGGTGAGAATATGTCCCTGAGTATCAGAAAGCAGTTGCTGGTTCATAAAATCCATCAATGCAATTTCACCTTTCTCTTGAGCGGATAGCAAATCATTTGTGATTTCACTTGTGCAGCAACACCTGAACTTAGGCATAGTGGATCATCAAAAGAATTGATCATGGGCTCAATAGTGAACAGAATTTGCATTATGGCTGCCTCATCTTTCTGATTTCTTGTGTTGTCAAGATCTTTCCGTTTGTGTATATCTAGAGTCATACCTGCCATCTCCTCACACCATCTTGTTGCAGCCCTCTCATCTTGTGACAAGATCCATCGATAAACCACAGAATAGTTGTCAATCCAATCAAGCCACATTTTGTGTTTGAATCTTTATTGCAAGCTTGTTCAGTTTCTTGATTACATGCAATTGGAGAGAGTCTATATCTACTTTGACATTGGACTGACCTTTGTCCTCAAGTACTGAGTTCCTTTGTAGCATTTTGGATGCATTACTGGCAGGTTCATCATTTCCAGCTAAAGTCCAAGCTGATCTGCTATATCAATACTTTACTGTAGAACAGTAAGGACAGTAGACATCTGCTGATGATGCTTCAGTGACTGGAAGGTAATGGATAGCTGACTGTTCCATTTGTACGATGGGTGGTGCCCTTTCCAGATAAGGTGGTTTCTTCAAAATCACTATTGTCGCAGACTAGAACCATTGTAGTTGTCTTTGCAAAGCTGATTGGAACTTGCAACAAGCTGAAACTGAGCAATACTTGTGCCATGGGAAACCGCTGTATCCCTAGATGCACAATGAACAAGATGGTTTAATAAGGATATGTCTTGAGATTAGCCTGTCAAGTGTCAAACTGTCAATCCAAGGCAAAGGATTGACGGTGGAGTTTTTTGTTTGTTTTTTAAAAAAAACCTTTTGATGCAAACTAAACAATATCTTGACAAAGTGATAGTACTTGAAGATCCATGTCTTTTGGAAGATCACCATGGCCAGCCAATGTAGGTGCTTCTGATGCTCTAGTAACCCAAATTGTAAAGTTCAACAAGCATGACCGTCTTTGTAGTGTCAATACTCAAAGATTTGATGTTGGTGACCATGGACACATCATTCCAGGACTGTTCTATTTAGTGTGCTTTTGATAAGCGCAGCACTGTATAGACTTCTAGCTGACAGCTCATCAGATCATGGTATACTTGCTGTTGATGACTTGTGGGAGGGCAGATCACCTTGAAGTTGAAAATGAATTAGCTCTTCCCCACTCAGAGTTGCATCTGTAGTTTCTGTTTCTGCATCAGACCAGTAAGGAGGTTTTAAGAAGCATACTTGTTCAGAAGCATACTAGCATTCCTTTTGCATGGTGAATGAATATGAGCTGAGGGAAGTCCTGCTTCAGGCCATACTTCAGTCAGTCGGTTCTGCAACACAAGAACAAGTAGAACTTCTGAAAGCAGGGTTCAAGGCTGGTTAAAGGCTTGAGTCTTGTCTCTTTTTAGTTTACACTTATTAGTATAATCAAAATTTATTAAAATACGTGTAAGTTAAAACACATGCTTCAGTTGTCCCTAGATAATTATAAAATGGTAACATATTTGCTTATTACAACACTTATAATCTGAAGCAACAAGACTGTTGTGCTTTTTTACATGAAAAGATTAAAATGTGGGTAAATCTTGTATGCAGCACCTCTTTGTCCATGATTATCCTCTGATGGATGATAGTGGTGCAGAAAATCTTATAGGTTTCAGTGTACATCTGCTCAGGTGTAAGCAGGCTTATCCTTTTCTGTTGACTTTGTCAAAAACTTTGTAACGTGTTCTATGGTACTGGACTTCTAATGCCACAAAATCTTGCCCCTTCTATGTGGATTGCAATGCTGTGGTCGTCTTTTAGTTTAGCAGCTCTTTTCAACTGATCTACATCAAAAGTTTCTGTCAGGAGTAGGTGATCCTTCTGGCATTTGAGTCATAGTGATGCATCTGTTCCTCTCTTTGCATATTATGCATTAATAGAAAGGACTGACTGGCTTAGATATATGAACTGGGAGGAACGCCCAGGAGGAACGCCCCAGGACCTCCGGTACCAGCAGCCCCCTCCCCCCCCCCGACAGCAGCCCGGAAAGCCCCCCACCCCGAACTGGAGAAGTGGAGTCCGAGGCCGGCACCCTCATCACCCTCAGCCATGGGGACCCCACCCACACCGAGGAACCAGTTCTTAAACAAAGTGTCTTTGGCTGGCATGGGGAAGGAGAGGAGCTACTGCTGGAAGATGTGAATTCTCTAATAACGTTTATCACGCATTATTGACTATTGGGATGGAATCCTTCATTAATAGGGATATCGTCGAATTCTGTTGACAGATACTGTTGAAATAACTCAGCAGTGCATTGATTCTGACCATCCAACTACAACTGTCC
This sequence comes from Sphenodon punctatus, assembly GCA_003113815.1. NCBI lineage: Eukaryota > Metazoa > Chordata > Lepidosauria > Sphenodontia > Sphenodontidae > Sphenodon > Sphenodon punctatus. The sequence goes on from QEPC01010148.1 coordinate 1,969,566, forward strand.
TTTAGCACACTCGCAATATCTGTCCCACCAGACATGTCTTAAATCGCACCAGAAATGATATAAACGGGTTATGAAGTCACTTCCTGAATATCTACTTTGTCCATAGTTGTAAAATGACTCCTACACTACCCAGACATACAACTAGCTAGCTATTTGACAGAAAATTTGTTATTCATATACATTACCATTTAATTATTTTTTACATTTACCATGGGTATTTTCAGACGGTATGAGATTATGCTCAACCACAGTGAACCACGCTCAATCCCACCGCGGGGCCAAAGCGCCCTGAATGTCTGTTAGGCGGCCGCCAGATGTTCCCCATGGTCAATACCCACGTGGGGTCAGTTTCAACCACGCTTCCGGAGCTCCCCCCCGAACCATCTCCGAAAGCGTGGTCAAAGAGATTCCTGACGGGAAACAACAAAAAGTAACGTCTGGATGGCAACCACTGGCCGGAATCAAAGGAAATGATTCTCAGCCGGGGACAAAGCACGCAGCGTTGCTGCCAGGCAACCAGCAACAACACAGACACCGGAGGGAGATTTAAAGGGCAGTCAGCAACAGGGAAACGTGGCGGGATGGAGCAAGGAGGGAGGCGGAGGAGGAGAGCGGTGGGCGAGAGAGCAAGGCAGGAGGAGGAGGAGGTAGAGGAAGTGCAGGAGGAGGAGGAGGAGGTGGGTGTGCTGCAGATGGAGGAGGCGGAGGGACAACCGCAGCAGCAGCCACAGCAGGCTGCCCCGGGGACCTTGCCCAGACCAGGGGAGGAGGAGGCGCCCCAGAAAAGGGTAAGGGGAACCAAGAGGAGGGAAACAGGCGGCACAGGGGCACCACTGGGGGAAGGGGACCCGGCCGGGTACCTGGCATGCGGGGGGGGTGCATGGGACAGGCGCACAATATGACCGGACTGTAATGCACACCCCCATGTCCCGCAGACACGGAAACGGGCACGGGAGGCCGAGCCCCCGGAGGAGACAGGCCCAGCATGGACAGAGGAGGAGGAACAGGAGAACGAGGAGGACCCACAGGGGCGAAGGGGGAGATGACCCTACCACGAGGGAGGCAGTGGGGGTTCCAGGAGACCCAGGACTTCATCAGGATCTAGGGGACCCTGGAGCACCAACTGGAGCTCGCCCTAAACCAGAGAAATGAGCACATGTTCCGGGACATAGTGCGGGACATGGGGGCGACGGGACATCACCAAACTGTGGCTCAGTGCCGCGCCAAGGAGCTAACGGGGGTACAAGGCCATCCGGGACAACAATAGGCGGTCCGGAGCCCGGACTGCCCCCTACTATGATGCTCTGGACCGCATCCTTCACATGAAGGGGTCCATCGTGGCCCCACGCCTCGTGTGGAGCGCCGTGGTCCAGGGCAGGGAACGGACCGAGGTACCCCCTCCACTCGCCGCCCCCCAGGAAAGCACACGTTCCAGGGCCCCAGACCCCCAGGAGAAACGCCCCAGGACCTCCGGCACCAGCAGCCCCCCCCGACAGCAGCCTGGAAAGCCCCCCACCCCAGACTGGAGAAGTGGAGTCCGAGGCCGGCACCCTCATCACCCTCAGCCACGGGGACCCCACCCACACCGAGGGACCAGCCTCTGAGAGGTCCGAGACCGACATAGAGGGTAAGCGAGCAGCCGCGTGGGGAGGCACGCCCGGGGCCAGGGGAAGGAGGATGATAGAAGGTGGGGGAAGCACAGCCCGGGGGTCGCCCCGGGCCCCCCAGGCACGCGGGAGGGGCGGCCGGGGCTGCACCCGGCCCCCCAGACCGCCCACCACCAAACCCCCACAGGGCACAGCAGCAAGGCAGGCGGACGAGGAGGCCGGAGTGGAGGTGCCCAGCCAGCGGGCGGAGGACCCGGGTGAGGCCCATGGATAAGCCCATGCCCTGCGTCAAGGCATCCGCCCAGGACCCCACTTCACCCATTTCCGTTTACCCTACAGAGCAACCCGAGCACCCGCAGCCGCCCGTGCCCCTGGCACAGCGCATGAGGGAGTACCGGGTGTAGGCCCAGCACTGGAGGAAGGAGCAGGCAGAGGACATAGTCCAGACATCAGCGGAACAGGGGGAGCAGATGATCATGGCCGTGGACCGCATGGAGGCGGCCATCGAGCGCTCCCTGGAACGGGCAGAGGCTCGGGACATGAGGCTCCAGCCAGAGGTGTGCCTGGAGCGGAGGGGGGAGCGCCGGGAACATAGGAGGCAGGTGGAAGCCCTCGGGCGGCTGGAACAGGCCATCGCAACGATGGTGCGGGAGCACTCGGCGAAGCTCGACAGGTCCCATGACATTGGAACCTCCCTGCTCCTGCACGCGAGCACTATGTGTGCCTATGTGATAGCAGCCGCCCCCCGGGCACCTTGCCTGCCCCGGGCCCAGTGCCCGGCCCCTCGGCGCCCCCACCCCAGCCGCCTCCACCCCAGCTGGGGCCACACATTTGACCCTCGGTCCCCCCAGGCCTCAGGAGGGTCCAGCCGCCACGGGGGGCCCCTCCAGACCCGGCTTCTCCCTCCCTCCCACCACTGCCTGCCGCTCCGGGCTACGAGACCGCCCAGGACACAGCTGGGGACAGTGACAGTGGGGGTGGGGAAGTGAGCTCCCAGAGCTTGGCGGCGCCCACCAGGCGACCGAGGGACCAGCCCCACGCAGGGGACGAGGGGGACAGGGGAGGGCCGTGTGATGGAGGGGACACAATGCACGGGTGGTGGAGGGTGGTGGGGATGTGTGGGGCGGTTGTTGTCAAGGGTGTATTAATAAAAGTGTTGCACGTGGTCCAGTCTCCTGGTGTCCTTTAAAAGGCCCTGGGGTGTGTGTGGCCCCGTCACACCTCGGCCTCCCGGCTTATATGCCTGGCCAGGGCAGCCTGGATGCGCTTAGCATAACGGTACTCTCTTGGGTTGTCTGCATTCACGTAAAGGGGCACCGGGCCGGGGGGCCGATGTGGCTCTGGGTACTCCAGGGCTGCCCCCTCGGTCTCGCACACGTTGTGCAGCACACAGCATGCACCTATCACCAGGGCAGAGGTCTCCATAGTGTAGTCCAGCCGACCGGCAAGGCTCCTCTAGCGCTGCTTGAGGGCCCCGAATGCCTGCTCCACCACAGTGTGGCTCGAACACAGGCGGGAATTGTACAGCGCCTCCACAGGGTTGCGGGCGACCAGGTACACCTTCATCAGCCACCAGGTGAGGGGATAGGCCGGGTCCCCCAGGATACAGGGGGGCATGAGCACCCCCTCAATCCTGGTCATGCCTATGTCTGCAAAGTCACCCCGGAACATCCGGGCATAGAAGGGAGAGATGGTCATGATCCGGGCATCGTGACTGCGGCCGGAGTGGCCTGTGAAGATGTCTATGAATATGCCCTGGTGGTCCACAACTGCCTGCAGCTGCAGGGAGTGATACCCGTGCCTGTTGACATACTCCGCGGTGGAGGGGCGTAAGATCTCTATGTGGTTGCCGCCCACGGCGCC
>QEPC01010148.1:1975076-1989014 GCA_003113815.1 Sphenodon punctatus
CTCCTCCAGTGCTGCTTGAGGGCCCCGAATGCCCGCTCCACCACAGTCCGGCTCGAACACAGGTGGGAATTGTACAGCGCCTCCACAGGGTTGCGGGCGACCAGGTACACCTTCATCAGCCACCAGGTGAGGGGATAGGCCGGGTCCCCCAGGATACAGGGGGGCATGAGCACCCCCTCAATCCTGGTCATGCCTATGTCTGCAAAGTCACCCCGGAACATCCGGGCATAGAAGGGAGAGATGGTCATGATCCGGGCATCGTGACTGCGGCCGGAGTGGCCTGTGAAGATGTCTATGAATATGCCCTGGTGGTCCACAACTGCCTGCAGCTGCAGGGAGTGATACCCGTGCCTGTTGACATACTCCGCGGTGGAGGGGCGTAAGATCTCTATGTGGTTGCCGCCCACGGCGCCCATGCAGTTGGGGAAGCCTCCGACCGCGAAACCGGCCATCACGGCCCTCTGATCGACGAGCTGGATCACCCTGTCCAGCAGCACGCCCTCCACAGCCTCACAGACATCCCGGAGGATGCAGGCAACGGTGCTCAGCCTGACCTCGAAGTGCTGAGAGACAGACCGGCAGGAGTCAGGTGTTGCTAGGGCCCAGATCCCAATGGCCACCCGCTGCACCATGGGGATGGGGGTGTTCTGGCGCTCCAGCCAGGGCGTGAGGAGCTCCACGAGCCACATCAGGGTGAACATGTCCATCCTAAAGTGGGCCCTCCACTCCGCCTCGTCCCACTGGTGCAGCGGCCTGGCCCACCACCCCTGTGCCCGCTCTGCGACCTACAGCTGCCTGTCAATGGGCATGGCAAGCAGGGCAGCCCGGCGCGTGGTCTCCCTCTGCCAACGGAGACGCCCAGCCGCCTCTCGGATCGCCGCTGGCCTGCTCCGGCCCCACATCACAGCCTGCTGGTCCGCCCCGGACAGCCTCTGGGCCCTGAGCTGGGCCAGGGCATGTCTTCGGCTGTGGTGGGTCCTGCGCCGCCCCAGGCGGCGGTAACCTGCAGGCGGGCGCCCAGGTGCACCTCCATGGTAAAGATGCACAGCTGGTTGGTGTGGGCACAATACCATTCGGCTGCGAGCGCGAGGTGCATCCAGTAGGCCGCCGCCCTGTCCCTCTCCATAGTGTTGGCAGCCCATGGGGTTGGGGGTGCTGTCAGCCTAACTGGTCCTGGGCGAGGTCACCTGGTGCCCCGCCTCCGGTTACCTGGGCCTTCCCCGGCAGGGTAGGCGGGCCTGGGCGGTACAGGTGCGCTGTTGGGTGCACCTGCTGCCCCTGCATGGGGCCTCGCGCGCAGACAGGCACACGCCCGGGCGCTCCGGTTGCAGCTGCATGCCTTCAGCCATCACCCCCCACCTCTCCCTGTTTGCTACACCGTGTCCTTGGTGGTCTGATTAGAGTCTTGGCTGTCCTGCCTGGGCGCTTGTTTCCTGCACCTGGGCCAGGCCCGCAGCCTACGCCTCGCTCTGTTGCTATACAATGTTGCTGCCTCTGGCCGCCTCGCTTGTCCTTGTGGGGGCCCCCTCAGAACACCACCACCCCCCGGCCCTACAGGGAATGTGTGCCCCCCCTGTCCGTGGTGGTGTTCTCCCTGTCTTGCTGGACCATGGCTGGCTGTGCTTCCACGGGGCTCCCACTTCCAGGCACCCATGGGGCCCCCATAGCTGGACCTTCCGCGAGACCATGTCCCTGTGTGGCCTGTGGCATACCCCGGCCATGCAGTTGCTCCTGGGCTGCGCGGACAGCCAGTCGGGTGCTTATGTGAGCCTGAGCTTTGGCCTTTGTTACTTCAGCTATGAGGCGAGCGCCCATGATTGCCGGCTGCGTGCTGAGATGCTGGGGCTGGTTTCCTTCCTGGATGGGCACATCCCGGTGAGGAGGTGCTCACATGTGGCCTGGTCCGTGGCTGAGACGGTGTCTGCGCTGTCTGTGTGTAGCCTGGCCGCCTACACGGTCTGCCTTGCGGAGGGGGGTCCTGCCTTGGTCGTGTCATACTTTGCCTGTGTCCATGGGGCCCGTGGGTACCAGCGCTCTCGTGGGGCGGTGTATCACCGGCTGTTGGAGCTGGGTCAGCTTCTGTGGCCCCCTGCTGCCTACCGTGGCAGAGCTGTCGGGCGTGTGGTCCCGTTTGGATGTGCAGCAGGGCTTGTCCATGCGCCCTGGCCCCTCTGGGGCCCCTAGCAGCTGGCTGAGAGTCCCCCTGTGCCCCCCGGCCTTATGCCCCCGTGCGGGCTCCCGCCCCTCCCCTGGGGGCGTGCTCCGCTGCCTGCATCCTCCCTGATGCCTGCCTCCCGGGGTGCCGTGCTGCCTGCCTCCCGGGGTGCTGCTGCCCTGACTGTGCCTCCGCCCCTACCTGTGGCTCCCCCCCTGCCTGCCTCTGCACCCGCTGGAGCCCTCCGTGGTTGCCCTCTCCGGCGCCTGGGTCCGGCTCTCTGCTCGGCCTCCCCGGCCCCCCTGGGTCCAGCTGACTGTCCTCGGCTGCCTGTGCTCCCTCCGGTGCCCCCCCTCCCGCCTTCCGGGTGTGTGTGTGTTTGTGACTTTGGACCTGCTGCACTGCACCGGCTCTCCTGCCTGCCCTCCATCACCCCCTCGCCGCCGTGAGGCGTCCGTGTGTGCCCCCTGGACAGTTCCCGGACCGCTCCCTGTTCCGTGTGGGCTCTCGCTGTGCCCTTGCCCCGAGCTCCTGTGGTCCCCCATTCCAGGACTGCCTGTGTTGCTGTGGGGGTGCTCGTGCGGACTGTTCTGCTGTGGGGGTTGTGTTTGCCGGTGCCTGTGTCCTACCCTGTGCTGTGTCCCCCCCGCTTCCCTGTTCTGCACACACACACCCTGTGCCCGGCTGTCCGGGCGCCCGTGTCCCCCCTTTCCTTCCTTTCCCTTCTGGGTGTGTGTGTGTGCCCGGGCGTGTGTTTGTGCTGTGTGTTCCACTGTGCCCCCGTTGTCTGTGTGCCTGTTGGGTGTGGTACCTGGGTGGCTCTTCTCCCTCTCTTCCCTCCCTTCCCGTTTCCCTTGTGTGGGCGTTCCCTTTTGTCCCTTGTGGCTTCGTTTGCCCTCAGGTGGCCATGTCTGTGTCCCGCCCCTGCCTTGTGGGTGTTTTGACCACGGCCGGGAATCGGCGTCACGTCTGTTGCACTGCCACGGCCCGTGATCCGGCGGCCCGATTCCCTGCTGTGGTCCCATCACGTCTGTTTGGGGCGTTTATTGACCACGGGGAGGGGGGTTCGGTTCATCCCCGCCAGGAATCCACTGTGGTGAACCGGCCGCCCGTAACGTCTGAAATCACCCCATGTTATCAGTTGCTTTTTAGACTAGAAAAGGCTATATAAACACAACCATTTATCTCCTCTCCAGTTTAGTGGCACCTGTTTTTGAAAGGAGCAGTGTGACTTGCCTGAAGATTTCATCAGTGCCCCTGAGTGGCAAGAGTGGCACGCCAAGGTAAAGCAGCAAAAATGATTAAAATTGCTGCTGCCATGATATTATTGATAACTAAATACATCTAAGGCCTCACAATGTTACTTGCTAGAGACAAGGAAAAAGTGGATTTGTAATTATATACCCATAAGAATAATATCACTGTCCTTGTATAATTAAGTGTTGTGGCCACATAGTATGTTTCTATCTGGTCTTCCTGTATTTGAAATTAAATTTGTCACTACTGGAAGCATTGAAACCTACCCTTCAAAACAGTTGGGGATGCTAATCTTGTGTGTATTAGTTTTGTGCATGCTGATTTTTGTACAATGCTGCCAGTTAAGGAAAATATGCAAATTTTCCCATGAACGCACCTGCAGTCATTGCTTTTATAAAACATAATCTGAAATGTTCATGCATTTACTCTTCAACTTCTTTACATGGAGTGAAAATGGAGTATACATATAGCAGTAAGGAACTGTGAGTAATTACTGCTGATAGAAAGGGGGAGGGGGGGGGCTGGTGATGTTTTTATTTCTTTCTTTATTTTAATTTTATTTTTCACATTTATACCCCGCCCTTCCTGATACAGCTCGGGGCAGCTCACAATCTCAACAGAATATAAAAATACAACTATACAAATTTTAAAACACTCATAAAATTACAATTAAAACAGTTTTGCCCTAGTAGTTTTAGTCCAATAGTGCTGTCTGATTTTTGCATAGTTTGTGATAGTAGGATAAATAGGGGAAATGTTGGTGTATAATATGCAGTAGATGGAATAATCCGCTGGACTCTCTAAAAAAAAAAATTCATCTGTAAACGCAAAATGAAAAAAAACAGGACATTTCTTGTATATCATACACATTTTGCACTGCATAAACTGCATGATTTTATTATTTGGTTTAATAAATTTTGGATCGTTTTCAATCCTTTTGAGTCCTCTTAGCCCCAACTTAGGTGAACACTGGAAGTTACAGACCCAAATTCTTCAACTGTCAGGATGTGAAAATTGCTCAGATGTCTGTACCTTTAAATATGTCTTGCCAAAAAAATGCAGGCAGTTTTGTGGAGAACCTTTAGCCCGAGGTGAGGGTGGGTGGGTATTGCCTACAAAATCTGCAGAGATTAAGTAGTCCCCAAATTAGTGGAGTGGAAAGACACAATAATGGGCCTCACTCCATGGTCTAATTAAGGAGGATGTAAAATAAGACAGTGGATAGCGTCTGTATCAAATAGATAATGTAGCTTTCTTCTCGCTGTGACCTCAGGTGATCACTTGTATTCAAACTTTGTTTGCTTCACAACACTTCAGTATGCTTCTGTTTATCTACATGCACAGCTTCATCACTCCCGCTCCTTAATGACACCCATTAGCTTCCATATAATTGCCATTTGAAGTCTACCTTTGTTTTAAATGATGTGCCCTATAAGCCTTTCCTCTGCCAATACTGGTGGTGGTGGTGGTGGTGGTTATTATTATAAGCATTTATATAGCGCCAGCGATGTACCTGGCGCTTTACAGAAAAGAAGACAGATACGGTCCCTGTCCGAGAGCTCACAATCTAAAGACGGGGAGGGGAGACAGGGTAGGGGGAATAGAGGGAGAGACAGGGGATGCAACATTCATGAGGATGTGAGAACTCAGGTACACGTTCTTGGCTTGGTTACAGTAAATTGGTTAGTGGCAACTTAGCCCTGCTCTCTTTTCTTTATTGGAGGTTAAGGTTTTGACACTGCATCAACTGCTGGAGAACCTTACTACCGCCACCATCACTTTACCGAGTCTCCTATTCCTTGTATGTCTGTTTTATATAGCTGAAAACCCACATGTTCTTTGCTTAAAATTAGTGAGCTGGCAGACACCTCTCCACATCTTTGGCTACATACCCCACCAATTCATTAATTCTTACTGTAACTTCCATAATGGGATATTTTAAGTTCTGCACTATCAAACTCTGTGTGACACCGGCATTTTCTTCCAGCATGCTTTCCACTTCCACTGCATCTCTCGCTGGCTCAAGACTCGGCAGGTGTGCCCATTGGACAACAGAGAATGGGAGTTCCAGAAGTACGTATTCTGTATTTTTCCTAGTGGGGAAAGTACAACTGTCCAGTGTGTTGGTGTCTGGAGAGTTTTCCTTCTCTCCAGTAGCACTAGCTTAGCTCCAGAGCTGACTGGCTCTCAAGGGTCTAAAGTTTAAGTCCTGGTGCAACTGCAACAGCAGTTCTTAATTGGAAACTTAGTAAGATTCTTTTCTTTGGGGGAGAAGATAGAACTGGAATTTACTGAAAGAAAGGCCCCACGTGTTTTACTCTCACATGAATGACATTGGTTCTGAATTGAGGCTGAATGAGAAACAGAAATATTCCTCAAGAATAAAGCTATTTATTTATTTAAATTACAGGGACTAGTGAGATCTCAGTCCTGGAACAACTTCTTGGGCGGGAGTGGAATCATTGTGCATGTACAAAAATGGCCACTACCCTTAACCAGAATGGCAGCAATAGTATTGCTGCCATTTTGGTTAAGGACAGTGGCCATTTGGTGCATGTGCAATGATTTATTTTTTTTCCCTTGCCAAGAATTCAACAGAAAAGTCATGGTTCTCAGTTCATCTTGTATATGCCAAGAACCAGGATTTTGATGAGGATTGAGAGAAACTCTAATTTCAGTTCTATTCTTTTTTTTATATATATAAATTTTGTATTAAGGAAAATCAAATTTACATAATTACAGAGATAAGGGGGGGAAAAAAGAAACGACCAAACAGAAGTGAAATAATACAACAATAACGAAAAGGAAAAGTATGCTACTACTCCGACTTGCTCATTATAGCTGATCCCCTGACCGTAGACCTAAAATGAAGGCTACTTAGATAGATTGTAAGTTAATGGTGAGGTCAGCCTTTTCAACTTCAATATGTTCAGTAATCAGGTTCCAACCTGGAGTCCATGTTGTATAAAAGTCCTCAAGTTTATCATGAATTCCAGCGGCTATCCTGTCCATTGTTAGAACGTGCCATACTCTGCGGAGCCAGTCCGATCTCGATGGTCCTTCTGGTGTCTTCCATTTGCTGACAATGCAATGTATGGCAGCCAGAAATAACATTTTACATGCTGGTACATTAGTTTTTGTATCTAGATCCTTGGGCCACAGACCCAACAATGCAACCTGGGGAGAGAATGGCACCTGGAGAAGCGTGTGTTTCTCCACCTGATTCCAGATGTCCTTCCAAAACTTTTTGATAACCTCACACTCCCACCAATGGTGAATATATGAACCCACATCCCCGCCAGCACAATTCGCTGTATTCCCTGTTAGCCTTGTGAATGGCCGATGGAGTCAGGTAAAATCTGAAGGCTAATTTTATCTGGGGTTCTTTGACCAGGAGAGATTTAGCACATTTTTGTGTGTGTCCATGTTTGCGTCATTAATTCCTTAGTAAATACTATGCCTAGGTCATCAGCCCATTTTTCTAGGTATCCAGCGTCTGGAAGATGGAATATGCTGCGTATAATTCGATATAACCTAGAGATAACCTTGCGATGTGGTGTGAAGTTAAATAATTCGGCTTCCAGGGCATGGGGGGGCCTAGTAAAGTGTGTTTTGTTTGCTGGGCACGAGAGGTAACTATGTATTTTTAGATATAGCCACTTATCCACTGGTTCTTCGCATTTAGTTTGCAGTGTGTCATAGGTAATTATGTCTTCACCCACAAAAAAGTGTCTAGCCTGCCATAAACCATTTTTTACCCACCGCTCCATTGCTTCCCTTTCCCTCTTACTTAAGGAAAGGGCCTCACAATTTACTCGTTTAGAGTTGGCGCAGGGCAAATTTCCATATAGTTTATGTTGACACCTCTTCCAAATATTGACAGCGGTACCTATAAATGGGTGTTGCCAGATCTTTACGTTTGGCACGCTTTTGGGCTGGTCATCTGTGAGTATGTTTCTAAAAGTGATCGGGCTTATAGCTTGCTTTTCTAATTCCACCCATGCGGGTTCACTGGCATTTTCATACCACATTTTAATTCCTCGGATAGCCGAGGCCCAATAATAGTACTTGGCGTTAGGCAGGTTCAGGCCTCCCAGGTCCATTGGGGTCTGCAATATGGTTCGTCTGATGTGGGGCTTGCGTTTGTTCCAGATGACCTCGTTTATAATTTTATTCAGTTTTTTTAAGAAATTTTCTGGTATGTGAATTGGGAGGGCAATTAGTGTATATAATATTTTGGGAATCAGTATCATTTTAATTAAATTTAGTTTGCCCATCCAAGAACAGCCGATCCCTTTCCAGGGAGAACTTAAATTTGTTGTTTTCTCCAATAGAGGGACGAAATTATTTTTGTATAAGTCTGCTATATTCCTAGATAAGTTAATACCTAAGTATTTCAAAGTCGATTTGTTAACTTGAAATGGGGTGGCACAGTCTCGTTCCTCCTCAGTCATTTTTTGATCCTGCAATAGGAACATTTGGGATTTGGTTATGTTAACTTTAAAGCCCGAAACTTTACCGAATCTCTCAAGCAGGGCAACCGTCTCCGGGATCGATTGTTCCAGATTGGTCAAGAACAGCATTGTATCGTCTGTGTATAGCGTGATCTTCCATTGTTGTGCCCCTACTGTTACACCAGAGATCTTGACATTTTGTTTATAGCCAGTGCAAGCGGTTCCAACCCTATATTAAAAAGCAATGGAGAAAGTGGGCAACCCTGCTGAGTTCCCCTCTATAGTGAGAACTTATCGGTGAGGGCACCGTTAACTATAATTTTAGAGTTTGGGTTTTTTTGTATGAGCTTTACCCAGTTTAGGAAATTCCCTTGAAATCCCATCTTTTCCATTGTCTTGTACAGAAAATTATATTCTAGGCTGTCAAAGGCCTTGTCCGCATCTAAGGAAATCACCGCTGCCGGAGTTTTGTCTGAATGAATTTTAATTTCATTTCTATTCTGAAATAGGTTTAGCCTTCATTGTCTCAAATCTATATCATTGAACCAAAAATACCAAAAGTCCATATGAACTTACCTCTTGTTAAAACCCTGGTGGTCTTTCATGCCTCCAGTCACTTAGGGGTGGTGGTAGAATTCCATGTGGTGGCCTATGGTTTATAAGTAGTAGTAGTAGTAGTGCAGGTTGGTATTGATACTAGAGATGCGAAACAGAAAACTTTCTTGAAAATTATTTGGTTTTTTTCTGGGAAATGCTATCTTACAAAAAATTAATAAACAAATTGCTATTAAATATCACTATTATAAACTGTTTTAAAGAGTCTCTTGATTTGTCATCCCTTCTCCAGTTTTTATAGCTTTGCCCCACCCTGAGAACCTGTTCCCCCTCCTCTGATCTGGAAGTAATCCTAACAGTTCCTGGATACCTTACAGACACTCGCGGGGCTTTCATTATGTACACAATATCCAATCTATCTTACTGCTGTCTTAGAAAGAAATGGGAAAAAATCCCAGAAAGTTTAGAATGTGATATAATGAAAAAATCAACAACTCTACTTGATACACGGTACCTTGGAAATGGTGTTGGGATGCTTGCCCAGAAACTGCCTACAGTAGTTCTGTCTCTGTGTCATTTTGTTCTCTTAACCTGTTACTTTGAGCTCCGGATTTACTCAGTGAACATGCTTCTGAGGGAGGCCAGGGTTTTTAAAAAATAGGCATATAAGGACTTCTAAATCCCATATCTGGGCACTAATTGGTACCTAACTCTGTAAATGGTGTTTAGGCTTTCCAGATTTTATAGTTATTCACGTGCCATCTTTCTAAGGTCGTCGTCATTAAAAATGGGGCACACATTGCTGCTCTTTTATTCTGTATACTGACTCAGCAACTTTTAATACCACTTCCCAAGGCATGAATCAGCTTCTTCTTGCACATACCTAGTATTGTATTGAGGCAATTACATTAATTTCACCAACTACAGATGTGATAACTAAGTTCAGCTCAGGTTACAGGGTTAGGCTTATACGGTCATGATTTCCCTGAACAGAACATTATTTTAGACTTGATTTCCCTGGCCAGTGGTCAGAGGAGCATCACCTGGTGATGGTTGCTGGGAGTTTGGGGCTGCTGCTATGATCTGGGTAGCATCCCCCCCCCCTCCCCAAAGTGTTTATAACAGCTTTCTACCAAAGGGCCATTAAATGGTTGGGAGTGGTCGCAGCACTGGTATTTTATGAGTAGGGAGTTAATTGTAATTGACCAGGTAGTGGTTTTAAAATTTTTTTTTTTTTTTTTGTTGTTGTAGGGGAGAGGGGACCTCATTTCTTGTGTGGGGTGAAAGGATGCGAGAATAGCCACAGCCCCTGTGTGAAGAGGGGGGTATGAGCTGAGAGGAGGGATTGGATAGGGGGAGTGGGTGGGATGGGGTTTATAGATGGTTTAGGGGCTCCTCTTGGATGTGAAACAAAGGGGTAGATTGAAATGAGGAGGGGTTTGGTTAATTGTATTTTGGCTAGGGAGGATGTTACAGGTTGGTTGCATTGTGGGGTTAATGTGATCTAATTGTATTTTTGTGGTTAGTTGCTCTGAATCTTTTACAAAGGGTGGCATAAATTTAAAATAATAAATGATATGGTCTTTGATACTCAAAAGTGCTGTGCCAGCACAAGCCGCCTTCACTTCACTGAAGTTTGCGCCAGCACAGCACTCAGAGAATCAGAGCAGTGATTTGTTAATTAGATTAAGCATTATTGCAAGTGGTACCGAATGCCAAAAAACCAATCGTTTTTATAGTTCAACATCATTTTTGTTTCTTTCAGGTATGGGCACTAGGGGGAGAGAAAGAGAGAGAGAGAGATGATCACCAAACTTATATTCCATTAGTGTAACTCTTGTACTTCATTAATGGGCCTGTCTTAGGAATTGTATGCATCCTGTTATACGCTTTTGTTCTTAATACACTCACTGTATAAGGTGTTAAATAAAACTCTTGTTGGATTCTCTGTTGAACTTCTTGTGTTTGTGACCTGAATGACGGTGAACAGGAGAGGGGCTGCTCCAGAATCCAGGAAACCAGCTGGGCTTTGTTAGACAGTATTGAGGACTAACGTTCTTTATCCCACAACAGCGACAGTCCAGTCATCCCCTGCAACCTGCCCAGGTAACGTGCCTCACCTCTGACCTGGAGATTACTTCTTGCAGTGAAGTAATTTATTTTATAAATAAAATAAATAATTTGGTTTCCCATAACAACTTTGAGTTGGAGCCTGATTTCTGCCATTGAAATCAATGTCAGCAGATCCCTGAAGCACTATTGTGCTAGAAACTAAGGTTGCCCATTCACAGGGTGAAGGTGAAAGGTTCTTCAGTGTTTTTAGACAAAATGTAGTGGCATGACAAGATTTGCTCTGTTAGTACATGCTGGCCTCCTGCAGAATGTTAGACTATTACTGCTGATTTATTAGGCAGTACGGCTCACAGGATTCAGCCTCGAGTTAAAGGGAGGCAAGATTAGCTCTGGAGCAGGGGGAGCTAAGTTGTAGGACAGACAAGGAATGAGAGGGAAGTCAAATCTGAGAGGATGTTTTGGAATCTCTCTTTCCTCCCCCAAAATGACAGCCTGCAGGAGAGAACTTTAGCCAGGGACCTATATTCACTACACCAAAAAAATCTAAATTCTGCAGACTGGGAAGCCTAATTTTGCAAGTTTGCCATGAGCATAAAAAATGTGCACAAAGTATTCATTTGCAAAATTATGCAGTGTTTATGTATGCAAATTTACTTCCTGGGATACAGATCACACCGTGATAAAAGTTTCTTTTGCCCCATCCCATGCTGCCTCAGCAACACACAGCCACATACACTTCATCTGCAGAAACAGGCAATAAACACGCAGCCCCCTCCTCCACATGCCTCACCAAAAAACTGCTCACTATGCACACAAACAGAAGCTGTCCCTGCTCCTACTGCTCTCTCCAAGCTATGCACAGAGAAACCAAGAGAGGATGCAGGTGACCCAAAAGCAAGAGCTGCCTCAGCTGAGCCAGGGAAGGGTGGGCTGCTGCTGAGGCATCCTCTTCCTTCCAGCAGCAAACAGTTAAGATCTGGTGGGGAAGAGCCATTGTTTCCAAGCAGAGCCTTTCCCTCCAAGGTAACAAAGGAGTGATTAAAATTTATTAGGGCTGCAACCTTTAACTGATCAACTTGATTAAGGTAAAATTGAGTTAGAAATGCCACTGTAGCCTAATATTTCTCCGGGGAAAAGGCAGAGCTGGATAGACTAGCTATAGTGTGTCTAGCGAGTGTCAGAAGCCCTTTGCAAGATTGCCATATTAAAACAACAAGACTCAAAGGGTGCAGCCAGACAAGCAAGATTGGCCCAATTGCTGCCTGTCTTGGGGCAGACAATCTGCCTCACCACACGGCAGAGTCAGGCAAACAAGCATGGGGGAGTCAAGCAGCTCAGCTCGTCTTGAAGCTGAGATACCGTTCACAGGAGTGGCCACCCGACCCTGACCTGCCTCCCTCTCCCCAGCAGCTAGCCCCCGGCTGTGATATCGCTGCACCTGCCCCGCCTATCACTCGCAAACCAGTAGCCTTGCTCCAAGTGTGGCAGGGCAAGTGCACACTTCCACACAGGTTGCCCTACCCCCGACTTGGTTGCAGAATGACACAGTAGAAGTTCCACTGTAGAACCCAAAGTAGGAAGGCCATTTAGGGTTTTGTCCCGTCTCTGCTATTTAACGTTCATTAAACATGTCTTAACTTGGCCATTTCTGGTGAATTATTCACTTTTTGGAAATTTATGCAAATTATGTAAATCATATGCATATTTTAATGAATTCAACTAAAATTCTATAGATTAATGAACTAAGATTTCTTTAATAGAGTTGTAGCCCTAAAGTTTATTAGAACTAAGCTGTTAGACAACACAGCTGTTTGAAAAACAGGCATCTTTTTAAAAAGCAATTAAAGCAGAGCACAGTTGGCACCTCAAAGCAGCGTAATTTTTGGTGGTGCAGTGGGAACCCATAGCTTAAAAATCATCATTGTTTCAACTGTGAAGACAAGTGTTGTGATGGGAAAGATTTAAAGGCCAGGTCAGTCTACTAGCACTAGGAAATAGAGAATTTTTGGTGAAGGAACCATGGGCTACCTGACATGAAAGGCTTTCACTCCCTGACCCTTTCTCCTTCACTGGCCATCTTTATCCTGGATTAATGTAGTCCTTCTTTTAAAAAGCTGTTATCCCACCAGTGCTTTTTTTCATTAGCACTGAGAAAAAGTGTCTCTACAGCACTAGTAGAGGAACTACTGCAGAAAAAGCAGGGGGAAATCATTTCAAGGTCCTCTACATTTATTAATCTCCCCATCCTCTTCTGTATGACCTGGACAGACCCATGGTCCCTTTCACAGGTAAAACTCATGACAGCCCCAAGTGCTGAGTCAGCTGTTAAAAAGGCCCATATTCCATGGTTTTTACATCTCCCCACACTACTTCTGCCATCTGGCAGAGATCCTTATCACTTTGGTTGTGCTCCAAATCGGCAAAATGAGCCTTGCTGGGATTATTAACCTCTCCATGTAACAGGAGCGCCCCAGCACCAATGGTCCTACGAAGTGGTGTCCTTATACTCATCTGTGCCCTAGAAAGAGACACTGAACATTGACTAGCCTTAGCCACTATTCTTATCCGTCATATCGTACTGTCTATCCATAGAGCTACCTGGATGCTAACACTACAACCAGGGCTGACAGGTGTGGGAACTCCTTTGACCCCTCTTCTGGCAAAGTATTTTAGAGAACATCTGTGACCCATATGCTAGCATTGCCAGCACCACCTGACACTCACTCTTCCCAGCTTTCACCCAGACCTGTATATCCTACCCAAGCATGACACAAAGAAGGATCTGGCCAGAAATGCATAGAACCAGAACAGCATCTGGTTCTATGCATACAGATGAGACAGTGGACTCCCCATCAGATCTTGTCAGCAATTGGGTCCAGGTATTGCTATCAGGGTCTTTAAAGCATTTTCAGAACTTATTGTATGAATGTTCACATCCATTGCTCTCCATGGTACACCTTCATGACCCATCTTTGGTGTCCCTACCAGAAGAGGGTCTGCTAAGGCTGGTCCTCATGGTGAATGGCTTTCTATAGAGCAGGGGCAGCTGGTGGGTTTTTCGTTTGGAGGGGCAGTAAGGCTGTCTGGTGAGCCGGTGAGCGGAGCCAGGGCAATGGTAAGCAGAACCAGGGCATAACCCAGCATCAGGGAGTTCCCAGGGTTAACATCGGATGAAAGAAAACACAGTCTACATGCACATTAAGCTTAAAATGAATAATGTATAAACCCCAAACACAGAAAATACTGGCACAACACAGCAGCAAGGAGTTCCCAGGGTTAACATCAGATGGAAGAAAACAGAGTCTACAATGCACATCAAGCTTAAAATAAATAATGTATAAACCCCAAACACAGAAAACACTGGCAAAACACAGCAGGGGTGGGATGCAGGGTGGGTGTGGGTGTGGGGTGGGAACAGCCTAGGGGTGGGATACAGGGTGGGTG
>QEPC01010148.1:1989128-2005275 GCA_003113815.1 Sphenodon punctatus
GGGGGAACAGGCTCAGCCTAGGGGGAGGATGCAGGGGGGTGGTGAAGGGGGGTGGAGGTCGGGTACAGGGGGAGGGAGGGAGGGATCAGTCAGTCTTACCTGCTGAGTCTGTCTGACTGTTCCTTCCTTCTCCTCCTTCGGTTGTCCTCCCAGGCTAGGCGTAGACTGGTGTGTGTGTTAGTTTTTGTTTTTAATTGCCCACGTGTCCCCGCGCGTGGAGCCAGGACGCGCGGGCAATTAAAAAAACAAACAAACAAAAAAAAGTCCAGTTCCTGCTGCCGCTGCCATTGCCACTCCCCCCTCCCCCCCCACTCTGAGCGGCGAGTGGCAATGGCAGCGGGAGCGGCAGCAGGAACTGGTGCAGAGACTGAGGCTCTCTCTCTGGGCGGGGACTGACTGAGGCAGGGAGGAAGCACGCATGCACGCTTCCTCCCTTCTCAGTCCCCCGAGTCAAGCTATCTCACCAGGGCGGTCAGCGCGACCACCCTGGCGAAATCTTCCATTGCACCCATTGAGCGCAATGGAAAGGCTTTGCCCCTCCCTCCACAGCACGTCCCATGCGTGCTGTGGACGGAGGAGTTCAGCAGCCCAAATCGCGTTTTCCATGGGAAAACGCTTTGGGCGGCTGAGCAGCTGAGCCTTTTTGTCCCTTCCAGCGTGGGTGGGTCCCCAAAGGGAGAAGAACACAGTGACAGCCACAGAAGCCTCTGCAGCAGCTCAGAGACTGCTGTAGCTGTCATAAGCGGCAGCGTTTGTTTGTTTTTAAACAGTTTCCGTGCTGGTGGCCCCCACAGTGCTTGGGGGGGGCACTGCCCTGAATACCCTGCAGGGGGAGCCGCCGCTGCTATAGGGTGCTACATTTAAACTAGAAGAAACCAGCATCTGTCCTGGCATCACCAAAACACGTGGACAGTATCTACTGTGGGGTTTTGAAACTCGTGTGCTCTGATGCAATCCTGAAACTACTCATTTTAGAGTAGTCCTGTTCACTTTAATGGGACTAGTCTGGAGTAAATGGTTTCAAGATTGTGGCCTTCATATATAATGGGATCTTTTGTATAATAAATAACTTGCCAAAAAGTGCATTTTAAATGATGGTTAATGTGTGCTAAGAGTCCTTCTCGAGAAACAGATAGAACGCAACACTTCTGAGCCTGTAAGAGCTTTTGAAAATGCCAGCCCATTGGCCATACCTTTTGTTGATCTCTTCTTCCTAGGTGCTCAGGGTTCTTTTAGAAATTGCATGTATGCTCAGAAGAGCGACCCACACTGTAATATTTAACTGAATATCCTTTTGAAAATGTTTTTAAACAATAGTTTTCAACATTTTTGCCATTTTGAATTAAATATAATCTCTCAACCCCAAACAGCAAAGACATCTCAACATGGTCAAGACCGAACTCCTCATTTTTCCTCCCTCCCCTTCCTCTCCCTCTAACCTGCCCATCTGCATCGATGAAGTCACCATCCATCCTGTTCTCCAAGCCCGTAGCTTGGGCTTCATCTTTGACATGCACCTCTCTTTTAAACCTTAGATTGACTCTGTTGCCAATTCCTGCCAATTCGCCCTCCATAACATTGCTCGAATCCGCCCCTTTCTCTCTGCCTCCTCGGCCAATACCCTTGTTCATGCCATAGTTATCTCTCGCCTCGTTTACTGCAACCTCCTCCTTGCTGGCCTCCCTCGCTCTCACCT
Source organism: Sphenodon punctatus (assembly GCA_003113815.1). Lineage (NCBI taxonomy): Eukaryota > Metazoa > Chordata > Lepidosauria > Sphenodontia > Sphenodontidae > Sphenodon > Sphenodon punctatus. Next base: position 1,990,825 of record QEPC01010148.1, read on the forward strand.
GTCCCCCCTTATCGCAATCCAAAACTCTGCTGCCAAGGTCATTCACTCTGCCCGTCGCTTCGACCATGTGCAGCCTCTCCTCTTCTCTCTTCACTGGCTCCCCCTTCCTGAACGTATCCTGTTTAAACTCCTGGTATTCACGTTCAAAACACTCCACGACCAAGCTCCCCCTTACCTCTCGGACCTAATCTCCCTACGCACTCCTGCACGCGCTCTCCGCTCTTCCTCTGTCCCCTCCCTCACTCTCCCTCGTTTCTCCTGCTCACCTAACCGCCTTCGACCCTTCTCCCTCGCTGCCCCCCATGCCTGGAACTCCCTCCCTACCCACATCCGCCTTGCCCCCTCCCTCCGCTCCTTCAAATCCCTCCTCAAGACCCACTTTTTCCTCACCGCCTTTCTCAATGCCTGCTAGTCGTTCCCCATATACTTACTGTCTGCCCTCCTCTGCAGACTGCTGCAACCAACCTGATTGTAACCAAGCCAAGCACACGCACCTGAGACTTCGCATCCGCCTGAATGTTTGTTTGTCTTCTCCCCTGTCTCTCCCACTGTCCCCTCTCCCTGTCTCCCCCTCCTTGTCTTTTAGATTGTAAGCCACAGGCAGGGACCACATCCATTTCTATGTTCTGTACAGCGCCAGGTACTATATAAATGTTTATTATATAGCACTATATAAATGTTTATTATAATAATAATAATTAATAAATATCACTCAGTATTGTGACCCTACTTGGATTCCCGAGCATATTTTGGGAACCTCTGCTTCATCTTCCTTGCAATGCTTATAATAATAAATTTTAGTTTTAGAGAGTCCTGCCACCAAATGATGCTTGGAGCACTTTACAAGATAAAAATTCAATATATAATTTGATTTTATACCCCATCCTATCCTCAAAATGGCTCAGGACAGCTTATGTATAGATCACAAATGAGAAGACTAAAAATTATTGGAATTTACTCCTACAAAAAACAGCTACAAAAATACAAAGCATAATGCATAATATATGCACAACACACAGCAATTAATATATGAAACTAAGGTAAATAGTCCAATAATAAAACATATCTATCACAGAGAAATAGGCTAATGTGTTTTGATCATCATCTTCATCATGGCTGAACTCTGTTGCAGAAGAAAAAAGTCAATAATTGTTACAAATATCAATGTTCTGTAGAAATCTTCAAAGACTGTTTATTCAGAACTTAGCTGGAGATGAAAAAACCAAAACATATTCATAATAAAATATAATTCAAAAACTTCTCTTTTTTCCTCCAAAAATACAAACTACAAGTTTCTTTACTTGAATAATAATAAATTGTTATAATATATACATAATTATATTTTTAAACTATAAATATACAATATAAATTCTAATAATAAATATATAATAAAACTACAAGTTAAAGCAATTATTAGAGTAATAATACCCCAGTGATCACTTACAAAAACTTGCAAACTTTTCTTCCCAATTACAGGACAGCAAAATAAACCAGCAAATGCTACGTACTACTCAGGGTGGCTTACAACATTTTTTTTAAAATGCAGTATAAATACATACAAAACGCATCATGCACCTCCCAGTACAAAATACATATAAAATACATCCCATGCCTCCCAGTACCCCACCAACCCATTTCTCGCACTCAGCTTCCTCACTTGGAGGAATCCTCTCCCCCAAGCTAAGACCCACCCCCCTCCCAAAGCGGCCACAGCTAAACTGAAGAGCTACCTAATTCACTCCCATCCACTCCCTCGTCTCACTTGGGAGAGTCAGCTTAAACTATTCTGCATGCCCATCCTTCCTACAACATACACAACTCTGCCCTTCAGGAGGGCAGTGTGCCGGGCTGCCTCAAGGAGTCAGTGGTGCGGCCTCTGCTCCAAAAAACATCACTTGACATTGACTCCCTCGCCAGTTATCGGTCAGTCTCTAACATTACCTTTTTAGGGAAGGTTATTGAGCAGGTTGTGGCCCAGCAGCTATGGGAGCATCTCGACCACACCGGTTATCTGGATCCTTCGCAGTCTGGCTTTTGTCTGGGCTATGGCACTGAGACTACATTCATAGCTTTGGTCGATGACCTCTGCTGCGAACTGGACCAGGGTCATTCGACCCTGCTAATTCTGTTAGATCTGTCGGCTACTTTTGATACCATTGACCATGAGATGTTGGTGACTCGCCTGCAGGACCGAGCCGGGGTGGACGGGATCATTCTTGAGTGGTTCCGTTCTTTCCTGCCCGGAAGAACTCAGCATGTGGTGCGCGGGGATTGCTCTTCATCGCCCCGAGACCTCACGTGTGGTGTCCCACAAGGTTCCATCGTGTCCCCTCTCCTGTTCAACATGTATATGCAGCCGCACGGGGAGGTCATGAGACAGTATGGGGTGCGGTGTCATCAATATGCTGATGACACCCAACTCTACCTCTCTTTTTCATCCAACCCAGACCCGGCAGTCTCAGTGCTTACCCAGTGTCTGGTGGCTGTGGGAGACTGGATGAGGGCGAGCCGACTGAAGTTAAATCCCGACAAGACAGAGGTGATGTTGGTGGGTAAGGCGGCAGATGTAATGGCCCTTGTTATTGACAAGGGTCACCCTCTGCTGGTTCCACAGGTTCACAGTCTCTGCGTGCTCCTCGACCCGCAGCTCCGCATGGATCTCCAGGTGTGGTCAGTGGCGAGGAGTGCATTTTGCCAATTACATCTGGTACATCTGCTCCGGCCATATGTTTCCGATAGCGACCTGGCCACCATCATCCATGCTTTCATTACCTTGAGATTGGACTATTGTAACGTGCTCTATGTGGGGCTACCCATGGTGATGGTCCGGAGACTGCAGCTAGTGCAGAATGCGGTGGCCCATCTCCTTACGGGGTCGGGCTGCCATGAGCACATTACACCAGTGCTCCGGGCTCTGCACTGGCTGCCTATAGTCTTCCAGGCCCGATTCAAGTTGTTGGTGTAATGTGCTATAAAGTCCTATATGGACTTGGCCTGACTTACCTACAAGATTGCCTCACTTTCCATACTCTGGAGCCCTGCTGTCAACCGGGAGCACCCTCCTTGAGGTCCCCCGTGTGGCCTGGGGGCCACTATGGAGAGGGCGTTCTTGGTGGCTGCACCTTGGCTGTGGAATTCACTCCTAGCGGAGGCCTGGATGGCCCCAGACCTCCTTTCCTTCCAGTGTATGACTAAAACCTGGCTGTTCCACCGGGCATTTGGTGGGGGAAATGGGCTTTAGGGTGGGGGGTTGTGGGTTAGGGAGCGGGGGAGGAAGATCTATTTTTTTGCTTTATTTTTTATTGTGCTGTTTTAGCTGTTGTTTTATTATTTTTATGTGTAAGCCGCCCTAAGCTGCCTGGAGCAGGAGGAGTGAGGTAATAAAATGTGTTAAATAGATAAATAAATAAATTAAATTAAATATCCCCATAAAATCAATTCAAAATATAAATCTCTGCAAAACAATTACAGAGGGGAAGGAAATGGGGTGAGGACAATACACATCAAGGGGAACCAGCAGTGGATCCTAAAAGTGGGGCTGTTCTGAGTATTTTTTTTAAATCACGAGTATTTTCAAGGGTCCAAGGACCAGTCCCAAGTGTTTGGGCCAGTCCTCGGACCCATGGAGAATACTTGAAATTCAGAGGAAGGGCTGGGAGACTNGGGAGGTTGGGGGGGGAGGAATAGGATAGCAGGAGCCAGGGAAGAGAAGGCAGGGGCTTAGTGGGGGTCAGGGTTAGTGTAGTTACTCACCAGAGGAGGTCCTGCAACGTGTGACCTCTTCCCAGGCTGGTAAGTTAAAAGGGGCGGGGGGCGGGAAACTGGGTATGTTCAGAAGGGCCTGAAGGGCCCCTTCTGAGCATGCTCAGACCTTTCCAAAATTTTGTTTATTTTGTTTGTTTATTTTTACATTTTTACCCCACCCTTCTCCTGAAAACTCAGGACGGCTCACAACACTGAAATTTTAAAAACAAAATATAATGCAATAGTACATTCAAATTCCTTAAAACCCCATCATCCCACCCTTTACCCCCACCTACCACCCACCAATCCTATTCCTGCCTGCCAAATGCCTGACCAAACAAAAAGATCTTGCATCTCTTCCGGAAGACAAACAGGCTTGGGCTTAGGCAGATCTCCAAGGAAAGGGAGTTCCATAATTGTGGGGCAGCATCCGGTGTGCCCTCAATGTAGCAACTTTACAGACAGAGGGCACTCACAGGAGGGCGCCCTTGGCTGACCTCAGAGGATGGGACATAGGGGAAAAGCCAGTCTTTAAAATACTTGGGGCCTAAGCCATTTAGGGCTTCATAGATTAAAACCTTGAATTGTGCCCAGAAAGCTATTGGCAACCAGTGCAGACTCCAGAGCACCGATGTAATGTACTCCCAACAACCCATCCCCAACAGATGACAGTGTTGGCTTGCTGTGGGTAGCTGGGTGCCATCTTGGATGTGGCCAGCCGGTTCTGGGCATGCTTAGAAGGACTGGGCATGCTCAGAAGGACTGACTGGCCACATCCAAGATGGCCCCCGCAGCGTGCTGACACTGCTAGCACCATCTTGGAAAGGTCTAAGCATGCTCAGAAGAGGCCATTTAGGCCCGTCTGAGCATGCCGAGTTGTTTTTTTCTTTTAACTTACCAGCCCGGGAAGAAGCCACACGTTGCAAGACCCCCTCCGGAGGGTAAGTATACTACCGCTGGGCTGCTAGGCCACCCCACCCCTCTTAAGTACCCCATCCCTGAGCCCCTGCTAGGTCCCCAACCCCTTTCCAGGCCCACACTGACCCATTCCCTCTCTCTTCTAGTCCTTGCTGTATTATTCCCTCCACTTCCTGCCCTCTGGCTCCCCTTCCCTGCACTCGCCCAAGGTTTGGATGAGTACTGAATTTTCAAGGCGAGTCCTCGGAAATTCAATACTCGGCAAACCGAGGCCAAATATCCCAGTCCCAATTCTGAGGAAAATCGGAGACCAAGTTGCAGCACTACCTAAAAGCACCTGGAGAATAAACAAATTGTTAGGTGCTTTTTAAAGGTAAGGAGGGAGCAAGTTCCACACTGAGGGGAGGTGATAATACTATCTTACCGAGGGGCAATATTAGCATTCACTGGTCAATGTTTTAATAGTCCTTTTGGCAATAAAGGTGTGTTATAAATATGATTGATAGGCAAGTTAAGTAGTCATTTTTTTCAGTGGTGCTGTGTGGGGTTTATGTATAATTTTTTACAAAATGTAAACAGCTTAGGGAGATGAGACTGTCGCACTGACTAGTTTCTGTGGTGAGTTATGAAGGGATGAAAGAAATCTGCCCCTAACTTCCTATCCTACAGTCAACTGCCCTGTTCAGCCATTTCCTGTTCCATTGGCCTGATTCCCAGCACTAGCAAGGCCTGTATAGCAACATCCAGCATCCTTGGGGCATACTGCATATGATTTCACCTGCTCTCTGAAAGTTGCAATAAGATTCATTTTTTTATTTCAGGGTGAATCAACCAAAAAGTAAAGGAGATTTGTGAGCTTTGGGCTCCTTGAATTGTACATTTAGATTTGAAATTAACCCATAAAAAAAAAAAAACAATATTAGCATAGCCACTATGTCACATCTCTCTAATACAGTCTTTAAAACTCAGTACATGTTAATTACAAGAATGCTTGGCCCTTGCAGAAGCACTATTAACTAATAGCTACTCACCCTACAAACCAATGCCAGCAAGTGTAACTGAAAAGTCATTTCATGTGTAGGCTTCTAAAATGTAAGGTGCCTTTAAATAACATCTTATCAAGCTCTGACCTGGGCATTGGAGCGCGCTCAGTAGAGAAGAGTGCTGAAGATTTCACGGCAGAGAGCCAACTGTCAGAGAGAGAGAGGGAGGTGCTGCAGGGAGCTTAAGAGAAAGAGTGTGGAGAAGGCTGCTGTTTGAGCTGCAAGAGGGAGATCACTCCCAGAACCTGAGTGGATAAATTACTGTGGAAGGCTGCTTTGCTGACCCACCCATGGGACATATGACTAGCCCAGGCAGAGACCTAGCTGGGCCTGGGGCTAAAGCAAGTCTCCTCAGAGAAGGCCAGTGAGCCAGCAAAGTTTCTGGTGGGACACTCTGGGGACAGCCCTCTGAAGTCTTTCTGGAGAGTGGAAGCCGCTGAACTCAGTGTTCCCGGACCCTGCCAACTTCCAGAGCACCTATGCAAGCAAGCTGCAAGGACTCTGGTTTGAACTTGAGGGTTGGGAGGTGTTGGTGGTGTTTCCTTCTGTTGTTATTTTCATTCTAGTTTTAAAGTTGTAATAGATTAAACAGACTGTTTTACCTGACAGATGGTCTGAAATGTTGTTTCCTGGTTGCCCTAATTGCAGAAATCTCTTGTTTATAGGGCTCATCCAGGAGGAGGCACCTCCAAGGTATATTATAATTATTAAGCACTGCAGTAGGAATCAGGAACCTTCCCTCAAATTTCCCAGCACAGCTGAGACTCCCAGGACTCCTGTCCGTGTAATGCGAGTGGCACTTTTAAAAAGGGGTTACACATGGTTTCTTGTACAGCGATTCTACACAAAGGAATGAATGATACCGGATAGCCCACAGATTGCTGCTCTGCTTATTCTGCTTTGAGGAGCCGTGTCTGCTCTTTACAAAAATAGTTTAATAATCTTGGGGCGAATTCACACGTGCAGCAATTATCTGGATTTTTTAAAACTGGTTCTCAATAGTTCGCTGTTAACAAGTCCTGTTGCATTCACATGCATGCCATACCGTTTTTAAGTACAGCGAAATAATGCATTCAGACCTTCTTGTAGTGCGCGCTTACCCGGCTGCTCAGTGCGGTTCAATTACAGGAAGTGGCCTGTGGGGAGCCAGAAGGTTGCTACTTTGTAAACAACATTCTTTGAGATGGCTCTAAACATTCTCACAACACACAACCTTCCAGCCAACATGGATTTTTTTTCCTTGTATGTTTAGAAAGGGTTGGAAGGAATGGTCATTCTGAAGGGTAGAGTGCTTTTTATACTAGAGAAGCTGAGACCATCATGTGGTCTATTATTTTAATAGGGTGAACATGCACAACCCAGTTATGAGAATGTTTGAAGCCAACTCAAAGAACGTTGCTTGCAAGGTAGCAACCTTCTGCTTTATCTCGCAGTCCGATCGGAGGGGGTGCCCCCTGCTTTCCTGCATGGGACTTCTAGACTGGGGGGCGGGGGGGATCAGGGAGTAAAGAGGGAGAGCCTGAGGCTGCTGGAAAGAAGCCCCTCGCATAGTGAGGGGCTTCTCTCCCTGGTTTCTTTCCGGTATCCCGCTGCTGCTACTGCTGCAGCACTACGGCAGAGGCAGATGATTGAAAGGGACGGGAAGCATGGAGGGGAAGAACTTTTTGGGGGAGAAGCTGGCTGCAGCCTGCACCCAGCGAGGCAACTACAGGGCTCCAGCTGGTCTCACTGCTTCCGGTAGGGGCAGGAGTAAAACAGCGCACTTGGAGCACGGTTGCATTCACATCAGAAAAGATTTCACACCAGTTAAAACCAGTACGATGTTGCTTTCACACTGCTGTTAAGTGCGGATTTATTGAAAACGGACAGCAAAAAGGTAGGTTTGAGTAGCTTTGAAAGTCGGATTTCTTTAGTGCGATATTGACCGCATTTAATCAAATTTATGTGTTCAGACATGCATGAAACATTCGTTTTTTTAAAAAAATTGCAAAAATCAGAACATCTGAATCCCCCCTTGATCTGTTATTGCTCTTGGGTCTTCAGACAACAGTAGGTCCTACTGTCAAGGTTTTAAGAGGCTGCTGCTTTTTCTTCTCTTGCAGCAGATGGGGATTCTCAGGCCTTGGGAGCCAAATGTGGCCCGTGGTTTGTTTTTATTTGGTCTCTTTCCAGTTCCTACCACCAAACACTAAAAGGCAGCTCAGGGTAAGGAAGCAGAGATGAGGGATGAACACAAGGATAGGGGACAGATTAATGGCACAGATTCATGATCTGGACTCCCCTCTTTCTGAGCATACCTCCTAAGCACCCCATACTTCAGTTTCCATGTAGCCCTCAGAGATTGTGCTATTTTTCAGAATTACTCCAGGGAGGGAAAAGCTTGTCCCTCTTCTTTTACGCTTAGGGTCAGATGTAGGCATGTGCTTCAGGCCTCAGCCACTGGGACTGGAATGAGGTTAGTGTCTTTGACCTTAAATTTAATAAAAGTAAGGCTCTGATCCTCAAAGTGTGCAGAACCAGACACAAACGCAGAACCAGAGATTAAATTTCTAGTCCTTTATAACCATAAAGAAAATCTGGAAAGTGGGACCTGATTGTGTGTTGCTGATGCAGCAATGTCTGTCTGCAGATGGCATGGAAAAAATTGCTTGAGAGTTGTGAACTGACCCATGCATTTTAATATAGGGATAATGTCAAAGCTCATAGCTTTAGGGAGGAGAGGGGAGGTTGGGCAGAGACATCCCAGCATCACCTCAGCACTGGGTTACCACTTCTCCAGATTTGACTCAGAGTCTCCTGGTTTGGCTGCATCATATCCAGGTGAAGCCCCAATGTCTCCAGGATAGCTAGGGGCACCTGGATAACCTGGGGGAGGTGGAGATGGGACCATACTGGAAGGGACCACACAAAGAGGCGTTCTCCCCCACCCCCTTCTGATGAGGCCACACCCCCTGTATACCAGAGGACTGAGCTGGGGAGGATTGAAGGCCAGACTCAAAAGCACTTACTAGTGCCAAACCCTGAGGGACTTGCCACAGGATCAGGGCCAACTAAGGCAGTGCTGTGACTGTGGAAGTGGTGGTGTAGTGGCGGCCAAGGCTATATTCCCCAAAAGGCATTAAGCAGGGAACTCCGAACTCCTCCAGAAGGAGTGACACCCCACTGCTACACAAAGTTGTGGAGAATGCAGGCACGGCACCTCATTAGGGCACTGCATCTTAATAGCCCAACTATCTGCCCTTAGCAGGAACTTCATATGTTTTTTAAGGAGGAGGTGTACAAAACACTTGTTGCAGCTGTAGTAGGGTACAGTACTGTGTGCCCTGAAACCCCTCAAGCAGCTAGGACTTTGGACATGTTCACTAGGCAGCCAGAGAGACTTCTGAGCCTATGTCCAAGAGCATACTCAGTAGGTGTGGGCAGCACTGAGCATGCTCCAGCCTTATATACGGCAGTCAAGCCAGTTGCCGCTGTGTGGGCATAGGAGCTCTACAGCAGACTCTCCTCCACCAAGCACCCAGGACAGCAGAGACAGACCAGGAAGCCACCCCAACAACAGGAGCTCCACTGCAGAGAACTGCTTCAAGCCCAAGGTGGGATCTGTTCTGAATCTTTATAAAAAGACTTTGTGCATACCCCCATGGACTCTAGGAAATCTGGGGATTGTCATAGCCTATAAAAGACTTATAAGCTGATGGAGAAGACCTGGCAAATAAGAGGCAGTTGGAGGCCAATGATATAACACATTCTCACTAGTGAGGGGAGTAGGTTTACTAATACCCCAAGAACCAGGCCATAAGCCTAAGAGGCAGTGTAGAATGGAGACCAATAAGACAGTGACTGGACCCTCAAAGCACTTTACCATCACCAAGTGGGCCTAGTTAAACTCCTGCAGCAACAGCAAGTATTTCAGGATGATCATGTGCAACTCCTATGAGCCCTAACTCAGCAAGTTTCCCAGGCCCAAATATGGAGAGAGATGGTTGCCCAACACTGGGGTCCTGGAGCTTTGGCCTTGACCAGAATGTCTTCAGAAGATAACCCTGTATCAGCGTGAAGCCTCTCCCACCATGAGTCTCATCAGGATTGGGGCCCAAGCAGCAGTTTCAATCAGGAATTTACCCATGAAAGTCTCTTTATTTGACAGACCTCCACCACATCTCTCTCTTTCTCTCTGGGGTCAAGCAGCCCCTGTCTGCTTGGTAATGTACCCAACAGGCTCCCAGCGTTCCCCAGTCCAGGACAGTCCCAGTTGCTTCTCACAAAGCCCCCTTTGGCTTACCAAGTGTCTCATCTGCTCTCAGCAGTTTCTCTAATCTCTGGGGCTCCATCCAGGCAACACCTTCTGGACTGTGCAAGGCCTTGGCCCAGGCAACTCCTCTGAGCCTGCTTGGAGGTAGAGCTACTCCCTAAGCTGCTACCTCTCACCCAGTCTTCTTAGCCAGGCTCCAAACCCCTTGTGCCTCGACTCTGGGCAGAACTCTCGTTCTAGCTCTTGCTCCCACAGCAGCCTGTCAGAAGAAGTATATCAGATATTCCTGGGTACGAGACCTCATATTTTGGCCCACACACTCCAAGACTTGGCCACCCAGTGGCTAAAACCTGATACTCAAGACTTGATCCACACAGTAGAACAAGTGGCAGTTTTGGGTGAAACAACAGAAACCTTGGTCACCGCTGGAGGCAACAATTGGTGCCGCCGAGAATTATTTATTGACAGAGCCGGAATTGAGGAAAACTTGGAGGGGATGACCCTGGACAACAGTTTGGGCCAAACATATATTGGGCAAGGATGCCTCAATCTGTGGGTCAGTCCTCAAAAGGACTGAAAGCTAAGTGAAGAGTTCGGAGCTGTCAAACACCCACACTGATTGAGGAGGTACAAGAAATGAGGGAGCTAGTGGAACACCTCTGCATTAGTCAGACGGGAAGAGGTCTGGGACAAATCCACTGCTTCCAATGCAGGAAACTGGGACATCTCCAGAGGGAGTGCCCCCTTATGGAGTGTTATCATGAATGGACCCTGTATGTATTGGTTGCCTGATCATACCCACAGGATGCTCTGTCAAATCGCTATATGTGATTGGCCCAAATAGGACATACATTGATAACAGCATCGTTGGACTCTGGGTCTATTCATTTAATTAATTAATTTTTCAAATTTGTACACTGCCCTTCCCACATGGGCTCAGGGCAGCTTACAATAATAAAAATCTGTACAATAAAACCATAGAACACTCCCTCCCTTCCCTCAAAATTCCCACCCTCCCTACAACCCTACCCAATAACCCAACAAACTCTCATCCCTGCCTGCCAAATGCTTTTTCAAATAAGAAGGTTCTACACCACCTCCAGAAGATGCTCGGGCTCAAGCAAACCTCCCAGGGAACATAGTTCCATGAAACTGGAGAAGCAACCAAGAACGCCCTCCTGCACACCCCTATCCTACAGACAAGGGTAACAGATGGCACCTGCAAGAGGGCACCTCCGGCCGACCATAGAGGCCAAAATGGAACATGGTAGGACAGCTGGTTTCTTAGATATATGGGACCCAGACTGTGTAGGGCTACACATGACCACTATGGCCTCCTACTGTGCTAGGGCACTGTTAAAATGGATGTGCCTTGCATAGTATCCAGAGCTATCAGACAGACAGGCGAGCATCCTATCTTCCAGGATTCTTTTTGGGATGTCCTTTCTAGCAGATGCTACCACAGACTCCCATCTCCTGGTGTGTGAAAGCCATGACTGCCATCATGGCAGCACATAGATGATTATGGCTCTGCTCTGGAAAGCAGATCCTCATGCCAGGAATCTGTTGATCTCTGGAGACTTTCAAGGTCCTAAGCTATGTAGGGTCTGTTTAGATAAGGTTTGGGAGGAGGCGATGCTCTGACTCAGGCATGGCCTTCAGACCTACTGTATGCATTTCCTCCTCTACCTCTGATTGCCAGGACAATTGTCAAGTTGGAAAGGGAATGGGTATAGCTTATACCGGTGGCGCCATCATGGTCTTGAAGGCCGTGGTTTTCTGACCCGGTCAACCTTCAGATCAGCTCTCTGAACCAGCTACCTGTAATGCCAAATCTTCTTTCACAAAGCCCAGTGTTGCATTCAAAACCACAAATTTTCCATTTGACCGTGTGGAGACTGAGGGAGGAGCCTCTTATCTAAGGGCGAATTCACACGTGCAGCAATTATCTGGATTTTTAAAAACTGGTTCTCAATAGTTCGCTGTTAACAAGTCCTGTTGCATTCACATGCATGCCATACCGATTTTAAGTACAGCGAAATAATGCATTCAGACCTTCTTGTAGTGCGTGCTTACCCGGCTGCTCAGTACGGTTCAGTTACAGGAAGTGGCCTGTGGGGAGCCAGAAGGTTGCTACTTTGTAGCAAAGTACAACTTTGCTACAACCTTTGCTGCAACTTTGCAAACTTTGCAACAACCTTTGCTACAACCTTTGTAGCAAAGGTTGCTACTTTGTAGAATCAGGGAGTATAGAGGGAGAGCCTGAGGCTGCTGGAAAGAAGCCCCTCGCATTCTCTCCCTGGTTTCTTTCCGGTATCCCGCTGCTGCTACTGCTGCAGCACTACGGTAGAGGCAGAGGCAGATGATTGAAAGTCCCTTGGAGGGAAGAACTTTTTTGGGGAGAAGCATGGAGGGGAAACATGGAGGGGAAGAACTTTTTTGGGGAGAAGCTGGCTGCAGCCTGCACCCAGCGAGGCAACTACAGGGCTCCAGCTGGTCTCACTGCTTCCGGTAGGGGCAGGAGTAAAACAGCGCACTTGGAAGCACGGTTGCATTCACATCAGAAAAGATTACACACTAGTTAAAACCAGTACGATGTTGCTTTCACACTGCTGTTAAGTGCGGATTTATTGAAAACGGACAGCAAAAAGGTAGGTTTGAGTAGCTTTTCAACACGCATTGCTTTAGTGCGATATTGACTCCATTTAATCGAATTTAAGTGTTCAGACAGGCATGAAACAGTCGTTGTTTTTTTTTAATTGCACAAATCAGAACGTCTGAATCCCCCCTAAATTAGGATATTTGCAGGCTGAGACAGAAACTCTGATGTCTGACAGATGTAAATCCATGTGATGGATATATCAACACACTTGGAAAACTTTTGTTCAATGGTGTAGCCTCAATTCTATAGATCCCTACCATCCGTGGATCAATAATGTGCTAGAGTCCTAACATCCAGAGAGGTTATGTGGTTGCCATGTTGATCCCAAGTGACAGAGAGGGAAGCAAAGTGGTTCAAATGATATTGTGGCAGTGTCCTCCTTGGCCCTTGGTAGTTCATTTCAGGATACACACCCCAAGTAGCACCAAGACCATGCTGGGAATTAATGTTAAAGTGTTGTTTACAGTGCCACATCATCCAAATTATTAACATAGTTACAGTCTGGTTTCTCAACATGCAGTCCAGCAGAGCTTTTTGCTTACACCAACTCACTCGTGTCAGCTCCTACTGCTCAGAGCTGTGCTCTGGTCTCCAGTCAGTTCTCCATCTGCCTAGTGCCCTGCTGACTTCAGTCAGCCAAGCCTCTACCCTCTGGCAGGACCTTAAGGTGGTACACAATCATTGGGCCAGGGCTCTGGGTCCTCCTGGCTACACAACTAGCTCCATGCTGACTGAATCAGTACTGACTTGCCCCCATACTGAGCCAGGCAGAGGCTTTTTACTGTTCTGGGCTAGCTTAGCCATGCCCAGCCAGGGGTGTTGCTAGGAGGGGGGCTGACTGGGCTGGAGCCCCTGATCTTTTCCCCAGAGCCCCAGATCATCTGGATGTCGGAATCTGTAGCTGCAGTGAGAAGGTTGCTACCTTGTAAACAAAGTTTCTTCGAGATGGGTGCAAACGTTCTCACTTGTGAGAATTCTCCTCACAAGTGAGAATGTTTAGAGCCATGTTTACAAGGTAGCAACCCTCTGAAGTTGAACTGAATGCTGCCCCGTCCACCCTGCACAGCGCAGGATCCGTGGTGTGCAGCAGCAGCAGCACGAGGCAGGCTGGAGTCAGGAGAAGAAAGGTGTCCTGGTGCCAGAGCTGGTGGTGTGGGAAAAGCAACTCAAGCAAGCAAGGTGACTGGTGGTTGTTTTTGTTGATTTCTGTGTTCCAACCCCCCACCCCTGGGTGATAGGGGCCTGGAGCAGGGAAGGTGAATTAAAGCAACATCTGTTCCTATATTGGCAGGTTACAAGTTCTTGTAGGTTTGAAATCGCTTTGCCAAGCTTTAAAAAAATTGCTTCCCTTGTACTGGTGTGATGGTTTGTTCCCCCTGATCATACAGGTTGACCCTGATCCTGCAAGCTGCATTGTGCAAGAGACACCCCCTTAATTCAATACTCGACGGGGGTATCTTGCAGGATCAGAGATGTTGAAGGGAAAGTACTAGAGGTGGGACCCCGGGCCCATTACCAGCTACTGGATTTACCGGTTACCGGTTCTCTAAAAACCGGATTCCCGGATTAAATCCGGTATACCGGTACCGGTTTTATTTCATTGATTTCAATGGGGTGCTGTGTCCCCATTGAAATCAATGAAATAAATTAATTCCTTCCCACTCCCCCTCCCAGGCTGCGCGGGTGGAAGGGGGGACACCCCCCACCCACCCTGCCCAGCCTGGATTTTTGTTTAAAAAAAGACTCAGAGGCGAGCCCACCCCCCAGCACCAGCGGCCGTGGCGTCCCCGCAGCCGCCGGTAAGTATGACCCGATCCCTGGGGTGTGTGTGT
>QEPC01010148.1:2005695-2015742 GCA_003113815.1 Sphenodon punctatus
AACTTTTTTGGTGGGGCTTTAAGTTTTTACATTGCAGCCATTTTTAAATGGCTGCAATGTAAAAAAATCCGGTACCCGGAATCCGGTACCCGGACCGGATTTACCGGGTCGAATCCGATAATGCCAGTACGCCCGGTACCGGCATTATCGGATACCGGATTTACCGGTTTTCCCGCCCCTAGAAAGTACTATCAATGCACAGAAAAAAAATCAACTGAAAGATGCATCTCAATCCAATGTTGCTGCCACTTGCATTTTATTTTTTTTTAATCACAAGTCTCTAGCTACTTAGTTTTTCTTAAAGCTCCAACTTCTGGTCATTAAATGAGAATCTCTGCATTACTGTTAACAAAACAAAATATAAGATTTTATTTCCTGTGGTTTTAGAAACATCATTCCATTAAAGTGTGAAAAAAATGGCAACTACAAAGAGTTAACCCGTTCTCTCTTTTTTTGAACTTGCGATTTTAGGGTGGTATAACTTAAGATTCTGAATGCTTGAGGGTGGCAATACAGCTTATCCTTAATTACAAGAATTTTATGGGCAGAGAGCTGTGTCCTGCTAACTTTAAAAAAGTTAGCCGTGTCTCCACTGCTTGTAGGTCCCCAATTTGAGCCAAACTTTGTGAAGTGCTTTTATCTCCAGCTGAAGTCAGTGGGAGCTGTGAAAAGCTCAGCATCACCAAGAAGTCAGGCCTGATGTGTCTGAAGTTAAGCACTCGATTTTGGTGGGTTGCTACTGAAAATTAGGATCCGGCAATTGGTGCCTTTCTTTCTCTCTCTCTGAAATGGGGATAGCCCCTCACTAATGGGTTGTGAACTGCAGAAGCTTACCGAGTGTTAGTAGCTCCTTGAATGAAAGGCACGTACTGTAGTGGTTATTTCTGGGAACAGAATTGGGTCCACAATGAAATTAAGTAGCAAAGCTCCCAGTAAGTGCAGAGCTCGCCTCTTTGAGTGAAAACAGACAAGCATATAACTCCGCTTTAACACCACTTTAACATTTCTTAGGCATGTTGCAGGGCTGTGTTGGCACCCTATGTAGCCCTGCAACATGCCTAAGAAATGTTAAAGTGCATGTCTGTTTTCACCCTTTGTGCAAATCAGATGAGTGAAGCTAGCAAACACTTGCTATTCCTTCAGTTATAGTACTAGTTATGAGAGAGAGAGAGAGAGAGAGAGAGAGAGTCTGTATGTGTGAGAATCTGTGTGTATGTATGTGTGTGTGAGAGGGTGTGTGTGTGTATGTATGTGTGAGAGAGTGTGTGTGTGTCTATGTGAGAAGGATTGTGTGTGTTTGTGAGAGAGATGCTCCCTCTCCTGTCCCATGCCCCCCTCCTCCCTCACATGGTTGTCCCCTCTTCCCCCTCTCCCCGTTTCCCTACTTCTCCCCATGAGTCTGTGCTGTTGGCTACCTTCAACTGATTATGGGGTGAGGGCTGCATGAATTGATTATGGGGGGCCCAAATGAACTGATTATGTATCTAAAAGAATGTCTCTTTGCATGGCATAAAGTGCTTAATAGGCTGTATTTTGAAGGGGTCTTGTGTGTTTGTGGCTTGGCCGTTTGAAATTTAGTGCTCTGCACATGCACTTTATTACTTGCTTTCTGCTTGTGGGATGCTTGTAGTTGGAATTGTGGGAAATACCCATTTGTAAACCATCACTGGGGGTGCAGTGAGCACAGACAACCTCTATTTTGAGGAAGGGCAAAAGCACCTTTAAAGTTAATTCACATGCATGCGAGCTGGGCAGCACCCTCAGGCCCACTGAGCCAGGCAGTGCCCAGGGGAGCCCCTGATCTTTTTAGGAGCTAGCAATGCCCCTGCGCCCAGCCCAGATGAGCTGCTGAGGCTCGAAGCTTGGCCTCTTAAAGGGCCAGTACCCTTTATCAGCCTATGCGCTGCTGGAATTATCTTTTATTGGGTCAACTTCTGTTGGTGGAAATAAGCAAGCTTTCAGGCCTCACAGGGCCCTTCCTCAGGCATGTAGCATAGCCAGTCAAAATATATAAATTGAGCAAATACAGGACAGTATATAAAGAGGCAGGAAAGTGTGGGGTTAGATAAGACAAGGTGACTAGTGGGGGAAGCGCCAGACATAAAAAACCCCAACAAAGATATATAAACAGGGCTGCTAAGGATGTGTGGAAGACAGATGTAGGTGTGGGATAAAAGGGAAACAGCTAAGGTGATGTGAAATCGCATAAGAAAGAATCTGGGAACATAGGATGTAAGCGTAGCAGAGAGGGAGACACAGAGTTAGGAATAATAATATAGAATATGAAAGAACTAGGTATATGAGGAGGCAGGAAAAAGTGGAGTTAGATAAGATAAGGTGGCTGGTGGGCGATAAATAGTGCCAGACATTAAAATCAGAGCTATAAAGAAGACAGAGCTGTTCAGGATGCAGAAGGGCCTAAAGCTTAATACGTTTTCTAGGCACACTAGATAGCATTTTAGCGGCATCTCTCCAGGACAAATTCTCCCTTCACTCTCACATCAAGAAATTCCTGAGGGCAGCTAGGCTGAAATCCCACGCCACTCCAGTGGTTCACATAGATTTCCCTCATGGGATCTAAATTTAGATCTTCCGTTTGAACCTCTTAAAAGTATCATATATTCTTACCATTAAATTAGCATTCTCGATAGGGATCACGTCTGCTAGAAGGGTTTCTGACTTAGGGGCACTGTCCATAGATTCTAACTTGTGTGTTTTCAGGAAAGATTCCGTTTCATTGTGTCTAGATGAGGCATTTATTCCCAAAGTAAATTCTTACTTTCACAGAACCCAGAACATTTCCCTTCCTTCATTCTGCCCTAATCCTAGTCATCCTACGGAAAAGCTTTGGCATCACCTAGATGTTAGGCAGGCCCTCAAAATTTACTTCAAGAGAACTGAAGATTTTAGAAAGTCCTCAGCCCTATTTGTGAATTTTAAATCATTCAGGAGAGGAGATAAGGCTTCTAAGTATAATATCTCTGAGTGGCTCACAGGAGTCTACAGAGCACGGGATCAGCCCCCACCTCAGCAGGTGCTTGCTCATTCTTTAAGAAGTGCTGCAACTTCAGTAGCATTCAGTGCTAGGACACCTTATGAGGAGATCTGCCGGGCAGCCACGTGGCCTCACTGCATACCTTTGCCAGGCACTACAGAATTCAGCTTTTTGAAACTGCGGAGGCTGCCTTCAGTAGGAGGGTTCTCCAAAGGGAGTTGCAGTAGTTCAGATACTATGGGGAGAGAGGAACTCTTGTATGGTCTTAAGACTGGCCCTCCCCTTGTTTTTCAGGGACCCTGCTTTGGTACATCCCCAGGAGTACCTGAATCAAATGACTGTCCAGGAGCTTGCAGAGAATAGAAAATTGGGTCCTTACCTAGAGAATTTTCTTTCCTGCAAGCTCCTGGACAATCATTTGATTCAGATACTCCTGGGGAATGTCCACGCCACAGCCAGTAGGAGGCAGCATAAGAACCTCTGACTGGGCATGCCCAGTGTGGATCTGCCCCAAACTCCCCAGTTGTTCAAAAGCTGTATCTGAAAAAACTAGGCAAAAAACACAAAAATGTGCAACCTAAGTAACAACCTTAACAGGCCTAACTAAGGGCTAATTAAAAATGCAGTCTGTCAAGCCAATACATAATTAAATTTAGAAAGGGTGAGGATGCCCTCTGTCCCCCTTGCTTTTTAACCCAGCGCTTGAAACATTGGGTGATTTCAGACGTTACGGTCGGCAGCATTGACCCCCGGGCCATGGGACGGTTCGGGCCACGGGTGGGGGTGAAGGGGTGCGCCAACAGATGTTCACCCCTTTGCCCCCGGCTGTGGGGACCGCCGAACCACGGCCCAGGGTCAGTGCTGCCGGACGTAACATCTGTCGGGCAACCCTCCCTCCCGGAGGGGGCGGGGCTGCATGATGCAGCTTGCGGCCACACGGCCCCGCCCTCTGCGCTCCCCAGCTGCCCGCCCTCCCCGAGACAGGCAGCCGCAGCGGCCTATCTGTCCGCTGCCGCCACCCGGACTCCAGAATGCGGTGAAGGTAAGGTAACAGACATTACTTTTCCTTCACTGCCTTCCAGATTCCCCCTAACCACGCTTCGTTCGCCGTCGTGGTGCGGGAGAACAAAGTGTGGTTAGGTTCACCGCGGAGGGTGGTTGACTGAGGTGAACATCTGGCTGCGCGCAAACAGACGTTCACCTCTGTTCACAAACCACACCCACACCCCGCAGTTGACTGAGGTTGACTGAGGTGTTTCAGACAACGTAATGTCTGAAATCACCCATTAGCAGCCGCAATATGACAAAATCCACAGTTAAGAGGAATTATAATTGGACAGGAGGAACTAAGAGTATAATTATATGCTGACAAGATGTTGTTACACCTAAGTGACCCTGTTAATACTATGCCAGTTTTAATACAACAGATTTCTGAATTCAGTGTTTTGTCGGGTTATAAAATAAATTTCTTTAAGTCTGCAGCACTGTTTTTTGGCTTGAACCAATGAGAAAAACAAATCCTTCTGGCACAACTGCCATTCCAAGAAGCTCAGGATCTATTTAGATACTTAAGCATTCAGATCACAAGAAAAATTGAGCATTTATATAAAGCAAACTTTGAGAAAAAGCTAGAGGAAAGCAAGAATCAGGCTGAAGGGTGGGCAAAGTTAGCATGCTCCTGGTTGGGATGCATTAATCTTTTTAAAATGATCATTCTTCCTAAGCTTCTATATATCATATATGCATTACCAATTCACTTACCTGAAAAAAAAATGTATACAAATAAATAAGATCTTAAAAAATATAGTATGGAAGGGCCTGATTGCCAGAATCAGGTTTCAGTATTAAGGTCAGGGAAAGATAAGGGGGAATCCAAATGCCCATATATAAAGATGTATGTTCTGGCCACTGCTATACAGGCTATAACACTTTGGTACTGGAAGCCCAAAGACATTAAATGGATAAAGGTGGGAAAATATATATTGCAAGTAAGAGATTTTAGAGAAACACTGTTAACCCCCATTGGTATAAAACAACCAATATGGGCAGCACATTCATTTGCGAGTATGGCTTGGAAGGTTTGGAGAGATGTTATGAAAAAAACTGAAATAAATCCGGACATATAACCATATTACCAATTAAAAATAATTGGCTGAAGACCAGACAACTTGGGGGCCCTCTATCCGCTAAACTTCACCAAGCAGGCATAGGGAGAGCAAAAGACCTATTTAACAGCCAGGAGTTCTTATCACAACAAGAAACAGAAGGGAAACTTAAATCTAAAGTCAACTGGCTGCACTACACTCAAATAAAAAATTTCCTGACACAAAAACACAGAAAATAAAATGATGTCAGAAAACTTGCTGGCATAGAATCATTTTTGTTTGGTCAGCACTGCAAAAAGGGCTTTCTATCAATAGCATACAAACTCCTGAAGGACATCTGGTACCTACATGACGCAGGTTACATCTGGCATTGGGAACAGGACCTGTATGGATATGGATATGGATATGGGTATGGAAGTGGATAAGAAAGATCATATGGTCCCATATGTACAAATGTTCTAAATCACTGGCAGTCATGGAATCACAAGTGAAGTTAACTATGTGACTGTATAGAACTGAAAAAATGGCCTTAATGTTGTTTACAAATGAATCAAATTTATACTGGAGACAATGTGGACTAAAAGAAACATACCTTCACTGTTGGTGGGACTGCATGGTTATCAAGCCCTTTTGAATGATTTGGAGGCGCATTACCCAGATTATGGATCTAACTTTGCCATTCTCACCAGAAGTATTTCTCTTAGGAATATTCACGAAATTAATAGTGCTGCTTCTGGGTGGTGATAGAGGGGCCTGGCCTGTGATCCGTCTCTGGGAGTGCATCTCCCATATCAATGGACATGTGCAAGACCGGGGGGGGCGGTGTAGGGTACAGGGGGGTGGGATTGCTGCACCGTGCCTGGCACAGGGTAGCAGAATCATAGCCTCCGGACCTGCTGCTATGGCACCAGGAGGATGGGATCCGATGGGGTAACTGGAGGTGCCACATGGAGGGGTGCTGGAACCAACCGCAATGAACCTACAGCTGTGATGGAGGAGCTTGCTGCGTTGGTGTGGATTAGGAGGGCCCATCTGATGTTGAGGGATGCATCCATGTGCTCCCTATTGAGCTGGCCCTACCTCTCCACAATGTTCTGGAACTCCCCCACCTGCCGCAGGTGGGGGGGTCCAGTCTCACCTCTCCAGCCGCTGGTCCTTCCTCAATTCCTCTAGCAAGTTGCACTGGTGGGCTGCAAGCTGAAGCATGGCCTGGTTGTGTGACCCCTCCATTTGCTGGATGGCATCCCAGATCTCCTCCCCCTGGCGTGTTCCCATCCATAGCAGATTCTCCGCTAGGTTATCCCAGTGCCTGCGCACCCTGGCATGGTGCTCCTGCATTCTCTGGGCACCCGATACCGGTCCTGGTGGGCCCTCTTCTTCCAGAGCCAGCTGATCTGTGGGGAGCAAGAAATGTTACACTGTCAGTCAGGGAATCCCTCCAGTGTGGGCCCGTTATCGGGCTCATGGTACTCTGCCCCTCGTGGGTGCTCTGTCAATCTTCCGCGCATGTGGAGTGGGGCCTCTGCCCCCTTTGCACACTCGACCGCACATCAGCTTCTGCCCCCACCCCCACGCCTTGGGTTCCCATTGGTATCCAGCGAGTGCCTTCATCAGGAGGGGGTGGGGGTGTCTCTGTGCTGCTGAACGTCTCCCTGGAGATGTTGGCCTCCTGTGGGCAAAGGGTTGCAGGCATTAGGATTGTGTGCCCCCTTGTGCAGCCCCCTCACTCCCACCTTAGCTTCTCCCGGCCTCCCTGTTCTGCTCCCCGCTCATCTTTTAGTGCCTACCTTCCTGGGCATTTAGTGCCTACCTTCCATGACTGCTCAGACTCTCCCATCCTCCTCCTCCTGAACACCTGTGGTTGTGGGACATTGGACAACTGTGTTAGCTTCTTCTCACCATTATCTATTAACGGCCCCTTCCCCAGCTCACGTCCCGTTGCCCTGTTCCCCCCCCCCTTGGTGTTTCTTACCCTCAGACCTGGACCCCATGTCTGCTGGTCCCTGTGACTCTATGGTGGCTTACATGAGCTCATCAGGGGCACAGCTGGTGAGGGTCACATGGGTCTCGGTTTCTGATCCCCCTGAGACTGAGGCTGACTGGCTCCCACATGTCTGCTGCACCTGATAGCAGGTGGTGCCTGATGACCCTCCCTCATCATCGGCGGGTGGGGGGCTGACTGAACACGCGAGTGTGGTCTCCAGCAGCATGGAGGTGTCTGGTCCACCCAACTGCAGCCCTCTTCAGCAGCTGTGCCTACTATGCGTGGGGCCACAATGGATCCCTGCACACACAGGAATTGGTCAAGGAGCTCTTGGTAGGGGGTGGTCTGTGCCTGGTGCTCGGAACTGTTGTTGTTGTCCACTATGGCCTTGTACCCCCTCTTGAGCTTCTTGGCCTTTTCCTGGTACTGCTTGGCCATGCAGTGAAACTCAGCTGCAGCCATCCGCCAGGCGATGGACTCAAACACCCTCACATTCTGGTGGGACACAACTAACTCCCTTTGGGTGTCCTCATCTTCCCAGAGGTGGATAAAGGCCATGGTCTCCTGGCGGCCCCAGGTGTCCCCTCATGTCCAATTTCAGGTGGCTGGTTGTAAGTCTCTGCTGGTTTCTCTGCTATCCCCATTCCACTCCCCGAGACTGCTGCCTTACCCAACTGGGTGGCTGCTGCCTCTGGCCCAGGGCCAGCTAGTCAGGTTGCGGCTGCTCCTACTCGTTCCCCACCATGGTGTAGCCCCAGCGCCATCCCCTTGTGGGCTGGTCCCTTTAAATCTCCTGCCGTGGTGGGGCTTCTGTGTTGTTGCTCAGCAACCACATTCGACATGCTCACCTCCCTTCAGGGTGGGGCTTTCTGACCACTTGTCACGTTGACTGAACTGACGTGATGGTGAGCCTTACCATGCTTTGCTCCTACCGTGGTAGCGGCTACCACAAGTTGTTCCTCCTCATTTTTCCGACCACCCGAACCATGGTAGGCACTACCATGGTTTGAGGTGGCAACAGGGTTATTTTATTTTATTTATTTATTTATTTATTTTCAAGCTTTTATATCCCGCCCTATCCTGCACAAGTAGGGTGGCTCACAATCATCATAAAAACATCAAATCAAATCAAATCTTATTAAAGCTTGACCACAGGTCATTGCTTTAAAAACATCATAATAGTAAAATAATAAAATCACAAGTTAAAACACAACCAAGTGGAGCCCAAACAACCCAGCAACACCCCCTAACCGTGCACCCACCACCCTACCCCCTCACTTTGCTTGTAATGTGATAAACATCTGGATGCCGGCAAACACACGTGAAGGTGAGTCCTGCCCGCGGGAGGAGAGGAAGTGTGGGGATGTGTGGTTAAGTGTAGTAGCATCATGTCTGGTAATACCCAGAGTCAGTTGAAATGAGTGAGAGGATAGCAATGTAGAAAGACTAAAGTGATTTAAGAAAAACAGGAAGAAAACAAAAGAAAAAACAGAAAAGAAAAAACAAGCAAAAAAATTGTGGGCCAGGATTATATCTTCATGTGTTTTGTACATCTAGCATAAGGGGGCTACTCCTGATTTGGGGTCATTACTATGACAATAAACTACAACAGTGCCTATCTCTACACAATCCAGCACACATACATGCACACACTTTCTTGTTAATGTATTTTGCACCTGCCTAGAACTACTCCTTTCTTTTGTGATTTGTGAAAAAATGGTCAAAGTAACTCCTTGCTAGCCCAAGGAAAGTTTCTTTGCTGAAGAAAGTTGTTCAGGGAGCAATTGATTTAGTTCTTCATAGCAAGAGTTGTCATTTCTCCCAATGTATGTAGCTGTATGTGGCATATTCACGCACAACTCCTAGATTAGCCCCATGATGGGGCATTCAGATGATGCTACTGGCACTGCTAGAAAGTCTCCTGAAAGTACCCTGTATTATTATTATTATTTTATTATAAGCATTTATATAGCACCAGCGATGTACCTGACGTTTACAAAGAACAAGATAGACATGGTTCCTGCTCAAGAGTTTACACCCTGTAGTAAAGTACATCTGATTTTTAGACTGTCAGGGATGATTTAGTCCAGTTAAGTGTATCAGTTAAGTGTATTCACATGAAACGATAACCCAGGGCAAACCCTGAAGCCACATAGCTGTGTGAAAACTCTATGGTGAATTGCCCTGGAGTACTTTACTGCAGCGTATAGTACCCCAAAGTAATTTCAGTGTTTCATGTGACCATCCATTTAGACATGCAGATGAACATGCATGTGAACAAGCACGTTAAAGCCGGTTGCACGTTCTTTTAAAACTGCAAATTAAATACCTCGACAAGGTATTTAATTTGTGATTTTAAAAGAACGTACGGCCGGCTTTAATGCACAAAAAATGTCGTGTCTAAACCCCATCTGCGCAATTTTTACACATGCCATGATTTTATGCCATGTGTGTGCCGCACACATCTACAAGCACCTTAGGGTATTTTCAGACGTTACGTGATCACGCTCAACCACAGTGAACCACGGTCAACCCCACGGCGGGGCCAAGGCGCCCTGAACGTCTGTTTGGTGGCCGCCAGCTGTTCACCACGCTCAATACCCACACGGGGTCAATTTCAACCACGCTTCCCGGGCTCCCCGCACCAATTCCCGTGGACACGTGGTCAATGAGATCCCCACCCGGGATCAACCAAACATAACGTCTGGACGGCAAACGCTGCCCGGGATCAAAGGAAATGATCCCCAGACATGGGCAATGCACGTAACGGCGCTGCCAGGCAACCAGCATCAACACACTCACCGGAGGGAGATTTAAAGGGACAAATGCAGCTGGCTAACGTGGCAGGATGGAGCAAGGAGGGAGGAGGAGGAAGAGAGCGGTGGCGGAGGAGAGAGCTAGGGGCGAGGAGGAGGTGGAGGCGGAGGAGGCAGGGGCACAGGTGGTGGTGGTGGAGGGGGAGA
>QEPC01010148.1:2037927-2059797 GCA_003113815.1 Sphenodon punctatus
ACTCCGGGCTCTGCACTGGCTGCCTATAAAGCATTGGGCTAGGCTCAAGGTGCTGGTTTTGACCTTCAAAGCCCTTCATGGCCTGGACCCTGCCTATCTGCAGGATCGCCTCACTCCCCATGTGCCCGTGCGACCCCTGAGATTGTCCGTGGGGGCCTTTTTGGAGGTTCCCCGGGCGATACAGGTGGCCACTGATGTGAGATCTTTTTCGGTGGCTTCCCCCGTGCTGTGGAATTTGCTCCCAGAGGAGGCTCGGTTGGCCCCCACCCTCCTGTCATTTCGATGTTTGTGTAAGACCTGGCTGTTCTGCCAGGCTTTTGGTGAGGGGTAGGGGTAGGGTGGGGGGTAGGGTTTGGGAGGGAGGGTGAGTTTTATTATTTGTTTTAAAAATTGTTTTTTTATTGTTCAATTTTTTGTGTGTTGTTTGCCTCCCCAAGCTGCCTTTGGGCAGGAGGGGCGGGATACAAGTTTTAAATAAATAAATAAATAAATAAAATCCGGATCCCTCCTACCCTGCCCACACAGGGTCTGGCAGTTCATGGGCGGGGCTGCATGCCGCGGCTTCATTTGCCCTCGGTCGGCCATGTTGTGCCATCACTGGGCTGGGTGGGGATTCCCCGCCATTCGGTGTCTCAGGTGTCCGTGTAACTGTCATGGGTGTTTGTTTGGTGTTTCCCAGGGTGGGTGTTTGGCCACTGGGTGTGTGCTGGCCCCTCCCCTTCCGTCCCGCAACCAGTGCGACACCGTCCATGTAAACGTCACCTGGCTCGGCGGCGCCAGGTGTTCACTAGGTGTGCTCCCCCACCCATCTCCACTCATCTCCACCCAGCTCCACCCATCGGGCCGGCGGCAGCATCCATGTAAAAAAGGCCTACATCCCTTCCATTAATCAATACAGTATATTAACACATGCATATTTATAATTCATACTGCCATAACACATCTGTGGAGCTCTCTGTACTGTTCAAATAATAGCTGAGCCTGCTGGTCCTCTCAGCAACTGATTACTGGCAATGAGAGCGTGCTGGTGCTTCTTGTTTAAACCCTAAGCCCTGCCCTTCCTAGCGTGCTGTTCCCAGAGCCACGCTGAATGTTGGCGTTGTGTAGGCAATGCCCCAACGCTCTCCGAGATCAGCTCCGCCTGTGCTGGCAGCTGCGCTGGCAGGGCTGTCTATTTGGTGCTGGTTGTTCTGACAATGAAGCGCTCCGACAGCGGTGCTGCAGCTGCTTCTCCCACTTCTGGGCGTGTTGGCATCTCTCCCCCTGTGAGGGTCAGGGCTTCCCTGTGACTCCTGTGCTCCCAGGTTCCCTGCGGTGCCGGCTGTCTCAAACTGTTTACATTTTTTTCAGTAGAGCACTGTGAGAAATGTTCTCTGTTCTTTGCAGAGAAGATAGAGGGACTCGTTGGGCCTTTTGATGTGGAGAGCAACGGAATCCCAAGGAACTGGATTCTCCAGGCTGACTTTGACATGGTTGATGACAAATAAGTCTACGTGCTGCTGGGATCATTGAGATCCACTACGTGTGCCTCCAACCTGTGCCCTCCTAGTTGCTGAAAGTGAGCACTGAGGCAGTGGTACCTTTATTGACAGGCATTATTAATGCCTCCTTTAAGGAGGAGAGGGTACCAGCCGCCCTCAAATGCATGAAGATCCACCCCTCCTCAAGAAACCATCTCTTGATGTTGGAGTGCTTGCCAATTATCGCCCGGTCTTCAATCTGCCTTTCTTAGGGAAGGTGATTGAGAAGGCTGTGGCTGTGCAGCCACAGAGACACCTGTATTCCAACAATATTTCAGGAAAATTCCAGTCTGGGTTCAGGCCTTCCCACGGGGTAGAGACCGCACTTGCCAAGGTGTTGAATGATCTGATGATGATCTCAGATGGAGGACACCTGGCCCTTTTGGTAATGCTGGACCTTACGGTAACGTTCGATACAATTGACCGTGGGTTGCTGCTGAAGCAACAGAGGTGTGACAGGAGCTGGTGTGATGGGAGCTGCCAGTTGGTGGTTTTGGTCATACCTGGAAGAAGACAGGAGACAATTGGTGGTGATCGATGGATATGTGCCATCCCCAAGGGGCTTGAATTGCAGCGTTCATCAAGGTTCTATTCTTTCACCCATGTTGTTCAATGTATACATGCAGCCCTTTAGGGACATCATGATTAAGCATGGGGTTGAATATCATCAGTATGCTGATGATACACAATTGTATATCTCTTGTCCCATGAGCCCAGCTAACTCGGCCTCTGCCTTGGAGGAATGCTTGAATGACAGCTGCCTGGAAATTTCAGAGATACCTCATGCTCAGTCCAGGGAAGACTGAGGTGATGTTGTTGGGAAGGGGAAGCTGATATGAGGATCCCTTACCTCCCTCAGGTCCCTGAATGTAGATGGCATCCGGGTGGAGGTAGTGAGCCAGGTAAAGAACTTGGGTGTCATTTTCAACCACAATATGTTCATTAAAATCCAGGGGCCAGACATGGACCAGAAATGCTTTTTTCAGCTATGCAATTTGCATAAATTATGCCCTTATTTATCCCAGGCTGACCTTGCCACAGTCACCCATGCCCTGGTGACTTGATTTTTTGTAATTCCGTCCCCTATGGACTACTGACAGTGCTTATCCGTCACTCGCAGCTTGTTCAGAACACAGCAGCACAGCTGCTTACTGGTTTGGGCAGCCGTGATCATATTGCACCCTCCCTGTATCCTCTGAGTCTGCAGTGGCTGCCTGTGGAGTGACTGGCTGAGTTTAAGATTGTGTTGCTGTTTTTTAGGGCCATGAATGGTTTAGGTCCTGGCTGTATTCAAGACCTGCTTCTGGAGCCTCCCACTGATGAATATCTGTGCTCAGGAACCACCTGCTGTTTGGGGGTTCCACCATCACATCTTAAGTCAGCAGGTGATTGGGCTTTTGCTGTGCCAGGCCCCTCAGTGTGGAATTTACTCCCTCCAGATGTCCGTATCAGTTCCTCCCTCCTTACCTTTAAAAAACACCAGGAAAAGTATTTATTTTCTAGGTGCTTTTAGGATCCACTGCTGGTTCCTTCCATGTATTCTCTCCTCTCTTTTTCCTTCCCCTATTTTGAAATCTTTTATTATTATTTTAAATTGTCTTAAGTGGTTTTATATTGTTTTATTTTATACTTATGTATGTAACAAGGCAGGGGGGGTGCTACATGAATACAATTATTATTAATTATTAATACTATTTATTATGCAAATTGCATAGCTGAAAAGAAGCATTTTTAAACCATGTCTGATATCTGAGTTTTCATGGACAAAGCATGGTTGAAAATGATGCTCATTTGCTCACTTGGAGCAATCTTTAAAGGACATAGGACTGGAAATGTCATAGAGAAAGGCAGCAAAGATGATCAAAGATATTATGTACTGGCTTCTGTATAAATAAAGCCTCAATAAAAACATAATTAATACCGGACTGGATCAGACCAACGGTCCATCAAGCCCAACATCCTGTCTCCGACAGTGACCAATCTCTGTCTCTTGGGAGAAGTAACCAGCATGTCACAGTGGGCAATGCATTCCCTGTTGTTCCAACCCCCAACAGTAAGAGGTTACATCGCCAAAATCGACTTGGCTAATAGCCATTAATGGACCTCCAAAAACCTATCCAATCCCTTTTTAAAACTAGCTACCCTACCAGCCTGGACCACTTCCTCTGGCAGTAAATTTCACAAGTTAATTGTGCACTGAGTGAAGAAGTACCTCTTATTTGTTTTAAATCTGCTGCCAGTTAATTTCATGAAGTGTCCCCTTGTTCTAGTACTGCTAGAGAGAGTAATTAACTGCTCCCTCTTTCCATGTTTCACACCACTCATGATTTTGTAAAATAGATTAGGGCTCTTCAGTTTAGACAAGAGACAACTAAGGGTGCAGGGATATGACAGAAGTTTACAAAAGCATGGATGGTGTGGGACAAGCAAAAAGGAGCTGTTATTTATTAGGGATGGGTGAACGCGGTTCGGTAGTTCGGAGTTCGGCCCGAACTCGGCCTGTTCGGATGACCGAACTTGAACCCGAACCCAAACTCGAACATACCAAACAAACCGAACACCGAATGGCAAAATGGCCGAACAGTTCGGTCAGTTCGGATCGCGTTCGGGTGAGTTCGGGTGGCAAAAAAAGGTTCACTGGAAGGTCAAACATGACAGGGAGGTGTCAGTCAATGAGGAGCAGACTTCCAGGCATCAGGGGTGGAGAGGCTTGCAAGAAACGAAACTAATTATCTGCCTCCCCCCTTCCCAAAACCTTCTGAGCTAGTCACTGTTCCTGAACAGCAGACGTTGAGTAGGATTTTTAGATTGCTTTAAGTTTCATTTCAGTTTTGTACTGAAATGAAACTTAAACCATAAACTGAAACCTTGTGTTATGCACTGTACAGACTCATTGAGTATGTATGTATTTCACTACAGAGTCCTCTTCTGTTTGTGATTCCCCCCCATCCCATATATATGGGATGTGTATAGATAGATAGATAGATAGATAGATAGATGTAGGAGTTAGCTTAGTGATAGAGATAGCGTTAGTGATTTAGTTTTAGTGTTTGTAGGAGTAGGTCTGTGTACTTATTAGATAATCCATTTAGTTCATAGCATTTAGAATAGTTAATAGCAGTTAGATTTAGTGTAGATAGATAGATATAATATTAAATTTTAAAAAAATTAAAAAACCACATATAAAACCAAAAAAACCAAATAAAAAACAAAAGAAAACCATATAAAACCCAATAAAAAACCATATAAAAAAAAACAAAACACCCATAACTAACAGAACGGCCTGTTCGGACGACCGAACCGAATGGCCTGTTCAGACGACCGAACCGAACAGCTGAACCCAAACTCAGCGAACTAGCCGAACTGCTGAACCGAACGGACGAACCGAACACAACCGAACCGAACGGACAAACCGAACGCAGCCAAACCGAACGGATGAACCGAACGCAGCCAAACCGAATGGCCGAACCTGAACCGCGATCTGTTCGCCGATACCTATTATTTATTTACCCATATAATGGAAGTAGGGGATATTCTACGAAATTAGCTGGCAGCAGATTTAAAACAGAAGTACTTTTTCACTCAATGCGCAATTAATGTGTGGAACTCATCAGAGGATGTTGTAGAGGCCAGTAGCATAACTGACTTTAAAAAAGACTAGGTACATTCTTAGGGCTTTTATAGATGATCCCGCTGAGAAGCGGGATCACTAAATGCCGGCTTTCGCCCCCGCGCCTCCTCTGCATGCCGTGTCTGCTGTTCAGACACGGCGCAGAGTGCGAGGCACATGCGCGCCCTTCCGCGCATGCGCACTCGCCCACAGAACCCAGAAGTGCGGCGTAAAGCCGGCACTTCGGGAATCCGCGTCGGAGGGGGCAGGATCGCCTGCCCCCTCCGACGTGGATTAAAAAGCAGCCACAGCGAGTAGATGAGCACCAAGAAAGGTGGCTGATCAAAGGATCAGCCGCCTTTTTGGTCTCGTCTATAAATACCCTTAGAGGATAGGTCCATTAATCACTACTAGTCAAGTTGATTAGAGATGAGACCTCTGTCTGCTAGGCTCTGGAAGTGACTACTGAGAAATTGATCACTCCATTACAACATTTTGTGCACTTCTCTAAAGCAACTGAAGCTGGCCGCTATCAGAGACAGCATACTGGGCTAGATGGACCATTGGTCTGAGTATGGCACTTCTTATGTTTTACAAACCTATTTTTTGTAAGTTGGATGCATTTTTATTATTAGATGTTTACATAAAATGAATTACTGATGTCTGTCCAGTCTCTAGTGGCTAAGTAACTGCATCTCCCAGTTCATATCCTTTGACCCTCCCAAATTTTCCTCCTTACAACTGGTACCTCTTACACCACTTCAGCTGGCCCTTCTGCTGGCAGTTTCAGTAGAGAGGCTCAAGCATTCATAGATTTCCAAACCAGCAGTGGGCTGTTCTGATCATGACCTCCTGTGTAACCCAGGCCATAGACTTTAAATGAGCCAAGCGACACCACACACCACTCTCATCAAAGCAAGGTCCTTTGAGGTCTGGGTGAAGGCACATTGATGTGACTATTTGCATTGTATTGTGCCCCGTGTGGCTAAATAATAAATGTTTGGTTTTTAGGCCTGTCATTAGTCTAGTCCCTTCATTAGCAAAAAATTAAATCTTCAGGCTAAGAAGTTTGTCTTTGCACAGTATTGGTATTTTCCTCTTATGTGTCAAAAATCTCATCATTTTGTTTTAATTGAAACAACTAAAAATGCAAAGCATTAAGAATCATTTCTGATTGAAATAGGTGGACCACAAACAGATTGTAAAACTGCATTCAGTTTCCATAGTAACCAGACTTCCAAAATGATGCAACAGAAGATCAGCTTCAAAGAGCATTGCTAGTGTACATGACAAAATGAGAGGCACAAAGAGACCAACATGGGGGTTGATATTATTTATTTATTTTATTTATAAATATTTTTAACTGCCCCCTCATGCCTACGGCATCTTGGGGCAGCTTACGATAACAATAACAATAAAATTCATAAAACAATATTTAAAAAACAACATAATCAAAAAATTAAAAAACAGTCCCCATATCCACACACCCCCATACCCACAACTACCCAACCCTCCCCTCTTCCCCTCCGAAGGCCTGGGCAAACAGCCAGGTCTTGCAGGCTCGATGAAATGCCAGCAGACCTGGGGCCAGGTAGGCTTCCTCTGGGAGGGAGTTCCAAAGTCGTGGCCTGGCCACCGAGAATGCCCTCTCCATTGTAGCCCCCTGTCTCACCCTCCAAGAAGGCACCCCCAGTGGACCGAAGGGTTCGCTCTGAGGCACGGAGGGTGAGACGGTTCCTGAGGTATGAGGGGCCCAGACCGTGCAGGGCTTTAAAGATCAATACCAGCACCTTGAATCTGGCTTGGTACGCTATAGGCAGCTAGTGCAGAGCACGGAGCACTGGTGTTATGTGCTCCTGTCGCCCAGTCCCCATAAGGAGATGGGCATTCTGCACCAGCTGCAGCCTCCGAACCAGAAACAAGGGAAGCCCCACGTAGAGAGCATTGCAGTAGTCCAGCCTCGAGGTGATGAAGGCATGGATAAGGGTGGCCAGGTTGGGCCTGGAAATGTATGGGCACAGCCTCCACACCAGTCTTAGTCACCGCCTCCACCTGCCAATCCAGACGGAGACCCGAGTCCAACACCACCCCCAGACTCCGAACCTGCTGGGCAACAGGAGGATGGACCCCACACACAAGGGGGGCCAGAACCTCCTCTGCCCTCCCCACCACCATCACCTCCGTCTTATCGGGATTTAGTTTCAGTCTGCTCTGCTGCATCCAATCTGCCACGGCCTCCAAACATTGGGAAAGCAATGAGACGGCAGGACCTGGGTCAGTTGAAAACGAGAGGTACAGCTGAGTATCATCAGTATATTGGTGACATCACACCCTGAACCCTCTCATGATCTCCCCCAGGGACTGCCGTCCATTAAACAATAATGGAGACAGAATCGAACCTTGTGGAACGCCACTGGATAAGGCCCGGGGGCTTGATGTTTCAGCCCCCAACACCACCCGCTGGCTTCTCCCCAAGAGGAATGAGCGGAACCACCCAAGGACAGTCCAGTCCAGACCCCCCAGGTCTCGCAACCGTCTCAACAGCAGCCCATGGTCCACAGTATCAAAAGCGGCCAAGAGATCTAGCAGGATCAAAAATGTCAAACACCCTGCATCCATCTCCCAACAGAGATTGGCCACCAGGGCAACCAGGGCCGTCTCAGTACCATAGCCGGGGCGGAACCCAGATTGAAAAGGGTCAAGGAAACCGATGTTGTCCAAATGCGCCTGGAGCTGCAGTGCTACTGCCTCCTGCAGGGAGTAATCCTGCATTGGACTTACCTAACAATTAGCAGGGCCCCAAATTGTCAGAGATAGGAAATTAGATGGCATCTTGCCTCCCTACTGGTCCCACTGCTGAAGAGGTTATTGAAAAGGCCAGCAAAGTGTGAGTGTGTCTGGGGCAGTCAACTGCATTGGCTCTAGATGTTGTAAGAGTTCTTTAATATCTCTAATTTCTACTAAAAGAAATCATGCAGAGCTACAGAATCTTCTCTATTGTCTAGTGGTGAGAGAGAGAGAGAATATTAGGAGGAGCACCTCTCTTGGGGTAAATGGACTGCTGGGGGTTGCTAATCTGGAGGAGTTCCTGCAGGGTAAATACCTCCCTTCTGTTCTGATGAGTAGTGATAACCACGGAGTAACTTCATCCTCTCTTTCCCCCTCTAAAACTTGGTGGGCAGTTGGGAAAGGCAAGGTAACAATGACAGTATCACACCCAGGAATTGAGAGCAAACACACCAGGAAGACAGGTGCATGCTGGGAAGGATGTGGGAAGATTAATGGGAAAAAAGCAAACAGAGTTGTTTACTTCAGAGCTGTTTGTGTGACCATCTCCTGTGTAATAGAATCCTCTTAGGGCGTTTATAGACAAGACAAAAAAGGCAGCTGATCCTTTGATCAGCCATCTCCCCTCAATCATCTCCCCTCTCTCTTTCTTTGCGCTCATCTAAACTTTAAGGACGGATCTTATCCCGCGTCTGACCAGGTTGGCGATCCTGGCCCCTCAGACACGGATCCCTGAAGTGCTGGGTTTACGCCGCACTTCCGGGTTCCCTGACCGAGTGCGCATGCGTGGAAGGGTGCGCATTCACACAATGACTGTACGCCGTGTCTGAACATGAGACATGGCATACAGAGGAAGGCGGGGGAGAGATGCCGGCGCTGAACGATCCCGCTTATGAGCGGGATCGTCTAACAGGGCCCTTAGATTAACCTTACTTCCTTGCAGAGGTAACTAACTCCACCCCACCCCTTTCCCTCGCTTTTACTTCTGTGGTTGTGTGAAGGAAAATAAAGGTAAAGTGAGGCAGAGGGTGGTTAAATTGGAGTAGCTGCTCTTGTGAAAAAGCCTTGAAATAGTCCAGGACTCCGTATAGGGACTCCTGTTACATTGTAAATAGAATTTTAAGGGAACACAACTTTGTTACGCCTGAATTTAGCCTTCCTTAGCCTAAAAATGTAGACATAATTTCACTATAAAAAGAGCATTAGCAAACCAGGAAATGCAAGGTTAGGCCCATAGTTCTATACGATAAATGCAAAAGAACAGGAAAAAAGAGAGATTCACATTTAAGGTGACTAAATCTGAGCTTTGCCCCTACCCTCATATTTCTGTCCACACACCTTCCAAAATCAAGAAACTGCTTTGTGCCGAAAGACTGTACACTGCCCACCCAGGGTTTTGCTCTCCATTAATAGGAGAGAACTTTCAGCTGGTAGGAGCAGTAGCAGGCTCAGCAAGGAAAAACTGCTTGTAAAAATGGGA
Organism: Sphenodon punctatus; assembly: GCA_003113815.1. Classification (NCBI taxonomy): domain Eukaryota; kingdom Metazoa; phylum Chordata; class Lepidosauria; order Sphenodontia; family Sphenodontidae; genus Sphenodon; species Sphenodon punctatus. Next base: position 2,047,325 of record QEPC01010148.1, read on the forward strand.
TATGCCATTTGGGGTTGGTTGTATTAACAGATGCATTGTATCCAAGACACGAAAGGTCACTTTATTCAGCACTGGCAAGACTTGGTCTGGAATATTGTGGTCAATTTTGGGCACCGCATTTCAAGGAAGATTGGAGAGGATTCAGGTGAGGGCAACAAAGATGAGACAATAATGCATACTGTATTAGAAAAAGGCTGAAAGAATTTGATATGTGTAGCTTAGTGAAAAGAAATCTAAGGTGGTTGACATGATAGCAGCTCTTAAAGATCTAAAAGGCTGCCTCAATAAAGATGGTGAACATTTGTTTTCCACTGTCACAAAAGAGAGGACAAGAGGGAATGGGCTTAAATGGCAGCAGCAAATTAGATTTCAGTTAAATATTAGGAAAACCCTACCAACTGTAAGAACCATTGGGCAATGGAATAAGTTGCTAAGGGAGGTTGTGGAATTTCCTTCCTTGGATGTTTTCAAAAGCTGTCTGGACAAGCATCTGTCTGTGATGCTGTAGGTAAAAGGTGTCCTGCTTGGGAGCAGGGAGTAGATGTCCCTTAAGTCTCTTCCAACCCTAGAGTTCTATAACCCCAACAGGGTGCAAGACCTATTAGATTGGTCCGCCACAGAGACTTATGGACTCGGATCGGTTCCGGAATGCTCTGGGGGAGTTTCCCCTGGACCTTGACACCCGCTCTGTTGATGATCTCGTAGCCTTCTGGAACACCTTGTTGTCCAAGACCATTGACAGAGTGGCTCCCGGGCATCCGCTGCCCTCCTGAGTCTCCTGCAGGTCTCCTTGGTTTACTGATGGCCTGCAGTGTTTGAAGTGGGAGAATAGGCTGTTAGAGCGACGGTGGCACCATACTCGCAATGAGTATGATCGATCGCAGCATAAGAGCAGTTTAAAGGCCTATGCTGTGGTGGTGCAGGCAGCAAAGAAGCAGTTCTTTGTTGCCCTCATTGCATCTGCAAAGTCACGTCCAGCTGAGCTTTTCTGCGTGGTGAAAGGCTTGGTCAGTCCTGCCTGCCTCCACCTGGACTTGGAGCAATCCAGTGACCACTGTGACCTGTTTATTGAGTACTTTGTAGATAAAATCGCTCGCATCCGCCACGATTTCAGCACCACAGTTATTGCAGAGGGTCATCTTGGAGCTATGGATACCCTGTCCTGTTCTGTTTTGTGGGATCGACTTCAGGTGCTGTCACCTGCCGATGTGGAGTCCTTGTTGGGATCTGTTCGTGCCACTACTTGTGAACAAGAGCCATGCCCGTCCTGGTTGGTGAAAGCCAGCCAGGAGATGTTACGGCCGTTGCTGGATGGGGTGGTTAGTGCCTCCCTTCGGGAGGGCAGGGTGCCTGATTGTCTGAAAGAGGCTGTGGTTAGGCCCCTGCTCAAGAAACCATCTCTTGATGCTGATGCTCCTGTCAGTTACCGACTGGTCTCTAACCTCCCCTTTTTAGGGAAGCTTATTGAATAGGCTGTGGCATCCAAGCTGTGGGGGCTTGGATGAGGTTGAGCCATCTGCAGCTGAATTCTGACAGGACGGAGGTGATGTTGGTGGGCTCAGGCTCAGGTTGTGGCTGTGGCGGGGAGTGCGTTTCGGCAATTACATCTTGTCTGGCGGCTTTGGACGTATCTCTCAGACTCCGACCTCGCCACGGTCATCCATGCCTTCATCACCTCGAGGCTGGATTACTGCAACGCACTCTACGTGGGGCTGCCCGAGAAACTGGTTCAGAGGCTGCAGCTGGTGCAGAATGCTGCGGACCATCTCCTTATGGGGGCGGGTTGCAGGGAGCACATGACACCAGTGCTCCGGGCTCTGCACTGGCTGCCTATAAAGCACCGGGCTAGGTTCAAGGTGCTGGTTTTAACCTTTAAAGCCCTTCACGGCCTGGACCCTGCTTATCTGCGGGACCGCCTTACTCCCCGTGTGACCCTTGAGATCGTCCGTGGGAGCCTTTTTGGAGGTTCCCCGGGCGAGGTGGGTGGCCACTGATGTTAGATCTTTTTCAGTGGCCGCCCCTGTGCTGTGGAATTAGCTCCCGGAGGAGGCTCGGTTGGCTCCCACTCTCCTGCTATTTCAGAGTGTATGTAAGACCTGGCTGTTCCGTCAGGCTTTTGGCGAGGGGGGGGGGGGTTCCCCACATATTGCATTTTTAAATTGTTTAAATTTTTTAAAATTGTTTTATTGATTGTTGTTTGCCGCCTCGGACTGCCCTGTGGGCAGGAGGGGCAGGATATACATTTTAAATAAATAAATAAAAATTAAATGATTTACAAAGGCAAGCCTCCAGTCTGGCTGGCTTAATAAACATAAGCGTCAGAGGGAAAAGTGAAAGTAGTGAGGAGGGCGAAAGGGAGAAAGAGCTCAAGGAAACAGGGGTGGGGGGCAGGGAGAAAGCAGGGGCTGAGAGTTCCCTATCCTTTCCTGTTGCCAAAGGGGACAGGCACCCCATGGATCCAGCGATGATCAGAGAAGAGAGGGAAGGACAGACCGTGGTCTGGGAGATCCCCTCGGGGTGGTCACAGGCAGAGGTCTGCACGTGTCCACAGCCAAGAGTAGCTCGCTTACCTGGAGGAGATGGAGCAGTTATAGAGGTTTGTACAAAGGATCTGGGAGTGGGCACGAGAGGTACTTGAAAGTGACAAAGGGTTTTTCGAGGGCCTCTGGGGTGGGAAAAAGGAAAGTTCCAAATATAAACATGGGTTCCAAGGAGTCTCTAAAGGAGCAAGAAAGTATCAATCACAGGGTTGGGGGAATTTCTAAAGACACAAGAAGAGAACAATCTTGGGCATTCAGGTGAGTGGAAGGATCCAGGTGAGTTTTTAGAAAACATGGAGCCCTAATGACTTTCTCTGTCCATACTTAAGTCCTAATCTTCTACATTGAAAGCTGTTGCTAGCTAGGAGTTTCTCAGAGTCACCGGGGGAAGTTTATCAAAAAGGGAGGATGCCCTTGACTCACTTACTACATGTTTACTCCGGTCTCCTCCTAGACTCCCTTTCCAAGACTAGACTGGTTTTGCAAGAGGGGCTTATCTTTACTTCCTAGGCTTCAACCCAGGTTGACTCTGAACTTTTGACCTCTTGACTTGGGCTCCTTAATTCTCCTGTGCACCCCTCAAACTGCATTTCACAGGGTGCTGCTTTGCCCAGCAGAGGGGTGTGTGTCTCATTTTGTGAGAAAAGGCATCACTGGTAACAGAAGGAAAAGGTGATTTACATTTTGCTGACACTCAGGAGAGTCAAATGCTTGAGTACCAAGGTATTTCAATGTATATGACTTCCATATTTTAAGTACCTCCTGCCCCACTTTAATTCAGTTCCCATTAAGAAGATAAGAACATAAGAAGTGCCATACTCAGACCAATGGTCCATCAAGCCCAGCATCCTGTCTCTGACAGTGGCCAATTTCAATTGCATGGGAGAAGAATCAGCAGTCACAATGGGAAAAACAGAATGAGAAACGTGACTCATCACATCTTTGCCTATATTTAAGGCTTCTCTTTTTACATGTGGCTTAATAATCTCCAGCCCCTTTCTCAAAAGAGGAACTGCTTTTTGAAATGGGCCATGGAATATCCCCCCAATGCCAACCCCATACATCACTGGGGCCCCATGAAACCCCAGAAGGGCATAACCAGCTTTGTCTTTGTAGCAGTGTCTGTGGACCAATGGATCCCCATACTTTTTTACAATTACCACCTTTAAAAACTCCTGCTTTCTGTGGGCACAGATGTAGTTTCACAACCACCTTGCCAAAACAAAATAAAACATGGTTGTCCATAAATTGTTTCTCCACTATATCCCCAAACTATATGCTTGCTATTCTCTGTGTTTATCAACACCTTTTGTCCCTTTGTCTTATACACCAATACATAATTTTACAGCTGTTTTGTTAATGTCTGGCACATCTCTCTCTCTCTCTCTCTGTTTATTCCCCACCTGTCACCTTGCTCTGTCCAGTCCCATCTATTCCATGACCACCCATCCCCTATATACCTGCTCTATATTTGCTCAGTTTATATATTTTTACTGGCTATGCTACATTTATTTATTTATTTATTTATATTTCTTGGCCATCTCCTCATGCCCACGGCATCTCGGGGCAGCTTACAATAAAAAAATAACACAATTAAAATAAAATTAAAACACTGATTCACAAAATTAAAACATCTAAAATCCTAAAAACCAACCACCATCCCAAACATTTATCCCACCCCCCTTCCCCTCCTCCGAAGGCCTGGGAGAACAGCCAAGTTTTGCAGGCCCGGTGGAAGACCAGCAAACTTGGGGTCAGACGGGCTTCCTCCGGGAGGGAATTCCATAAACGCAGCCCGGCCACCAAGAACTCCATTGTGGTCCCCCACTTTACACAGGGGACCTCCAAGAAGGCGCCCCCAGCAGACCGAAGGGGTCACTCTGGGGCATGGAAGGTGAGGTGGTCCCTGAGGTATGACAGGCCAAGACTGTGTAGGGCTTTATAGGCCAGGACCAAAACCTTGAATCTGGCTCGGTACGCTATAGGCAGCCAGTGCAGCGCACGGAGCAAGGGAGTGATATGCTCCCGTTGGCTCATCCCTGTCAGGAGACGAGCCACCGCATTCTGCACCAGCTGCAGCCTCCAAACCAGCATCAAGGGAAGCCCCACATAGAGCACGTTACAGTAGTCCAGCCTCGAGGTGATGAAGGCATGGATGAGGGTGGCCAGATCAGGTCTGGAAATGTATGAATGCAGCCTTCACACCAAGATACAGCTGGCGGAAGACGACCTTAGCCACCGTCTCCACCTGCCAATCTAGACGGAGATCCGAGTCCAATAACACTCCCAGACTCCAAACCTGCTGGGTTCTAGAACCCCTTCTATGAGCGGAGCCAACACCTCCCTCACCCTACCCACCGCCATCACCTCTTGTCTTATCAGGATTAAGCTTCAGTCTGCTCTTCCGTAACCAATCCACCACGGTCTCCGAACATTGGGACAGCACTGAGATGGCAGGATCTGGGTTGGATGAAAAGGAGAGGTATAGCTGGGTGTCATCCGCATATTGGTGACAATGCACACCAAACCCTCTCACGATCTCCCCCAAGGGCTGCATATATACATTAAACAATAATGGAGACAGAATAGAACCTTGCAGAACGCCACAATCCAGGGCCCGGGGGCTGGAAGATTCAGCCCCCAGGACAAACCGCTGGCTTCTCCTCGAGAGGAATGATCGGAACCACCTTAAGATGATCCCATCCAGACCCCACCAGGGCTCGCAATCGTCTCAACAGCAGCCCGTGGTCCACTGTATCAAAAGCGGCCGAGAGATCTAGCAGGATTAGAAGTGCTGAATGTCCTGCATCCATCTCCCAGCGGAGATCGTCCACCAAGGTCACCAGCGCCATCTCTGTGCCATAGCCGGGGTGGAAGCCTGATTGAAATGGGTCAAGGAAACCGATGCTGTCAAGATGAACCTGGAGCTGCAGTAACACCGCCTGTTCAATAACCTTCCCTAAAAAGGGAAGGTTAGAGACAGGCCGGTAGCTGGCGAGTGCGTCCACATCCAAAGATGGCTTCTTCAGCAGGGGGCGCACCATGGCCTCCTTGAGACTGGGGGGCAAACTGCCTTGCCGAAGGGTCCTGTGTGGCCTGAAAGCTTGCTTATTTCCACCAACAACAGTTGATCCAATAAAAGATATTTGAACCACTTTTATTTGTCTTCCTGTCACTTGGGACCAACACAGTGACCACACTCTATCTCTGGATTTATTTCAATGCTAATGGTGTCAATGTGTTGTTTGTTCACAGGAACATAATGTGGTTTCATGTCTACTATGTAGACTGATCATGTGTACTATGCAGGTTTACTAATGCATTCAGATTAAAGAGAGAACCAGGGTCCTCCACAAATGCCCCCGAGAACTCAGCCAGTGGAGAACATGGCAAACTCATCATTCCCTAGGAACCGGACACAAGACTGGTGGGCACAGAAAAGAGATCAGTGTACTGTCCTTGCATGGGAGCTGTTGCATAGTGGAAGACAGGGCTCTCAGGAGCTGAGCTCTGGATTAAAGGTACACTCTGAATCCTCTCTCGGCACTATGATGTGCTTTCAGGACAATGTTAATGAGAACTGGCAACGTGATTACCAACTGAGAGCGAGGGTTGAAATGTGCTGCAGCCGGGATATGAACACAGACTGATGGACACCGTAATGGAGGGTTTTAAAAGTATGACTGACAGCACTATAAACGCTTAATCAAGGAAACTTTTCAGCTCCACAGCGCACCTTCGTATGCTTTGCCCGCCCACCAAGGAACTTCTAATGCTGTTTCAACTAATGCAGCAACTACAATTGCTGCTCCCGCTGCAGGACAGCAGATCAGAAGAAGGGAAGAGGATCCTGCTAACCCTGTTCTTCTTACCTCTTTTTGCAATCCCTCCCCTTCTTGTTTCTATCCTTTGTCTTGTTCAGGCAGGAATAACAGATGCCCACCATCTGTCAATGTAAGGGCACCTGCACTTACTGATAGAAATGCACCTCAAGACCCCACTAGTATTGTTAGTAAATTGAAAGAAAACTCTAAGAGCTACTCTAAATGTAACTGTGTGCCTAAAAAACCTATTAGTCACCAAGCTAAAAATGGTGATACAACAGTCGATTTGCATGTATTGTGCATGCTTTCAATAAAATATATTTCTCATAACAAAAACATGACTTGATTTCTTTTGAGATATGTGCCCAATACATCTCATTACAAACAGTTAACACTTAAATATGCAATGTTATATTGTAAATTGCTGTAAATCATAATGATGTAGTAATCCAATCAACTAGACCTTTTTCACACAGACACTTGAACACCGATAAAATGGGTGTTACATTTTATTATACATGTTGCATGGCTGCAGGTGTGCTCTATGGGTGCCTTGCAACATGTATAATAAAATGTAGCACCCATTTTATCAGTGTTAGAGTGTCTGTGTGAAAAGGGCCTTAGTGGTTTAAAAAACCCTAATCTGGTGCTGCCTTGACAACTGCAACAAAACTGTCTTCACCTGTTCACAGTTGCAGTCATGGCGGGAGAGAGCATTAACTGGCCATTGTACATTGCTGCGAGCTGGGTACAAGGGTGGGTGATATGACAGGTCAGGTGCTAGACTCTGTATTGTCCCAGAAGCCCCGCTTTAAACTCTTATCTGAAGATTGGATCTGATCTAATAGTCAGATCCCCGTTTAAGCAGGGCGGGGCTTGAACTCGGATTGCCTCACTCAAAAGCTACAGTAATCCAGGGCTCATAATACAGCTTCCTGTACCTGCATGTGGAATTCAATAGCTCAGGATGAGCCTCGCTACTCATACAGCTTAGATGTTCACACATGCATGCTCTGTCACGTGATCTTGTCCGCTTCCGGGTACTTGTCATGCCCATAAAGGACCACAGGGGGTGTTTGAGAAACAGCAGAAAGAAACATGAAAAGAATGCAGGGAGCCCCAGAAGACAACCCAGGTAAATTCTTATTACACTTATGATGACAAACTCTTCACCTTGAACAGGGAGGTGAAACATTACCAGTGGGTGTTTTCAGACAAGACACTCTCCACCCACCACCCACTCACTATACATGTTACAGGGCACCCATAGGGCAACACTGCAGCCCTGCAACATGTATAATGGGCAGGGGGTGGGGGGGTTAGAGGGTGGAGAGTGTCTTGTCTGAAACTGCGCAAAGACTGATTCTGACTCCCAACCCACACCCTCAATTTTTCTTTTCTTTTTAAAGAAATCAAAGCTTTTACCTAGATGTTTTGGAATAGAATAATATTCTCCTGCTTATGACAGGTGGAGGAAAACGTCTTGGTGCATTGATCTAACTAAGCAAGCAAATTTTTATAAATTAGTTTGCATATTAGTTTAAAAATTGCAAGCATTAACCCATGATAAGGTGCGTTTCAATCAATTAAAAACACTTTCCAAGGTTAAGTATTCGGAAACCTGAAAGGACATGGTATCCAGTGGAGAAACAAGTGAATAAAACTGTTTCCCTCTGTTACAAATTTCAAAGTACAGCACAGAGACCCTTTTCACACAGACACTCTAACACTGATAAAATGGGTGTTACATTTTATTATACATGTTACAGGGCACCCATAGAGCACACATGCAGCCCTGCAACATGTATAATAAAATTCAAATCAAAACAAATCAAAATACTTTATTGTTCAACCTGAGGGTTATAAACAAATATAATAAATGTAACCCAATCAATCAATCAAAGTAGCTTTATTAGGCGTGACCGATGGTCATAGCCAGCAACCAAAACAAACAACAGGTAGTAATACTCATTCAAAAACATAATCACCTTGATAATAAAATAACGTTTACAAATAAATGAAGGTTAGGAATTTATACATCCATCGGTAACTTAAAATCAAGAAATAATTGACAAAGGGCAAAAGCCCGATTTAAAAAACAACTAACAGAAATAGTAATCTCTTCCTTATTGTCAAGTAATGCCATAAACAACAAACCATCATGGGATCTATCCGGAAAAGACAGAATAAACTCGTTGAGTAGCTCGCGTCTGAGTTTGTCATAAAGCCGGCACCTAAAGAGAATATGAGATGTCGTCTCTGCTTCTAACTGGGTGTATGGTGTCCCATTGAAACGGCCCTCCAAGATTTTAGAGGGAAGGGCATTGAGGTGAGCCGCCAGAAAAAAACTTCTGGCCCCGCGGGATATAGAGGCAGAGAGGTACGAGGCCATAATGTAAAAGGCTGGAGTCAAGGTCAAATAGAAAAGAAGGTGCCTTGTCTGGGCAAACAAATGTAACATAATAAAATGTAACACCCATTTTATCAGTGTCAGAGTGTCTATGTAAAAAAGGCCATAAGTGCAGTGGAGTCTCATGGACATACCCCAGCTAATGGCCCTATTTACACGGGCGGCACCCACACATGAACACTTAGAAATCTGGGTGTTCATGCATCGGTGCTGCTTGTGTAAACGATGGCCTTTTTTACACGGATGGCGCAGTAGCGCCGGTGGGTGGAGATGGGTGTGGATGGGTGGGTGAGCACACCCAGCGAATACCTGGCGGCGCCGAGCAGGGAGACATTTACATGGGCAGCGCTGCGGGGGATCGTGGGAAGGAAAGGGGAGGGGCTGGAAAACACCCAGCAGCCAAACACCCATCCCGGGAAGCACCCAGCAAACACCCGTGCATACGGAGAGCCGGCACCGGCGGGGAAGCCCCGCCCGGCACAGCGGTGGCACAACATGGCCGACTGAGGACAAACGAAGCCGAGCAACGCGGCCCCGCCCCCAAGCCGCCAGGACCTGCATGGGAGAGAGATGGGATGACAGCCAGCCGCTACAAAGGAGCCAGCTCCACACAGCCCCAGCACAGAGCCAGACAGCCCAGCGCCAGCCCACACACACACACAAACACAGCAGAGCGGCCCACACACAGCAGGCAACAGAAGCACACAGGGACGGGCACATGGGCCAGGGGGAGAAGGCACCCACACAACACAGGCAACCCCCAAACACCCCCCACAGAGGCACCCGCACAAGGGGAGAGGTCAAAGTAAAGCACAATATGGACACACCAGGAACACAAAAGTCTTTAATAAAACAGGGAACCAGCAACAGCAACAGAGTAGGGAGGAGGCCAGGGCAACAGAAGGGGGGGCAGCGCCAGCAGCAGCAGGCCCGTGACAACACCCCATCAATAGGGCCAGCAACCCCACGCCTGGCGCCAGCGCTCAGCCTGTGTGCGGTCCAGCCGGTGCAGCCACTCCAGGACATGTAGGAGGAGCTCCAACAACTCCCCCTGCTCCCGGGTCCGCTCCGCGATCATGGCTTGCACTGTAAGGGACAGAGGGAGAGGAGACAGACATCAGAGCCGGCCCCAGGCACCAAGGAACAGAACCCCCCCAGAGGGACACAGGCACAGCGCCCAGCAAACAGGCAGCACACTCATGGATGCCATCAAACAGCCGCCCTGTCGCCCGCATGTCCCAAGCCGCCCGCTCCAGCTGCAGCACCATCACACCCAGGCACAAGATCGCCAGCAGCACAACAACAGTAGCTGCAGGAGAGAAGGGACAGGGCAATGGGGAACACCCGCACCAACGGGCCCTGGGAGGGCCAGAGGCAGCAACAGCACATGGGGCCCATCCCACATGCTGACAGCCACCACCTGGAGAAGCACCTGGACCCCTGCACCAAAGGGGATTGGTTGGGCCAAAGGCCGGGGCCAGCACTACCCCTACTCACGCTCAGCCGCCCAGCACCCATGGTGCCGCCGCCCATCCATTGCCACAACCATAGACGGCCTGCACCAATAGGGGGTGACAGCAGAGGGGAGGGGAGGGGCAGGGCCACACCAACGCACAGGCAAGTCCAGGGGGTGCCTGGCCAACCACCCACCACCAATACCACCCCTTGAGCAAGCCCAGGCAGCAGCGCCCAGCAGGGTAGCTGCCAGGGGAACACACACCACACAACCGGCACCCACCCCACAGGCCCAGAGCCAACCAGTATACACCAAGCAAACCCCCTGCACACAACCACACAGATGGGGGCAGGAGGGCCGCCAAGGGGAAGGGGCACCCAGCCGCCACAGCAGCAACAGAGGTAAGGCAGGACAGACCAACACATAACAGCATTTTATTGGCGCCGGGGGAACGAGGGCCCCCCAAGCACAGAAAGGCAGAGCAGGGGGGCGCAGGTGGACCCCCGACCAGGCAAGAGAAGCACAACAGGAGGGCATAGGAGCACCCGCGCAGAGAGGGTGAGGGCACCAGGGCAGCCCCAGCGGGAAGGAGGGGGCGATGGGGTCCAGGGAACCAGGTGGCAGTCAGCAGCGATGCAGACGGCAGCACACAGCCTGATCGGAGGCACGGGGAGGGCAGTCAATGCACAGGCCAGGGCACTGGGGTGGCTGCGAGCGGGTGGTGGTGAGGGGTCACTCATGGATGGTCCGGTGAGTGCTCCCGGGCTGGCGACCCCTGCGCTAGACCCAGGTGAACAGGCCCCTTGGGAGCACATATGAGCATCCACCAGGAAGCGGTGAAGGAGCAGATCCTCTCCAGCGGTTGCAGCCTGCACAGCTGGAAGGTCCCTCACGAATCAAAGGGCAGCGAGCTCCGCAGCGGAGGGGTCCTCGGTCCAGAGCGGGCCACTAACCTTGGGGGACAGCAAGCCCAGGTCCCACAGGAGATCCCCCACGTCTGAGAGTGCATGCAGGATGCTGCGGGCATGCAGGAGGCTGCCAGTGTAAGGCCAGCAACAGGGGGACACCCAGACAGCAAGGCGAGGCCGAACCTGGGTAGCTCCATCAGCAGGCGAGCCACCATTAACTCCGCAGTGGTCCACTGCATGACAACCATGGGTGGGTGCCCTCAAGGTGGCTGGCACAGGGGGGTGAAGCTGAGCTTGAGGGAATGACCCCAGCATGCTGGGGCTCTGACCTGGTGACCCATCGTCCACATGTACCGCAACAGGAGCCAAAAGCCATCCTCCGCTGACAGGGGGTCGCCCACTAACAGCTGCGCGTCGGGGCTCAGCCAGAGGTCCGCCAACAGCATGTCCGCACAGGGTGACCATCTCTCCCTGACATCCGTGGCCGAGGGCCCCACAGAATGACCAGCCATGGCAGCAGTGGGGCCCGCTTCGGTGCAGCAACAGGCAGGAGACGGAGGGTTGCCGCGACTGGGACAAGCACGGGACGAGTGGCTACCCTCACCTACAGGCGACCTTGCATGCCAGAGATAGCCCGGCCTGCTGTGGACTGGGCGCCACAACCCACACGCAGGACAGAAGGGATGCAGCACAGGTGCCGAGAGATGAAGGAGGCCAAGCAGTGGCGGCCCTCGCCTGAGGGTGCCTGGGGCAGTGCCCTGCCCCCGCTCTCCCCCCCCCGTCCCCCTGGTGCCGCACTGACAGAACGCTCACTGACTGAGCGCTCCATCTCTGCTGGGCAGATGAAATTGATATCGGAGCACCGCACTGCTCTGACTGCTGCAGCTTGGCTTGCAGTCAGAGCAGCGCAGCACTCCGATGTCAATTTCAGCCGCTGGCAGAAACAGAGCACTCAGTCAGTAAGCGCTAGCCTCTGTCTGGGTCTGACTCCTTCTGGGACTCCAGAGTCTGGAGTCCCAGAAGGGACAAACTTGAACTGAATGCGAGCTGGGCGGCTCAGCGTTCAGTCCAAGCGCGCCGCTGGGAAATGAAATTTCCCCCTTGCAGCAGCTTTGCATTGAGCCCTCTGGGCTCAATGCAAAGCCTCACCTGGGTGTTCAGTGGAGGCGCTCGGCGGCAAGATGTGCTGCAGTGTGCATGCTCGAACTGACTCAGTTGAGCATGCGCGCCGCAGCCCATCTCACCGCCGAGCGGAGGGGGGACTCGGGGAGCAGAGGCTGGGGGTCTGGGATGGAAGGGGGGGAGGTTGTGTGAGACTGGGGAATGGGGGGAGGG
>QEPC01010148.1:2063638-2078758 GCA_003113815.1 Sphenodon punctatus
AAACAAAAATCCAGGCTGGGCAGGGTGGGTGGGGGGTGTCCCCCCTTCCACCTGCGCAGCCTGGGAGGGGGAGGGGGAGGGAATTAATTTATTTCATTGATTTCAATGGGGACACAGCGCCCCATTGAAATCAATGAAATAAATCCGGTACCGGTATACCGGATTTAATCAGGGAATCCGGTTTTCAGAGAACCGGTAACCGGTAAATCCGGTAGCCGGTAATGGGCCCAGGGTCCCACCTCTACTGAGCAGGTACACATGCCTCTGGCAATGGCCATTGCTCCCCAGCTCATGTAGTGCGTGTGCTCAGAGTGGGTTCCACAGTGTGTTCCCTACCGGTGTCTTGCTTCGCGTGGGTCACCAGATTCGCAGTGGGGCGCCCCCGTTGTTTCACCCCCTACCTTCAGGGGCCCAGGGTGCTGCAGCCTTACCAGAGGGGGTGGGGTGGCCACCATGGGCAGCTGGTCATCCTGGGGTGCACTGTCCTGGGGTGGGGGCATTGACTCCTGGTGGAGGGGTCGGGGTTGCAGCAGGGGCAGGACCACGGGAGGGTGTGGGCTGGAAGGGCAGCCCCGCAAGCAGGTCCTGTTGCCCAATGTGGGGGAGGGGGACCCCATGGACCAGGCCTGAGTAGGGTTGCTGCTGGGGGAACCACGGGTGGCCAAGGTGCGGGGGGGGCACCTGCACCAGTGGGAAGCCACCATGGTGTTGGTCGGCTGCCAGCTCTCCTTCCACGGCATGGCAGGGCCTGTCATGCTGGGGGTCATGCTGCAGGGCCTCCATGACCTCCCCCATGAGGTCCATGAGCCATGCGACCTGACCCTCCATCCTGTCACAGGCGCGCTGCTGCTCGTGTTGGAGGATGGCAACCTGGCGCCTGTCCCAGAAGTGCTTGGTGCGGGACCAGGCCATCATGGCAGCCAGGATCTCCTGATCCCTTTCCCCTTCCCCTCGGATGAGCTCCCTGGTGAGCGCAAGCTCCCAGGAGTGCACCTCAGCTAACCATTGCGACTCCTCCAGCAGCTCCCTGCCGAGGTCCTCCCTTCGGCACCAGTTCCTGGCCCACATCTCCAGGTTCCGGTCCACGCTGCCAGCAGCTGCTCCCCTCATGCGAGTGGGCACCTGGTCTGTGAACAGGAGTTTGGACACATCATTAGAGCTTCTGGCCTGTGTGCCCCACTGGCCACTACTCCCTGACCCGGGGTGCCTGGTGGGGCGGCCCTCATGGTGTGGCAGCTCCCCTCAGTCCTCCCCTGTGGGGTCCCCCAGCCCTGCCCTGGGATGGCCCCCTGGCAGCTGATCACTGCAGGAGGGGCCCTTGATGGTCAGGTGTACCATGGGAGCCTCTGAGGGACCACCCGCCCCTCCCACCTGCCCCCCACACTCCCACCCCTGTTGGGCCCTGCTGGTAGTGGTTGCATGCCCCCTGTGCCCCCCCACCCTGTACCCCTGCCCCCTCCGCACCCAGCCCCCCCGTGGCCCCCCGGCTGGTGTGCCCCGCCGTGCAGGGCCGCCCACCTAGTGGTGGGGGAGCTTCTGGCCCCCCCTCATCCTCCTCCTCTGCAGCCTCCACCTTGTGCACCTCCAGGCTGCCTTGTGCTGCAATGAGAAGGGGTAATGTTAGTGTTTGCCGGCCCCCGGCCCCGGCCGTTGCGCCTCTGTCTGGGCCGTTCCCCCCCAAACACCCCCCGGCCCCGCTGGGGCGATCATACCTGGATCCTGTTCCTCCACTTCCTGGGGGCCGTCCCAGGTCTCCGCTTGCTCTGCATGCACCCCCTGTCCCTGTGGCGAGTGTGGTGGTCCGGCGCTCGGATCCCCGGGGTGCCTCCTCCCGCTGTGGGATGGGGCTATCACCTCCCGCTTCCTGTTTGGCCTCACCAGGGACACTTCCCCGCCCCTGCTCTGTGGGGTCTGTCAGGGGGGATTGCGTGGTGGCCCTGCGCCTGCCCCTGGTGAAGGTGCTGCCGTGTGTGTGGGAGGCCACGATGTTCCCGTCCATGCAGAGGAACTTGTCCAGCTCCTCCTGGAACTCGGATGTGCGCCTGGCCTGGCCAGACTTGAGATTGTTGTCCTTGATATGTTTATATCCAGACCACAAGTCCTTTGCTTGCTGCATGCACTGGGTGACATCCCTATTGTACCCCTGCCACTGCATCTCCTGGGCAATGGCTCCATAGACCTGTCTGGTCTTGTAGCTGTGCACCAGGTCGTGCTGGACCCTTTCGGACCCCCACACACATATGAAGTCCCTGATCTCCTGCTTGGCGGCATGGGACCCACCCTGTGGATGTGCTAGCTGTGGTGGTGGTGTCCTGTTGGGGGTAGTGCATTAGGGGTTACTCTGCGTCCTGCTGGCCCTCTCCACACACCTGTGGGACCTGCCCCCCCTTTCCCCCCTGCTCACCTGGCTGTCGGGGGGGGGGCCTCCTCAGCCATCATCCCAGTGGTGTGGTGCTCCATTGTCTGGGAGCTGTCCTGCGGGGACGGGGGACCAGGTTATGTGGCTGCCGCCTGCCCTGTGTTCCCTGGCTCATGGTTCCAGGCCTGGGGCGTGGCCTTCCCATCCCTGTGTGTGTGTGTGTGTCCCTCGTGCTCACCTCACTCTCGCTGCTGCTCCTCGGGCCATGCACCTGGGACGTGCTGGGCTGGGGGTTCTCGACTGGGGGGGCTATCGCTGCGGCCCCTGTGCCCTGTGCCGGGACACATGCACTGTGTTACATCCTGGCACATTCCCACCCCCCTGCCAGGGCACCCCCCTCGTGCCTCCTGGCCTGGGCGCCCCCCCCGCCGGGCCACCCCCGCTGCCCCGCCCACCGGGGGGGCCCTTGTACCTCCCATCCAGGTCCCCCCATACTGGTGGTCCAGGGCCCCCCACTTGTGTCTTCTGCCTGGGGCGCAACTCTCCCCCTGCACCGCTGTGCCAGGGCTCTTTCCCCCCCCCCGGGCGTTCCTGGCTTCCCGTGCTCCTCTGGCCCCTTCCTGCATGTGGGGTAGTGTCGGTTCCTGTAGCCTTCTCATGGGCCTTCCTGGTCACCATCATGGGAGCCCGCGTGTGTGTGCCGTGGTTCCGCCCTCCTTTACAGGCTCTCAGCCGGACATCCAGCATCCCCCCCCTGTGGGTGTGTCTGTGTGGTGGCGCATGCGTGGCCCATGGCGCGGGCGCAGTGGGGCTCCACCGGTCCGCATGGGTGTGGGTGTTTTTGCTTTTACACAGATGCTCGGGTGTTGAACACCCATCTCCACCCACGGAGGGTGCCGGCTTCCTCGCGGCTGCTCCGTGGGTGTTGGCGGGTGTCAGCAGGTGGGTCGGGCACGCACCCCCACCCACTCATGGACATTTACACGGACGCTCTCCCACCCATCCAATGGGTGTTTCCGGATGTTCCTGGGTGGGTGGTGTCTGTGTAAAAGTGGCCTATGTGGCGGGATTGGTGTGTGTGAGTGTGTGTGTGCGCTCCCGTGCACACGCATGCACATACACCTCCACCCAGCGAAAACAGCAGTTGTTTCATGCGTGTAGATGGGTGGAGGTGAGTGTAGATGGGTGTGCGCCTGTCTACACCCTCCCCCCGCCCACTGCACATGGACCTCAACATGCGTGCGCACGTGTCCACAAATTAATGTCCATTGACAGCACGTTGTGCTGCATGGAACCCACACGGGACCCACATGAATCCTGCTTGGCATTGTGGCCAATGTTTCATAGCATGCTTCTCGGTAAAGAACAGCATTTTTTAAAAAAACAAAAAAACCTCCAACCTTTTACTGTCTTAACAAATTGCAAGTTGATGCACCCAATCTGAAGTGGATACCACCACCGCAAAACTCTTAATTATGCTTGTGCTTAATGTCCACTTCAAAGGGGATGGTTCATAGTACAGAAATAAACACAAAAGAGTTTGACACCTTACGTGACCACAGCACCTGTGATTTACATTGTTAAGGGACAGTGCTGAAGGGAACATGAAGTGAACACAAAAAGGTGATGGCTTACGGTAGGGTTCCCCTTACAACATAAATGACATCATTTGCATGTAAAAAGTGGGCAGTGCTACTTTGTTTTTGACACTAAAGCCTTTTTTATAATAAATGTTCATATGTCTTGTACTTTTCAATGTGTTTATTAGAAATCACCAGATGCTGCACCTGACCACATACAATTTCCATAAAAGGTACACATGGTGAATGAATGGTATTAGTTGCATAATTATAAGGAAGCAATACAGGAATTTAAAGAAAATTAAAAAAAATAATTTTAAAAAGGCACTGTAGCACTGAGTATACTTGGTATTTTTGCACTGAAATTAAGTGTACAAAATTCCTTCCAGGTTATAAAACATTGGAAGGAATACTCCCTGGGTGTCTAGTAGTTACAACTTGGCTGTTGCCTGAAACTTGAAACATGTGTTGTGTACAACAGGAGCAGTACATGGCAAAACAGCAGTCTTGCTCTTGGTTAAAAAAAAGAAATAGCACATCATGTATTAAAAAGCAGTTGATCTAAAAAAAAAATTTTTTGTTTTTTTCAAGAAGCATTTCAAGACATGCTGGGTGCAATGCTTGTTATGCAGGAAGCCATAGCAACACAAATCCATCATAACATGATGGCTACATAGGAGATACGAGGAGCTGGTAAGTGTAGAACTAGTAGGGGTGGGAATTCCGGATCTACCGGTATCCGATAATGCCGGTATCGGGCGTACCGGCATTACCGGATTCAACCCGGTAATCCGGACCCGGTACCGGATTTCGGTGTACCGGTTTTTTTGACATTGCAGCCATTTAAAAATGGCTGCAATGTCAAAAAAATTAAAGCCCCAGCAAAAGTTTTTTTTTTAAAAAAAACCTCCCCGAGTCCAGGCTGCGCGGGTGGAAGGGGGGACACCCCCCACCCACCCTGCCCAGCCTGGCTTTTTGTTTTAAAAAAGAAAAGACTAAGAGTAAGACGGCGAGCCAGGCGAGCCCCCCCCAGCACCAGCGGCCGCGGCGTCCCCGCAGCCGCGGGTAAGTATGACCCGATCCCTGGGGGGGTGGGGGTGTTTAACACCCCCACCCCCCCAGGGATCACCCCTACAGCGCGCTTGCCGCTTACCTTTGGGAGCTCCGGCGGCGGCGGGCGGTCCGGCGGCCTCAGCGCCGGCTGTGGCTGCCGGCGTCAGGACGCTCTAGGCCTTCCGGTGAAACCCGGAAGTTCCCCGGAAGGCCTAGAGCGTCCTGACGCCGGCAGCCACAGCCGGCGCTGAGGCCGCCGGACCGCCCGCCGCCGCCGGAGCTCCCAAAGGTAAGCGGCAAGCGCACTGTAGGGGTGATCCCTGGGGGGGGGGGGGTGTTAAACACCCCCCCCCCAGGGATCGGGTCATACTTACCGGCGGCTGCGGGGACGCCGCGGCCGCTGGTGCTGGGGGGTGGGCTCGCCTCGCCTCGCCTCTGGGTCTTTCTTACTCTTTTTTAAAACAAAAAGCCAGGCTGGGCAGGGTGGGTGGGGGGTGTCCCCCCTTCCACCCGCGCAGCCTGGGAGGGGGAGGGGGAGGGAATTAATTTATTTCATTGGTTTCAATGGGGACACAGCGCCCCATTGAAACCAATGAAATAAATCCGGTACCGGTATACCGGATTTAATCCGGGAATCCGGTTTTCGTAGAACCGGTAACCGGTAAATCCGGTAGCCGGTAATGGGCCCGGGGTCCCACCCCTAAGAACTAGCATCCCTGCCATGCTAAAATTTTAAAAATACAAAAAACAGTTTTACTACCAGGACACAAAATACAACTCATGCAACAACTTCTGGATAACCAGGAGCAACTGATGAAGCAGCATGTGGAGCTTGCTTGGCAAAACCAGCAATTAAGGGAAGAAATAGCCAACCTATGCATATGGGGTGGGCTGTGACTCAGGTGATAGAACGCCTGTGTTGCACATATAAGGCCCCAAGTAGCATGATCTCTGGTACCAGGATCTCTGGTAGCACGCCTGGGTGAGGCCTCTGCTGGGGGATTCTGGAGGGTCTCAGGTAGCACACCTGGGTGAGGCCTCTGCTGGAGAGCCTGGAAGAGACAGATTTGAAACCCTGCTGCTGTGACAGGTTGTGATAGTACTGGGCTAAGATGGACCATTGGTTTGAATCAGGGTAATTTCAGACGAAACGAGACCACCATCAACCACAGTGAATCCCCTGTGGTGGCCGTGAGTTCTGTAACATCTGTTTGCTCCCCGCCAGATGTTCATCACAGTGAACCACTGGCAGGGATCAAAACGACCATGGTTCTCGACCTCCGGCCGCCCGGAGGTCCAGAATCGTGGTTAGATTGGCCATGATCTGGGATGGGCCAAACGTTACGTCTGTTACGTTTGGCCCATCCCGGATCGTGGTTCTGAACACGGGACAGGATTGGGTGCAGTGGACGCATTGGCCGCTGTGCCTGCCCGTCTCCCGGAGGGAAACAATTACAAACAATTACTGTTTTGTAATTGTTTTTGCGCCGTGCAGCCCCTCCCCGTCCCTGATGCCCGGTAGGAATCAGATCGGCATGTCTAAAGGACAGCCAGACTGATTCCTGACTGGGATCCAAAACGGATCCCAGTGCGTGATTCAGCGTGGCGGGCCTCCGGGCCCGGCACGTCTGAAATTACCCTCAGTTAGGTAGCTCCTTACAGCGTTATAGTGTAACTGAACTCCTGTGTACAACTGGATAGCGTACCAGTACAAGCTATTAGAGAAAGGGCAAAGGATTTTGGAGGAAACCAAGACAGGCAGCCTCCAGAAATTGGATGGGGATGTGGGCATGGTGGTGGTCCTATAACTGAAATTAGTTAAACAAAACAAAAATAGACCCTTTACTGTTTTGTAATTGTTTTCTACCTCAAGTTACATAAGGTTGGTAAATGCTTTAAAGTTAAATAATATATACTTTTTGTAATAAAAGAGTACAGATCTAAAAAAATCAGTATAATGTCTTCATAAAACAGTAAAATCTTCAGATTAAACATGTAAACAGTCCCTCAATGCATAATCTATAGTCTTCAGTTTTCCTAACTAATGACACTAACCACTTTACTTGACATTCTGTTGCCCACTGTTACAGCTTTGAAAAGGAAGGATAACTTTGCCTAGGGAATTAAGCAACAGAACATCAAAGCATTGAATGAGACACCATTGTTTTCCAAAAATACAATTTGATGAAGTTACTACTGTTTCTCACAGCTGCTAAACACTAACTGCAGGTTATTAAGAAAATAATTGGTTTTTTGATTACCGAAATAGCGGGAGTTGAGTAACCAAATATATGCACAAAATCACAAAATATACTACATGTTATTACAGGTAAGGCATGGGTTTGGAAAGGAAGGAAAAAATATAAATAAAAAAAGGTGATGCTAAGGGAGTTAAAAGTGACTTCCTATTCATTGTGATATAGAAGTAGTTGTCATGGCCTCTCTTTCCTGTCTAAGAAAGTACCTGATGAATGCGTCCCTAACACTTCTACCCTCAGCTTTGACATGAGCAGGCACCTGACCAACCTGAGCAACTGGCTACTCTGTGTTGCGAGCATCATCAGGAACTTTATGTGGCCAGTCTAGGGGCGTTTATAGATGATCCCGCTTACAAGTGGGATCGCCAAATGCCGGTTTTTCCCCCCGCGCAGCCTCTGCATGCCGTGTCTGCTGTTCAGACACGGCGCAGAGTGCGAGTGCGCATGCGAGCGCGCCCGCAGAACCAGGAAGTGCAGCGTAAAGCCGGCACTTCGGGAATCCGCGTCGGAGGGGGCAGGATCGCCTGTTCCCTCCGACGCGGATTAAAAAGCAGCCCCAGCTTGTAGACGAGTGCCAAGAAAGGCGGCTGATCAAAGGATCAGCCGCCTTTTTGGTCTCATCTATAAACGCCCTAGGTCCTCCATGTCAGGCTGACAAAATGTTGTGAAGAACGCAGCAAGCAGTTATAGTTGGAGCTACCTTCTCAGCAGCCATATTTATTGTCTCTGACAGGATTAAACAACATTTCTTCAGAATCTTGAATGCTCATTCTACGTTCCTGCACTGCATTAGATACACATTAAACAATTTCTGCCCCTCAGTAAGTTCCTTCCTGTAGAACTCATTAGCCAGGGCAGTATAGGGTATGCATCATCAACTAGTATGACTGGTTTTCCATCAGTAAGTACTTGAGGATTGGGCATAAACATGCTCTTGTATTTCCTGGCAAACAGGGACGACTGAGGTAAAATGAAGGAATTAGGGCATGAACCTACCTCACCAGCATACACATCTCTAAAAAGCCCCCTTGTATCTGCTACTGACTGCAGTACCATTGAATGATGGTTTTTGCAGCAAAAGTAGCAATCAGCATCATGCACAGGTGCTATTAACTCTAATGTGTGTACCATCAATTGCACCTTTACAGTGAGGGAATCCATGACTTTCAAAGCCTGTTTTCACATCTTGCAGATTACCAAAAGAGTACTGTATTTATTGTGTTGCCAACCTCGTGCAGAATAGTGAAAACTGTGCATGTTCTCACACCAAACTGTGCAGCTACAGTTCTATAGCCATTTGGTGTGGCAAGGTTCCACAAGTCAGTAGCAACACATTTCTCTGGTGTTACTGTCGCCCTCCTTTTTGTGTCTTCATGAGTAATAATGTGGCGTATCTTATCAACTAACGTTTCGAAAACAGTCTTTCTCATTCTGAAATTTGCAACCCAACATGTGACATCAAATTCTACCATGTTTACAACATTTTTCCATCAGTCCCTGCTTTGAGACATTATCCAAAGATCTCTAGCAATTAGTCTTTGCGAGGGATCGGCTCCCTTTGCTTGATGCTTCCTCATGCCATCACATCTTCCTGATCATTGCAGGCACCCCATTTCCCTTTGGTGGGAATGCACCACACTGCTATGTGTGCCATCCATTGAACAGACAGTTTGTTCCCTGTCTTGCCATGGTCCATAGCACCTTTTTAGGGAAGGTTCTTGAGCAGGTAGTGGCCCCTCAGCTTCAGGGGCATGTGGACCAGATCAGTTTCCTAGACCCCCCCACAGTCTGGCTTTTGTCTGGACTATGGCACTGAGACTACACTTGTGGCCTTGGTCAATGACCTCTCTCATGAGTTGGAACAGGGCCATTCGACCTTGTTGATCCTATTAGATCTCTTGGCTGCATTTTATACCGTTGACCACAAGTTGTTGGTGGCTCGACTGCGGGACTGAGCCGGAGTGGGCAGCACCATTCTTGAATGGTTCCGCTCTTTCCTGGCTGGGAGAACTCAATGTGTGGTGCTGGGTGATTGTTCATCTTCTCCCTGGGACCTCATGTGTAGAGTCCCTGCCCCATCCATCTTATCCCCTCTCCAGTTCAATGTGTACATGAAGCCTTTGGGAGAGGTCATCAGAGGGTTCAGCGTACGGTGTCATCAATATGCTAATGACACCCAACTGTACCTCTCTTTTTCAGCTGACCCAGGCCTGGCAGTCTCAGTGATTACCCGGTGTTTGTCAGCTGTGGAGGACTGAATGAGGGCAATCCACCTGAAGTTGAATCCCAAGATGGAGGTGATGCTTGTGGGGGGTACTGAGGGAATGGTGGCCCCTGTCATAGATGGGGTCCGTCCTCCACTGGTAGCCCAGGTCCATAGCCTGGGGGTGCTCTTGGACCCACAGCTCCAGCTGGATGTGCAGGTGGCAGCTGTGGTGATTCTGACGAAGGGTGCGTTTTGCCAATTACAACTGGTGTGACAGCTTAAGCTGTATGTTTCAGATGTGGACCTGGCCACTATCATCCATGCTTTTATCACCTCAAGATTTAGGTTACCGTAACACACTCTATGTGGGACTACCCCTGGTGATGGTTGGGAAACTGCAGCTGGTGCAAAATGCGGTGGCCCAGCTTCTTAGTGGGATGGGTTGTCACGAGCACATTACACCGGTACTCTGCTCTCTGCACTAGTTTCCAATACTTTTCCAGGCCCAATCCAATCCTTAAACTACCTGGGCCTCACTTATCTGCAGGATCACCTCACTCCTCGAGTTCTGGATCAACCCCTGTGGTCGGCTAGGAGCGCCTTCCTTGAGGTCTCCCAGGTTTCCTGGATGGCAACGGTGAGGAGGGCGTTCTAAGTGGCCGCACCGCAGCTGTGGAACTCCCTCCCATCGGAGGTCTGCCTGGCCCCAGACTTCCTCTCTTTCCGATGACATTTTAAGGCCTGATGGAACAGCCAGGTCTTACAAGGGTGAGGGAGACGGATGATGGGTAGGGAACTGGGTTGGGTATAGGGGGATATTTTTGTTTTAGCTTTACTATTGGTTGCTTTTAATGTTTTTATGTATTTTTGTATATGTTTATATTTTTTAAATGTTGTGAGCCACCCCGAGCTGCAAAGGCAGGAGGGGCGGCAAAGAAATCTAATAAATAATAATAATAATAATAATAATATATAATGATACTTGCCTCCCATCACCATGGGGCACTCATTGCTTGCTGTGGCTTTTACATGTCTGCCATGTCCTGGGTCCATACCCACCCCCCTCCATCATGCAGTTGGGAGGGTACGGCAGTGTGGGATGACTCTGTGGAACTATGGCGCTGGCTGAAGTGTGGCTTAGGGATGATATCCAGCAGCTGCTGGCAGATTCTTTGTCCAAGGGTGATGGTATGACCTGCTGTCGTATAGCCTTTTCCTCCTGGGACATTGTGCATGCAGCCATGATTACCAGCTGAGAGTGAGTGAGTTGGGGTTCCATGTTCTGGTGCCTGCTGTGAATGGGCCTCCGGTGGAAATGCTGCTACCGTGGGAGGCAAGCAAGAGCGTTGATTTGCATTAAATTTGTGCCCTCCCGGAGTTTTGTTTGTGCCTTTTGGAGTGGGGGCCTCCCTCTCCCTGCCCATCACCTTTGCCACCATCCTGCTGCATGCCTGGGGTTACCAGAGAGAGTGGGAGGAGTGCAAGAATCTCATGCATGAGCTGCGGTTGCTCATGCCCCTGGCTGGGGGTCCTTACTTGACCAGGGTGCCTGATGCAGCGGAGATAACTGTTCTGTTTGAGATTTGGACTTGGCCAGATGTTGAGCTCGCTCTGGACAGCGGGATCCTGTTGGCCCAAACTTGGTGTATCAACATATGCGGGCACAAGGGTACCGGAAATGGATGTTTGCGTGGGCGGGGTATGGGGAGGGTATAGGGTTCCCGTCGATGGCTCTGCCACAGCCATGTCCCAGCTTTGGAACAATGCTCGGCGAGTGTGGCCCCCCTCTGTCTCCCACGTTCCTGTGTGTGGAACTCTGCCTGCTTGACTTTGTCCTTGGACTGCACTGTCCTGGTTCCTCTCCTGTGACCGTCCTGCCCTCCCCCAGACATCATGCTGTGACCCACCTGTGAGAGTCATCCTGGTTGTGGCATAGGGCTCATGGCCCCCAACCCAGCAGCTGTGCTCCTCCCCTAGAACAGGGCGCCATGAACTGCCAGTGTTTGTCCTGGACTCTGAGCTGGGGGTGGGGGGTGTTTTGGGACAGGACTGTCAACCTGGTGGGGAATGGGTGTATGTGGATTGGTGTTTGGCTTTTTTTTGCTGCTGTCCTATTGGTCTCCATGATGCATTAAATGCCCTCTTGTATTCCTGAGCTGCCCGCGGGTTGTGTGACATGCCCCAGGGTTCCGTGTCTTGTCGGTCTGCTGTTCCCTGTCCTTCCTCCACCACCCTCCCAGATTCCTGCTGAAGGTGGGCAGGAGCGGCTGCAGTGCTTTCGCTTGCCCACAAACTACCACATTTTCACGTCATGCTGTGGGAGCATGCTGATGTGGGGTTGGGCAGTTCTGGGCCCAGCTGGTGGACTGGCTGTCTGTCTGAACTGTGAACCAGGCCGGTGGGTGGAGTATGGGTGGGTGGGGGCCATGAACTCCCGGGCCGCTGCCCGTCTGAATCCCTCCCCACTCACCCAACGTGGGTGGGCAGTCCGTGGTTACTCTGCCCAGTGTACATGGACCTGCCCCCCAGCCCTGCCCATTGGCCTCAGACAGGCTTGGATTTGGGAAGCAGTTCTGTAGAGACATATCTGCTCTATATAATAATCCTCAGGCTTCTGCTTTCCTTAATTCCTATCAATCTCCCTTGTTTGATTTGTCCAGGGGCATGAGGCAAGGTTGTCTGTCGTCGCCAGTGTTTTTTGCCTTAGCAATAAAACCATTTGCAGTAAAGATTAGGGCTAATTCCTTAATAAAAGACATCAGAACACCTTCTGGGTCAGAGTACAAAGACTTTGTACGCTGATGGTGTCTTGATGGTGGAGGTCCATCTCAGTCCATCTTCTGGCCTTCCACCATAATTGTAAGACCTAGCTCTTGCGTCAGGCTTTTGGCAGGGGGGAGGGAGCGAGGGGATGGGGTAGGGTGTGTTGTCCTGGTAGTGATTATTTATTATATCTTATTCTATTTTGTGTTTTTATATTTTGTATGTGTGTTATTTTATTGCAATATTTTAGTGCTGTATGCTGCTACGGGTCACCAGAGGCAAGAAGAGCGGGATAGAAGTGTAATGAAATAAATAAAATAAATATACTTGCAGGAAGCAAGGGCTCATTAAAACATATATAACAACTAACCTCAGAATCTGAGCAAGTATCAGGCTTCGAAGTAAATTAAAGTAAATCTGAAGTTCCAAACTACTGAAAGATATGGAAGAATGGAACAAATATGAAATATCCTGGTTAGGCAGGGTAGCCTCGGTTAAGATTAACAGTCTCCCAAAGTTATTATTTCTGTTCCAGTGCATCCCTATTAGTATGCCCAAACAAGACACTAAAATTTGTCAAAAGGCCATTTTAAAGTTCATATGGAAACACAAAAAAACAAGAGTGAGCTCTCAGGTTCTACATAAACCTATAAAATGGGGTGGACTGGCCCTTCCTAATCTGGCATACTATTACTATGCATCACAATTATTAATTAAGTCAACAATAGCCCATTCAAGCACTAGGTGAAATTCAAACAAGATTGGAGCCCAAATACATCAAAAAGAAATTCAGACCAGCAGAAATAAATACACACCTGTTCATTCAGATTACTTTAGCTTCATTGGACAAGCATTCAGCTTTTCTCTCACCAAGGCCCTCCCCTCTAGCTACTTTAATCAACAATCAAGAATTTATTCCAAGGGACTGTCAAAGGGCATTTTCACACAAGACACTCTCCACCCACTACCCACCCACCACCCACGCACTATACCTGTTGCAGGGCTGTAGTGTTGCCCTATGGGTACCCTGTAACATAGGCCATTTTTACATGGATGGAGGTGGGTGTTTGGGCGTGGTGGGTGTAGGTGGGTGTGTGCCCGTTTACATGGACACACACACCTACACCCATCTCAAACCATGGAGCATCCTCCGTTCTGTCGAAGGGCTCCGTGGGTGGAGGTGGGTGTGTGGCAGGTGTTGGTGGGTGTGCAGCAGGAGCACGCACACACAAACACCCACCACCCGTGGTGTTTACACAGGCGCACACCCGCTGAACACTCATTCCCCCCACCCACCAGCGGCCGTATACACGGACTGCCCCCTCCCGCTGCACACATGCCTGAACACTGAGCGGGAGTCGGGTGGGGAGGTTCCGTGTAAAAACAGCTATAGGCCCTTTTTACATGGACGGGGGGTGGGGGGAATGGGTGTTTAACCGCGTGTATATGCAGCCGCTTGGCGAGGTGATTAGAGGGTTCGGGGTGAGGTGTCATCAGTATGCGGATGACACCCAACTGTATCTCTCATTTTCAACAGGCCCGACTGTCTCAGTGCTTACCCAGTGTTTGGCAGCTGTGGTGGCTGGATGAGGGCTAACCGACTGCGACTGAATCCGGACAAGATGGAGGTGATGGTAGTAGGTAAGTCAGTGGAAGTGACAGCTCCCATGGTTGATGGGATCTGTCCTCCACTAACTTCCCAGGTACGGAACCTGGGGGTGCTCCTCGATGCTCAGCTCCACCTGGATCTCCAGGTGGAGGCTGTGGCGAGGAGTGCCTTCCGCCAGTTACATCTGGTGCAGCGGCTTCCGTCATTGGTTTCGATTCCTGACCTGGCCACGATCATCCATGTTTTTATCACCTCTCGATTAAACTACTGTAACGTGCTCTGCTTGGGGCTACCTATGGTGATGGCTCGGAAGCTGCAGCTGGTGTAGAACGCGGCGGCCCGGCTCTTAGTGGGACTGGGCCACCGGGAGCACATTACACCAGTGCTCCGGTCTCTGCACTGGTTGCCAATAGTCTTCCGGGCTCAATTCAAAGTGTTGGCTTTGACCTATAAAGCCTTACACGGTCTGGGCCCTGTCTACTTGCGAGATCGCCTCACTCCCCGGGTCCTAGATCAGCCCCTGCGGTCATCCAGGGGTGCCACACTGGAGGTTCCCCGGGTTTTCTGGGGGGCCACGCAGGATAGGGCGTTCTCGGTGGCCGCGCCGCATCTTTGGAACTCTCTCCCAGTGGGGGCTCGTCTGGCCCCAGACCTCCCAGCTTTCCGAAGGAGTTGTAAGACCTGGCTGTTCCATCAGGCATTTGGCGATGGAGAGGGGTGAGGAGTGGGTAGGGCGTGGGGGTTGGTGAGGGAGGGGGTGGTTTTTATTCTTTTCTTTTGTATTGAGGTTTAATTATATTTTATGATATTTGATTGTGTTTATTGTTGATGTTGTTAGCCGCCCTGGGTTGCCTGTGGCAAGAGGGGTGGGGTATAAATTTTTAAAATAAAATAAATATATATATATATATATTAGGGGTGGGAAACCGGTAGAATCCGGTATCCGATAATGCCGGTATCGGGCGTACCGGCATTATCGGATTCGACCCGGTAATCCGGACCCGGTACTGGATTCCGGGGTACCGGATTTTTCTTGCATTGCAGCCATTTAAAAATGGCTGCAATGTAAAAAAACCTGCCCCAGCAAAAATGTTTTTTTCAAAAAAAACCTCCCCGAGTCCAGGCTGTGCGGGTGGAAGGGGGGACACCCCCCCCCCTGCCCAGCCTGGCTTTTTGTTTTAAAAAAGAGTAAGAGTGACCCCGAGGCGAGGCGAGGCGAGGCGAGGCGAGCCCACCCCCCAGCACCAGCGGCCGCGGCGTCCCCGCAGCCACCGGTAAGTATGACCCTGACC
>QEPC01010148.1:2079356-2127434 GCA_003113815.1 Sphenodon punctatus
ATATATATATATATATATATATATATATATATATATATATATATATATATATATATATATATATATATATAATAAAAATGCCTAGTATATCTACTAATATCTATATAATATCTAATATATATATATACACACACAACTAATATATCTATATATAATATGGACGGGGGAAACAGAAAGGGGAAGGGAAAAGAAAAAAACTATAGGGTATATCTATCTAATCTCTATCTATATTATCTATATCTGTAATCTGTCTCTATCTCTGTCTAATCTATATACTTAATCCTACATCTATCTATATATATGTACAGGGGGAGAGAGACAGGGGACAGTAAAACATAAAATAAAGGGTATAAGGAAAGGTAAGGTATAACACTGATTTTTAGTGCAAGCACCAGAGTTCTGTAAATGCAACTTGACAAAGGAAGAGCTAACACAGAACAAGAGTCAAACAGCCTGGCCCTGCAACTTAAAGGGTTGCAGTGCCTTCCTCAGAGTCCCCATGATTAGGTCTGGGAGGCAGGAGGCACTGAGCAATCACAAGGTGCCATTCAACTGCCTGGGATCTGCTTGCACTGCTCATTGGCCAGTGATTACATCCATCAGGTCCTTCCCCTCCCATCACAGGCCCAGGTCAAGAGTTCATCACTGTTTCTGGCTCCGAGATGTCTGCTCCGTCCTCCCCTGTCCGCATTTCCCTTCAAAAAACACCTGCCAGGCAATAACGAAATCAATAACAACTTTCGTTATTGTTATTGATTTTGTTATTATTTATCTTCGTAACGATAACAAAAACAAATAATGTTGCTATTGTTATCAATATAGTGAAAATGAAGTGCACACCCCTAGAAATCACATATAGGACAATCCAGGATCAGCTTCTTTTCCTCTCAGAATCTCTGCATTCTCCTGGCAGTATCATCTCTCCCTAAGATACTCAAACAGCATGCAACTTAAAAGCACCCCTGTGCAACTTAAAATTTTAAATAACCCACACAGTTGCTTTACAATCTTGCTTACACAAGGAAGTTTAATGCACTTTAAGCTAATGCTTGGTATTGGAAACTGAAACTGTGGTTCAGAGGCCAGTGTTCTTGGGGCTGCATGAGAGTTATACATTCAACCCTGCAGTCTATTCTCAAGATGAATAAAGTTTCCTAGCCACAGAGGGCAAATCTCTCCCAGAAAAGTAAATGAGAACTGAGCCATTTACTTCAGTGACTAAAACCAACAACGTTGTCCTGCAAATTACAGAGGCAATGGGTGAGGCTTCAAGCAGTTGGTTCAGGCTCTCGAGTCCTGTTTTTTCTGATTGCAGATAGAACTGCATCTGAGCCTTTGATAAGTTCTATGCAGCTCTGGGTATTTGGGGAGACTGGGGAAGAGGAGGAGGGCAAAGGAAACAGGCTGGGATCATTCTTGCAAGACAGGACAGGAAGGATGGAGAAAAGAGTTCAGAGCTGGGAAAGAGGGAGAGGCAGGGGAGGCAGGGCTGGGAGAAGGGGATGACAAAATGTGAGAGAAGGGGGCTCGGGTTTGGAAAGCTGGTAGAGGGGGACAGAAGGATTGGGCTACCAAGTGGGCCAGAAATAAGAAGTTTTTTAACTGTCAATGCAGTGAACTACCCAAATAAGCTCCCGGGGCAGTAGCAGGAACAACCTGAACAGTTTTAAAACAGAGTTGGATACATTTATGGCACATAACTTGTGAGTAGTTTTCTATTTGACTCTACAGGAGGAAATCTTTTCCCACCAAGAATACATTTTCCCGAACCATCAAAATTGTCAAGTGATGGGGCATTCTGATACCTGGGTAATTGTACATTGGGTGCCTGTTTGGTGGGACCTTACAATACCCCCCCTTCGAGGCTGCCAGCCAAAGGCCCAGGATGGACCAGGCTTCAAGGGGTGCCGCAAGTGAAAGGCATAGGTCAAGCGAGGAGTAGTGACATTAGTTTCAGGCTCCGAAGAGCGTTCCTCAGGGCCATACCCTATCTAATCAATTAGGTAGTGTAGTTTGCCACGTAATAATTTGGCATCCACAATAGCCTTTACCTCGAACTGAGGGCCTGTGGTCGTACTAACGATAGGGCCAGGATTCATGGCTGAGTCGAGATCCCGCATGGGGTTTGCCTTCAGAAGTGATATGTAAAAGGTGGGGTGAATACGAAGGTGAGGGGGCAGTTGCACAGTATATGTTACCTCATTTACTCGACGCAGAATGGGATAAGGGTCTATGTATTTTGCATCCAACTTGGAGGAAGGCCGTGCCGATGGGTAATGCCGCCAGTCGATCCAGACAAGGTCGCCAGGGATAAGGGGTGTTGCATCTCGACGATGTTTATCAGCTTGAGTTTTATATCATTGCCGGGCCTGCTGCAGCATGCATCATGAGAGGGTTTGGGAATCATGGATTTTGTTGGGCTAAAGCCCCTGCGGCGGCGACGTCAATGGAGGGTGTTTCGATAGTCCCTATATGAGGATGAAAACCGTATGAGACATAAAACAGGGAGGTACCAAGGGATGCATTTGGAGCATTATTATATGTGAATTCCACTAAGGGGAGCCAGGTATACCAGTCATCCTGCAGGTAGTTAATGTAGCAGTGGAGGTATTGCTCCATGTTCTGTCTGACTCATTCGACCTGTCCATTTGCCTAGGGGTGATAGGCCATAGTGGGTTTAAGGGTTACTTGGAGGTACTGAAATAGGGACTTCCAAAATCATGCCACAAATTGCATTCCTCGATCACTGATGATATTTTGAGGGCATCCATGATGTTTGACTACATGTCTAATGAATAATAGTGCCGTGCACTTGGCTGATGGTAACCCCTTGCAGGTGATAAAATGTGCTAGTTTGGTGAAGTGATCGACTATGACGAGAACAGTAGTGTATTGTCAGGATGGAGGGAGTTCCACTACAAAATCCAGGCCGACACATTGCCAGGGGCCATGAGGTAAGGGAGAGACTTGCAATAGTTCAACTGGGGCTTGTTGAGGTGTTTTGGTTCGTGCACACACGGTGCAACTAGAGACATGACATTGTACATCTTGATTTAGGGTGGGCCACCAAAAGGACCGTTGTACAAGCTGTTGCGTGCGTTCGACTCCAGGGTGTCCAGCCGTAGGAGCTTCATGATGGGCCCATATTTGTGGTCAGCAAGATGGTGGGACCACTATGCTCCTTGTTTTAGGAGCAATCTGTCTTGTTTGGTATACCTTTGAGCCTTGGTGATTGATATTTCCTTGTCTCCTACCGGAGTTCATCAAGGGTTACGTAAGTCGCTGCAAAAAAATTTCGCTCTAAGATAGGACCTTGGGGCGGCTCTTCATTATAGCGAGATAGTGCGTCGGCCAGGACGTTTTGCTTTTCTGGACGGTAACGGATTATGAAGGTGAACTGGGTAAAAAAACAATGCCCAACGCGCATGTCATGCATTAGTTATGTGGGCTGTTTGGAGGAATGTTAGGTTTTTATGATCCGTTACCACTGTTACGGGGTGTTGGGCGCCTTCCAAGTAGTGTCGCCAGACATCAAAGGCAGCCTTAATAGCAAGAAGTCCCTGGTTGAGGATAGTGTAATTGCCCTCTGTGGGATTTAGTTGCCTTGAGTAGTAGACACAGGGCAATAGGGCATCTGTCTCAGGTGCAGCTCGTAGTAGTACAGCTCCCATGGCGACCCCCGAGGCATCAGTTTCCACGTGGAAAGGTTTATCAAAGTTGGGGTGTTGCAGCAGGCGGTAGTGAGCGCCTTCTTTAAGTACTCAAAGCTAAATTGTTGTTCGGGGCCCCAATGGTAGGGTTGATGTTTTTTCAAAAGTTGCATCAGGGGGGCAGTAATCTTGGCATAGTTGGGAATATAGTGTCGATAATAATTAGTGCTTCTAAGGAAGCGTTGCAATGGTTTGACGGCCTTGGGAACTGGTCAACGGACCAGAGCTTCAACCTTCCGAGTGTCCATCATAATGCCGGTCGGGCTAATAATGAAACCCAGGAATTCTACTGTAGTAATGTGGAAGGAACAATTTTCCTGCTTACAGTAAAGTTTATTATCTTGGAGGCGTTGCAGGACCTTGCACACATGCGCTATGTGTTGTTCTCGAGAGGTTGAATACACCAGGATATCATCCAGGTAGGCGATGAGATATACCTCGAGGATGTCACAGAAGTTATTGTTTATTAAATGCTGAAAAGCTGCCGGACCATTGGCTAGTCCGAACAGCATCACGAGGTATTCGAACAAGCCATATTGTGTGCAAAAAGCTGTCTTCCATTCATCCCCCTGTCGTACACGCAAGAGATTATATGCTTCCCTTAGGTCAAGCTTGGTGAAGATACGGGCTCCCTGAAGATGGTTGAGCAATTCGGGAATCAAAGGCAGTGGATACCAATTCTTAATAGTGATACTATTCAGTCCTCGATAGTCCATGCAGGGCCTCAGCCCTCTGTCCTTTTTTGGCACAAAGAAGATGGGTGCCCCAGCCGGGGAGCAGGAGTGTCAAATAAAACTTTGCTGGAGGCTTTCGTCGATGTATTGCCGTAATGCTTGGAGCTTGGGGCCTGCTAGTGCATAGATGCGGCCAAACGGAGGTTCCTTGCCGGGAAGGAGATCGATGGGGGAGTCATATGCCCGGTGGGGTGGTAGTTCTGTTGCTGGATTTTTACAGAACA
The DNA here is from genome assembly GCA_003113815.1 of Sphenodon punctatus. Lineage (NCBI taxonomy): Eukaryota > Metazoa > Chordata > Lepidosauria > Sphenodontia > Sphenodontidae > Sphenodon > Sphenodon punctatus. Next base: position 2,084,025 of record QEPC01010148.1, read on the forward strand.
CATCATGGTTGTCCGCGTACTCTTCTGGAAGGGTCCCCGTAATGGACTCTGGGATTATGGCATTCAGGCAGCTAGTTCCAGGTTTTGCCTGCAGGCACTGGTGGGCACAATGCAGGGAGTCAAAGCAGAGCTGTTTGGTCGACCAGACGATACGTGGGTCATGGTGCTGCAACCAGGGAATGCCAAGCACTACAAGGAATGATGGGGTGCAGACTACATAAAATCCCAATTGTTCGTGATGTGTCCCTATCACACAAAGAACGGGACATGTACGGATCGTAATTGGCCCTGACATTAGTGGGGACCCATTGATCAAATGAACGATTTCCGAGGGTACCTTGGGCTAGGCCAGAATTTGCCGATCGTGAATTAAACTGGCATCTATGAAGTTCCCCGAGGCCCCAGAGTCAATGAGGGCCCATACTACCATGGAGTGCTGCTGGGACACATGCAGGGTGACTGGGACCCGCAGGTGGGAATTAGGGGGAGGCATAGGTGCAGGGAATTATGGTGGCGTTAGAACTGAGACGGCCCCTGTCCGTCCCAGTTCTTGGCATTTCCCGAATCTGTTCGGTGGGGGGGTAAGGCTGGACATTCTCCGATAAAGTGGGAGAATTCCCCACAATAGAAACATGAACGGGACACGCGTCACTGTTCACGCTTTTCCTTGGTCAAGGGGCCTCGGAAGGCTCTAAGTTGCATGGGTTCGGGATCAGGCATTGTGGGGGCCCCTGGGGAAGGGAGTGGCTTGACGAGAAATGGTTGTGCTTCTTGCCGGCACTCTCACTTTCGTTCAGGCAACCGGTCCTCAATTTGAAGGGTTAAATTTGCTAACCCTTCCCAGGTCTCTGGAAGCGCAACAAAGGCGAGTTGGTCCTTAATTTCTTCTCCAAGATCTTTGCGGAACATAACCTTCATTTCCCACTGTCCCCTCTCCTCTTCCCCTTCTCTACGCCCCTTCCGTGATCTTCAAGCTATTGATCCCCTGGACTTTGCCTCCTCTCTCTCTCCCCTTCTTCCTACAGTCTTCTCTTCCTCCTCCCCTGACTCCGCTGTCTCTGCTCTCAACGCCTCTCTCTCCTCCACACTTGACTCCCATGCCCCTCTCTCTTCCCGCCCTGCCTTCTCCCACAACCCCCGTCCTTGGCTCACCCCTAGTATCCGCCACCTCCGTTCTTGCACTCGTGCTGCTGAACGACTCTGGCGCAAATCCCATTCTCACGCTGACTTCCTTCACTTCAAATTCTGTCTCTCCACCCTTACTTCTGCTATCTCCCTTGCTAGACAACACTACTATGCCTCCCGCATTGAGTCCTGTTCTCGGGACCCTCGCCGCCTGTTCTCTACCTTTGACTCCCTCCTCAAGCCTCCCTGTCCTCCCCCTCCTTCTTCCCTTTCTGCTCAGGATCTTGCCTCCTTCTTCACCTCCAAGATAGACAAGATCCGCCTCGACATCGCTTCCCACTCCTCTCTTCCCACTCCCACCCCTCTCCCTCCTCCCCCTCCTTCTCTCATGTCCTCCTTCTCCCCTGCCTCCCTTAAGGAAATCTCCTCTCTGCTCTCCTCCTCCAACCCTTCCACTTGCCCCCTTGATCCCATTCCTTCCCGCCTCCTCACCTCCATTACTCCCACTGTCGCCCCTTCCTTCCTGCACATCATCAACCTCTCCCTCTCTACTGGCTCTTTCCCTTCTGCCTTCAAACATGCCACAGTCTCTCCTATTCTCAAAAAGTCCACTCTTGACCCCTCTGACCCTTCTAGCTATCGTCCTGTCTCACTCCTTCCTTTTGCTTCCAAGCTGCTTGAACGTGTTGTCTACTCCCGCTGCCTTGACTTCCTATCCTCCAACTCCTCCCTTGACCCCCTCCAATCTGGCTTCCGCCCCCTTCATTCTACTGAAACTGCTCTCGCTAAGATCACCAACGATCTTCTGGTGGCTAAATCTAAACGTCTCTATTCCATTCTTGTCCTCCTTGATCTCTCTGCTGCCTTCGATACTGTTGACCACTCACTCTTGCTGGATTCCCTTCACTCCCTTGGCTTTTGTGGCTCTGTCCATAACTGGTTCTCCTCCTACCTCTCTGACCGCTCCTTTAATGTGTCTCTCTCCAACTCCGCCTCCTCCTCCTTCCCCCTCTCAGTTGGTGTTCCTCAAGGCTCTGTTCTTGGCCCTCTCCTCTTCTCGATCTATACCTCATCCTTAGGCAAACTCATTGCCTCCCATGGCTTCCAATACCACCTCTATGCTGATGACACTCAACTCTATCTCTCTACTCCCTCTCTCTCTCCCTCTGTTCAAGCTCGTCTCATCAACTGTCTCTCTGACATCTCTACCTGGATGTCTCAACGTCAACTCAAACTCAACATGGCTAAAACTGAACTCCTTATCTTCCCCCCTCATCCTTCCTCTCCTTCCTCACTGTCAATAACTATTGATGGAGTCACCATCCTGCCTGTCCCCCAAGCCCGTAGCCTAGGCTTCATCTTTGACTCAGCCCTTTCTTTTAAACCCTACATTGACTCTGTTGCTAAATCCTGTCGCTTCTCCCTCCATAACATTGCTAAGATTCGCCCTTTTCTCTCTGTCTCGTCTGCCAAAACTCTTGTTCATGCTCTGGTCATCTCTCGCCTCGATTACTGTAACCTCCTTCTCACTGGCCTTCCCCGGTCTCACCTTTCTCCCCTCATCTCTGTCCAAAACTCTGCTGCCAGGGTCATCTACCTCGCCAGTCGCTTCGACCATGTGCAGCCCCTCCTCTCTTCGCTTCACTGGCTTCCCCTTCCTGAACGAATCCTGCACAAGCTCCTAGTCTTCACCTATAAAGCTCTTCACAACCTTGCTCCCCCCTACCTCTCTGCACTTATCGCCCTCCATACTCCAGCCCGTGCACTTCGCTCCTCCTCTGTCCCTTCTCTCACCCTTCCACGCCTTCCCTGCTCCCCTAAGCGCCTTCGTCCCTTCTCACTTGCTGCCCCCCATGCCTGGAACTCCCTCCCTGTCCACATCCGCCTTGCCCCCTCCCTTCATACCTTCAAATCTCTCCTTAAAACTCACCTCTTTCGCTCTGCTCTGTCTGACTCTTTATCCTGCTGAGCCACTATTCCTATACCTACGATCGGTTTACCCTTATCCTTGCAACATGGACCTGCCTGCTGTCATTCTCATCGTAACCAAGCCAAGTACGTGCACTTGAGACCTCGCATCTTCATGAATGTTAGACCCCTTGTCTCTCCCTCTGTTCCCCTTCCTAAGTCTCTCCCCCAGCTCCTGTCTCTCAGATTGTAAGCCCTAGGGGCAGGGACCGTGTCTATTTTATTACTTTGTAAAGTGCCAGGTACACTGCTGGTGCTATATAAATGTTTGTTAATAATAATTAATAATAATAACCTTCAGCACATCATTAGGCCACTGGAACTCCAGAGTGAGCTTCTGGAAGTGCGTGATGTATTCCAGCAGACCTCCCCAAGATTGTTTCAGGGTCACGATCATAGTTTCTGCATCTGGAGTACAATAGGGGTGGTCAAAGAGAAAAGCAAACTCCTTGAGAAAATCATCATACTTAGACAATAGGGGGCTATTCCCCTTTAAGAGGGTGGTAGCCCACTCCAAAGCGGTGCCACTAAGATTCCCAATAATAAATGCCACCTTTAAAATATCGATGGCGTAAGTAGTTGGTTGTAATGTACAGGTAAGCCGGCACAGTGCCAGAAACCCTTGGAGGGCCCGTCTATCCCCTGATAATTTATCTATCCCTGGCCCCTTCAGCTCCTGGGGAGTCCCGGGGACAGGTGGAGCTATCGGTGCAGGGGGTGGTGGTGGAACCACCACCACAGGAGGGGACTTGACCAGGGTGGCAGCACTTTGGATTTCGGTAACGGCTGTGGCTAATTCTCCCTTCTTGGTCTGAAGGTCCTTGACCTCCATGACCAGAGACTGAACAGCTAGCACAAACTGTTTTATCTCATTGGCTACATCCATGGTGCAGAAGCCCGTACCTGGGACAATGGAGGCTGGTGATTCTGTCACCGGGTGTCACCGGGAGGAGGAAAAACACTCGCTCGTTGGGAACCACTCACTACCGAGGCACGCCCTTGTCTCGGGGGGTACTGCGGAGGCTCCAGTGCCCATCAGGATAGAGTGGTGGCCTTTACCTCTTGAGGAGAGAACAGGCCGCTATCATCATAGGGCGCTCGAGACACAGGGAAGCCAAGGTCTGCCCCAAGGGGTACCCACACAGCACACTCGCTCAGGAGCGTGGGTGAACAAGGGCAGAGGTGTGGGGTAGTGACCAGGGGGGAAACACCAAGCAAGGAGAGGGGACAGGGAACACTCGCGCCGGGGAAGTAGGCCCAAGGGAAGAAGGGGATGATGAGGAATCCTACCCTCCAAACACACACTCTCTCACACACTCACCAGTGACTCCAAGGAAGGCGGTCCAAAGGAAGGCGGTCCAAACACACAGGGCTGAAGGCAGGCACTCTCTCTCTCTCTTTCTCATCCAGTTCACACGTAACGGGGTTCAAGTCACAGGGGGGCTGGTCTCTGAATCGCCAGTGCTGCTCTGCAAGTGGCGCTGGGCTTTATTTCCGAAGCCCCACCCCTGTGCGCGCCCACAGGTGCTCAGAGAAACACAACAGGGGTGGGGGATTCCCTGCATGCTGCATCTGGGCAGGGGGCGTGGCTGGACCCTGGGACTCCGGCCCCAGGTCTGATATTGCTGCTGGGGGCGGGGCCACCGGCTGCATCGGCGAGGCACGCCGAGCAGGAACCTGCCGACCCAAGGATCGGCCTAGCCTGGCCGACAGGCAGGGGCGCTGCCTCCATGGACCTCCATGGCTAACACCCCCCCTTCGAGGCTGCTGGACACCCCACGAGTGGGGTCCAGGGTGGGAGGGGTGGCGCAAGTGGACATGCGAACAAGCCGAGGGGCCGAGACATGCGACGCAGGCTCCCAGGAGTGATCTGCCAGGCCATGGCCCTCCCAGTCCACAAGATAATGCAGGCGCCCTCGGAGGATGCGGGAATCTAAGATAACGTGAACCTCAAAGTCCGGTCCGGCGACCATATTATTTACGGGGTCGGGATCCGTGGCGGGTTGAGGGGAGCAGCCTGCTTCGACCCTTTCGAGAAGGGAAACATGAAAGGTAGGGTGAATCCGCACATGAGGGGACAACTGTACCATATAGGTTACATCGTTGACTTGCCAAAGCACAGGGTAAGGGCCTATGTATTTCACATTGAGTTTAGGGGAGGGATGTGTGGAGGGGTAATGTCAACGGCTTACCCACACTAGGTCACAGAGTTTAAAGACGGGGGCTTCCCGCCGATTTTTGTCGGCCTGTATCTTGTATCTCTGTCTTGCCTGTAGGAACAGGCGTCATGCTATTGTTTGAGCTTCATGAATCTGGTGGGCTAAGGCTCCTGCGGCTGGAACCATCATGGGGAAGGTTTTCATGGTTCTTGGATTGGGATGGAAGCCGTAAGAGACAAAAAAGGGGGATGTGCTGAGGGAGGCATTTGGGGCGTTGTTGTATGCGAACTTTGCTAAAGGGAGCCAGGCGTACCAGTCATCCTGCAAGTAGTTAATATAGCAGCGTAAATATTGCTCCATGTTTTGGTTCACCCTCTCGACTTGCCCGTTAGCTTGGGGGTGGTAGGCTGTGGTAGGTTTCAGGGTTACTCGAAGGGCGTGAAACAAGGCTTTCCAAAAATGGGAGGTAAATTGGGTCCCTCGATCACTAATGATTTCTAGCGGGCACCTGTAGAGCTTAAGAACATGGCGAATAAACAAAAGCGCCGTACGCTTGGCTGAAGGTAATTTTTTGCAGGCGATGAAGTGCGCATATTTGGTAAGGTGGTCCACCACAACGAGGACCATGGTATATCCTCGTGATGGCGGTAGCTCTATGACAAAGTCTAGTCCTCTGCGTTGCCATGGTCCCTGTGGCGGGGGAGTAAATTCAATAGTCCGTCAGGGAGTCGCCGTGGTGTTTTGGTGCGTGCACACGTGGCACAGCTGGTGACATATTGCTGCATGTCCCGGTTTATGGTGGGCCACCAGAAGGAGCGCTGTATTAGTTGCTGTGTACATTCCATTCCGGGATGTCCTGCAGTAGGGGCGTTGTGATGGGCCCAAAAGATCTGTGATTGGCAGAAGGGAGGCACCACCACTCGTCCCTGTCTTACTTGCATTCCATCTAATATTTACACATCCAGGTCAGGGGTTGCGGGGAGTTCTGAGGATGTAGCTCTTTGGATATCTTTAAAAGATATATAGGTAGCGGCGAAGTTTTTACCTTGTAAGATTGAACTTGCTACTTCGGTTGGGGGTAGGCGTCCTTCCTGGTAACGCGAAAGGGCATCCGACAATACATTTAGTTTTCCAGGGAGGTATTGAATCCGAAAATCAAAACGGTCAAAAAACAAGGCCCACCGAGCATGTCGTGCATTGGCAATATGTGCAGTTTGCAGAAAGGTCAGGTTCTTGTGATTGGTTATGACTATAACGGGATGCTGAGCCCCCTCCAAATAATGCCGCCATACTTCAAAGGCCACCTTGATCACAAGATGTTCTCGGTCTAAAACAGTATAGTTTCGCTCCACAGGAGTTAGCTGGCGGGAGTAATATGTACACGGTAACAGGATATTCGGGTCCTGCGTAGCCTGTAATAACACTGCCCCTATGGCTCGCCCGGAGGTGTCCGCTTCTACCACAAAGGGTTTTGTGAAGTCTGGATGTTGAAGGAGCAGTGCTGACATAAAGGCTTTCTTCAGGCACTTGAAACTTGATTGTTGTTCGAGTCCCCACACATAACGTTGGTTCTTCTTCAGTAGCAGAGTTAAGGGTGCGGTAATCTCTGCGTAGTGCGGAATATACTGCCGATAATAGTTGGTGCTTCTAAGGAAGCGCTGAAGTGGTTTGACAGCCTTTGGAGCGGGCCAATCCTGCAGAGCCTTGACCTTCTGTGGGTCCAGCTTGTCTCCTGTTGGGCTGATGATGAAGCCTAGAAAGCTTACTGTGTCACGGTGGAAGAAACACTTCTCCCGTTTGCAGTACAGTTTATTAACGCGGAGTCACTGAAGCACTTCTCACACATGGTGAACGTGTTGTTCCACGGTCTTGGAGTAAATCAGGATGTCATCCAAATAGGTGATAACATAGAGATCAAGGATGTCGTGGAAGATGTCATTAATTAAATGCTGAAACGCAGCTGGAGCATTGGCTAGGCCGAAAGGCATCACCAGGTACTCAAATAAGCCATATCTCGTCCAGAAGGCCATTTTCCACTCGTCGCCTTGCCAGATATGCAACAGGTTATAGGTCGCACGTAAATCAAGTTTTGTAAAAACCCGTGCTCCTTGTAGCTGGTTCAGCAACTCGGGGATCAGTGGGAGCGGGTACCTGTTCTTGACGGTGATGCTGTTAAGCCCTCGATAGTCTACACAGGGTCTCAAACCCCCATCCTTCTTCATCACAAAGAAGATGGTGGCTCTGGCAGGTGAGCAGGAGTGCTGAATAAATCCTTGTTGGAGGTTTTCATCCAAGTATTGGTGAAGGGCCTGGAGTTCTGGTCCCGCTAAGGCATAAATAAGCCCAAAACGGGGCTCCTTCTCCGGGATGAGCTCATAGGGCAGTCATATGCTCGATGGGGAGGTAGTTAGGTGGCTCGTTCCTTGCTAAAGATGTCTTGGAAATCTAGGTAGGGTGTCAGAATCATCGTCTCGGAGGTGGTCGAACAGCTTGTTATCCCAACTCAATCTTTGGTTGATGGGATGGGACGCAGGCAATTGTGGATACAAAAGGGAGACTGGAAGGATATTTGTCATGTCAACCAGATGATCTGGGGATCGTGCTGTTGCAGCCATGGGGCGCCCAAAACCACAAGAAAGGTGGGGGTGCAAACAACATCAAAGGCCAGGTACTCATGGTGGTTTCTTATCATGCAGCTCAGGCAGGAGGTACAGATGGTAATGGGCTCTGACACCAACGGGGAGCCGTCGATGGAATGTATAGGCTCGGCGTTAGCCTTCGGTTGGGTAGGGATGTTCTGTAGGTGAACAAGGTGGGAGTCTATAAAATTCCCAGAGGCCCCTGAATCTATGAGGGCCCAGGAAACCATGGAGCGCTGCGCTGATACTTGCAGAGTGACTGGGACCCAGAGGTGGGGGCCTGTGTGTGGTATGGGGGCAAAATCAGGTTGCGTTAGGACTGAGACGGCCCTGGTCCATCTCGGTCCCTCGCATTTCCTGGACTCCATCGATGCGGGGGTAGGGCTGGACATTCCCCAATAAAATGGGATGGATCCCCGCAATAGAAGCAAGAACAGGAAGCCCTACGCCTTTCCCGCTATTCCCTAGTTATTGGGGTCCAGGAAGTCCCCAATTGCATGGGTTCTGGCTCAGGCAATCTAGGGGCACTCGGGGACAAGAGAGGCTTGGGCAAGGTGGGGCGTACCTCCTGCCGGCATTCGCGCTTGCGTTTGGTCAACCTATTCTCTATTTGAAGGATGAGGTTGGCCAACGCCTCCCAAGCGTCAGGAAGTGCTACCAGGGACAACTGATCCTTCATTTCCTCCCCCAAACCCCTCCAAAATAGTACCCGCAGTATCTCGTTAGGCCAACGCAGCTCCAGCACTCGCTGCTGGAACTCCGTGATTTAGTCCAGCATACCTCCCCTAGACTGTTTAAGGTTCATGATTAAGGTCTCTGCATCCCGTACCCGATGAGGGTAGTCAAATAAATTTGCAAATTCTTTTAGGAACCCATCATAATCCGTTAACAGGGGGCTATTTCCCATTAACAATGTAGTCGCCCATTCAAGGGCCATACCTCCCAGGTTCCCAATAATAAAGGCTACCCTAATAGCATCGCCAGCATACGTTGTGGGCTGCACGGTAAAGGTGAGGCAACATAGGGCCAAAAAACGTTGAAATGCGTGCCTGTTCCCCATAAACTTCTCCATCCTAGGCCCCTTGGGTTCTCGGGGCCCCAAAATGGGTGCAGGCACTATTGGCAGAGGAGGGGGTGCGGCGGCTGTGGCCGGTACCAGGAGAGGCATCGACGGAACCGCTGCCGCCTGCAACTGGGTCACAGCTGTGGCGATATTCCCCTGCTCCGCCCAGATATCTTAATCTCCATGGCTAGGGACTGAACTGCCTGGACCAATTGCCCGATTTCATTGGCCACATCCATAATTACACAAGCCTGTGCCTGGGCCAATGGGGAGCTGGTGATTTCTGTCACCGGGAGTGGGGAAAACACTAGCTCGTTGGGAACAACTCGCTACCGAGGTGCACCCTGGTCTCGGGGGGTACTGCGAAGGCTCCAATGCCCGTCAGGATAGAGTGGTGGCCTTTACCTCTCGAGGAGAGAACAGGCTGCTATCATCATAGGGTGCTCGAGACACAGGGAAGCCAAGATCCGCCCCAAGGGGTACCCACACAGCACAGTTGTTCGGAAGCGTGGGGGAACAAGGGCAGAGGTGTGGGGTAGTGACCAGGGGGGAAACACCAAGCAAGGAGAGGGAGCAGGGAACACTCGCGCCGGGGGAGTAGGCCCAAGGGAAGAAGGGGGTGATGAGGAATCCTACCCTCCAAACACACACACTCTCGCACACTCACCAGCCACTCCAAGAAAGGCGGTCCCAGGGGTCCAAACACATGGGGCTGAAGGCAGGCACTCTCTCTCTCTCTTTCTCATCCAGTTTGTATGTAATGGGATTCAAGTCACAGGGGGGCCAGTCTCTGAATCACCAGTGCCGCCCTGCAAGCGGCGCTGGGCTTTATTTCCCAAGCCCCGCCCCTGTGCATGCCCGCAGGTGCTCGGAGCGACACAACAGGGGCGGGGGATTCCCTGCGTGCTGCGTCTGGACAGGGGGCATGGCTGGGCCCTGGGACTCCGGCCCCAGGTCTGATATTGCTGTTGGGGGCGGGGCCACCGGCCGCATCAGCGAGGCATGCTGAGCAGGAACCTGCCGACCCAAGGATCGCCCTGACCGGGCCGACAGGCGGGGGCGCCGCTGATGCGGACCCCCGCAGCTAACACCGGGATAGGGGGCTTCTGACTCACAATGGGGTATCCACTCATGACTGAGGCTTGTCCCTGGCTCGGCGGTGGTGCAACGGAGTCTAAATGCCCATCAGGATAGAACTGTGGCCTTATGAACCTTAAAGAGCTCAGACCTCTATCATCATTGGGCACCAGGTAGCATAGGGAAGCCAAAGCCTTGCCTCACACGTGCACTCATCTCAAACCCTGTAGGGCAAAAGGGGGTAAGTGTGAGGTTGGCGGGTACCTCACAAGGGGGGAAGAGGAAGGTAGGGGGTACGGACACACAGAGCCAATCGTTGGCGAGGTCAAGGACACAAGACAGGGCCTGGAAAACTACCCTCAGGATCTTATAGGGCCACGTGGATCGAAAAGATACCAGGCCTAGATCATCATCGGGTATCTGGGTTAGCGCAAGCCTTGGTCCGTTCCTTGGGCCACAGTCACTCAGGGACCCAGGAGGGGTAGAATGGGGGAGGAAGGTCATGAGGGACAGGTAGTGTGAACCCTGGGGAAGGGGGGACGGGGAGGGATAGGACTTCCACTCCCCAGGCCCAGGAACACCCACAGTGAGACAATAAAGAGGCAAACTCACCTGCTCCACTCGAATCCTGTCCACACTCACACACGCAGTCACCAAGCAGTCACTCACACACTCTCTCTCGCTTGGATAAGGACAAAGGGGGCCGGTCTCACAGGCAGAGCACCATTCACCAGCGTGGAGGCTTTGCTGCAACTTGCTTAAATAGCCTGGGGTGGAGGGCGGAGTCGCAAGCGCACCGAACAATGAAGCCCCACTCTTGGGGGCGTGTCTGGCCTTGTGGGCGTCGACTTCTCTGAACGCCTGTTCTCGGAGGCGCCGGGGACAGTCGGAGGCATGGCTGCCCTGTCTCTCACTGGGCTCCTCTCTCTATTTCCGGGTTCCGGGGGCGCCGCCAATGCCTGGCGGCTGGCCAGCGGATCCGGTGAGGGAATCGCTACGGGGTTCCTCCGCCTGTTGGGACTATTGGGGCTTGGGGGTCCCATCCCTTACACCCTCCAGGCGGCAGCCTGACAGTACCCCCCCTCCAAGGGTGGTGATACATAGTGGGCTGTGGTTTCAACGGGTATCGCATGTGAAATAGGCGAAGTAATCTTGGGGCATGCACGTCCGCTGCCGCTTCCCAGGACCGCTCCAGGGGGCCGTACCCCTCCCAATCGATGAGATAATACAAGCGACCCCGGGAGCGACTGGCATCTAGGATGCGGCGAACGACGTATTCAGAGTTGGTATTCTGAGGGAGGGGCCCCGGGGGGGTCGACGGTCCAGGAGGAGCGGCAGGTTTCAATAAGGACACATGAAATGAAGGGTGAATACGCAGTTGAGGTGGTAACCGGACCCGGTATGTAACCTCGTTGATCTTGCGTTGAATCTAGAACGGCCCCATATACCGATGATCTAATTTGGCCGAAGGTCTACGGAAGGTGTAGTGGCGCCGATCTACCCAGACCCAATCCTGGGGTTGAAAAGCGGGGGCTGGGCGTCGGCGTGTGTTGGCATGGGCTTGGTATCGCTTTCTTGCTTGCCGGAGGATAGTGCTTGCAGTTATTTGGGCCTGGTGGATTTGTTGACTAAGCGCCTTCATGGCGGGAAGTGTTAAGGGAGGCACCTCGGGCAAGCAGACACGAAGGTGGTAGCCATAGGTTACGTGAAAGGGTAATGTACCGATGGACGCGTGGAATGTATTATTATAGATGAATTCTGCAAACGGGAGGAGAACAAACCAGTTATCCTGGAGGTAGTCGGTATAGCAACAAAGATATTGTTCCAATGTTTGGTTTGTCCTCTCAACTTGCCCGTTGGCTTGAGGGTGATAAGCTGAAGTCAAATTGCTCTTTATTTGGAGGCTAGCTAACAGGGCCTTCCAAAAGCATGAAATGAATTGTGACCCTCTGTCGGTGATGATCTCTAGCGGCACACCATGGAGACGTACAATGTGTTGCAGAAATAGGCGGGCCGTCACCCCGGCAGTAGGTAACTTAGAACAAGCGATAAAGTGCCCCATTTTAGTAAAATGGTCCACAACAACCAAAATCGTGGTACAATCCTGTGACGTGGGTAGATCCACTATGAAATCCATTCCCACTCGTTGCCAGGGTCCTTGAGGATGTGTCACCAATTGGAGGAGGCCTTGAGGTCGTTGTCGTGGAGTCTTGGTACGCGCACAGAGTTCACAATGTTTGACATACTGCTGCATATCATGTGGCAAGGACGGCCACCAAAAATGTCTCTGTAGTAGATGTAAGGTTCTTGTTTCCCCTGGGTGTCCTGCAAGCGGGGTGTCGTGGTGCCCCCAGAGAATAACCTTATGTGCGGCTGGGGGAACAATAATCTTTCCATTGCGGTAGTAGAGACCGGTGGATGCATCGCATATCCCTTTAACCCTTGCCATGTCTTCAGGGGTAGCGGCTTCTTTCAGTTGTTCGATGGAGGGCAGGGTGGCTAAAACGGAACTTCTATTTAGTAGGAAATCTCCCTGACTTTTGGGGGGCTCTCCGGTCTCCGTACAGTGGGATAGGGCGTCTGCTAGGACATTTTGGTGACCCAGCTGGTACACTATGCGAAAGTTAAATCGTGTGAAAAATAACGCCCAGCAGCCATGGCGGGCGTTGGCAATATGAGCGGTTTGTAAGTAGACTAGGTTTCGATGATCCGTAAGGACTGTGACTGGGTGCTGTGCTCCTTCTAAATAATGCCTCCATGTTGCAAAAGCCTCTTTGATCGCAAGTAACTCGCGGTCAAAGATGGTATTGTTTTTTTCAGCACTAGAGAGTTGGCGCGAGTAATAAGCACAGGGCATCAGGGGAGCATCCTCAGTTTCCGCTTGCAGAAGCACTGCTCCAAGTGCGATACTAGAGGCATCGGTTTCGATGGTAAAGGGTCGTTCAAACCGTGGATATTGAAGAATGGGGGCACACGTGAAGGTTTTCTTTAGACGTTCAAAGGCAGTCTGCTGACTGGGGGTCCATTGGTACGTTACTCCCTTCCGGAGGAGGCAAGTGAGGGGTTCTGTAAGTTGGGCATAATTGGGAATATATTGTCGATAGTAATTAGCGGTGCCCAGAAATCGTTGTAGGGCCTTGACCGAGTGAGGCGGGATCCATGTAGCAATTGCTGCGACCTTCTCGGGTTCCATTTCGATTCCCTGAGGGGAAATGATAAAGCCCAAGAAGGAAATGGTGATTTTATGGAACACGCACTTTTCCAATTTACAAAACAATTGATGCTGTAACAAGAGGTTTAAGACGGCACGCACATGTTGTACATGTTCTTTTAGTGAGGTGGAAAAAATAAGAATATCGTCGAGGTACGCCACTACGAATCGATCCAACATGTCCCGGAAAACGTCATTAATTAGATGCTGAAATGTCACTGGGGCGTTGGCCAGTCCGAACGGCATGACTCGATATTCATAGTGCCCATATCGGGTTCGAAAGGTGGTTTTCCACTCGTCTCCTGCGCGAATGTGCAATAAATTATACGCTCCTCGCAAATCAAGTTTTGTAAAAATTGTCACCCCTTGTAATCGACCGAGGAGCTCCAGGATCAAAGGGACGGGGTACCGATTCTTGACAGTGAGAGCATTAAGCCCTCGATAGTCGATGCAAGGTCGAAGCTCTCCTCCCTTCTTCGGCACAAAGAATAGTGGAGCCCCTGCAGGAGAGAAGGAGTGACGGATGAATCTGTTTCGCAAATTCTCATCAATGTACTGTTTTAACATTCGGAGTTCGGGTTCCGAGAGGGCGTACAGTCGTCCATAAGGAGGTTCCGCCCCAGGGACTAGATCAATAGGGCAGTCGTAGGGCCGATGAGGTGGTAGCACCTCGGCTTCTTTTTTGTTGAATACTTCTTGTAGATCAGAATAAGGCATTGGGATCATCTCTTTTATGCTAGAGCGGGAATTACTCATCGTGGTCATCGCCCCCAACGGGGGAGGCACGAAACAGGACGTACGACAGAACGACTCCTCAAACTGGATCGTGTGGTGCTGCCAGTCAATTTGCGGGTTATGGCGTTGTAGCCAGGGCAACCCCAGGACCACAGGGAACATTGGTGTGGTGACAAAATCAAATTGCAACTGCTCCCGATGCCCCCCCATACAACATGATCAAGAGGGGGGTCCGGAAGGCGATGGGCCCAGAGGTTAAGGGGGACCCGTCTATAGAGTGGATGAGTTCAGGGGGCACCCGGGGATGTTTAGGGACTCCCCACTTTGTCCCATATGCCAAGTCCAGGAAATTCCCAGAGGCCCCCGAGTCAATCATGGCCCACACCACCTGGCTATGGGTGGAGCGCAGGTGCAGTAACACGGGGATCAGTAGGTGGGGCCCCAGAGGTCTGACGGTGTTCTGTACGATAGGATTTGTTGGCCAGGGTTGCAATAAATCCTCGAGAACCCCCCCTACGGTTCCCGAGGTTTGATTTTTCCCTGCCCCGACTGCCTTCCCGTTAAGGCGGGGCAATTTCAAGCGAAATGAGTGGGGTCCCCACAATAATAACATTGTTTAAGCACCCTGCGGCTTTCCCATTCCGCGGGGGTTAAAGGTCCTCGAGCGGCCCCTATTTGCATAGGCTCTACGCCATCCCCGTTGGGGACCTCCATTTTAGTGCCAAATGCAGGGGTGATGCGGGCTGCCCAATTTCGAGAGGTATCTTGCCGTCGCTCTCTACGTCGTTCGGCTAGCCGCTGGTCGATTTGCACTGTTAGATTAACCAGGCCCCCCAGGTGTCGGGCAGGGTAATCAAGGCCAACTGGTCTTTTAGCTCCTCGCTCAACCCCTTGCGAAATAGAACACGCAGGACGTGATCAGACCAGTTAAGTTCAACTACCAAGTGCTGGAATTTGGTCACATAATCCACAACAGACCCCTTACCTTGCCTGAGCCCCATGATTGCCATCTCTGCCTCCTGTACACGATGAGGGTCATCAAAGAGGAAGGCTAGTTCTCGCGTAAAGCCAGCATAGTCCTTCAACAGGGGGCTCGCCTTCGTAAGCAGGGGGGTAGCCCATTCCAAAGCCGTGCCTTCGAGGAGCCCAATAACGAAGGCCACCTTTCGTTCATCGGTGTTGTAGGTAAGGGGTTGAATGGAAAACGTTAGGTTACATAGAGCGATGAACCCCGCGTAGCAGTGGCGATCCCCGGTAAACTTGCAAATATTGGGGCCTCTGGGTTCTTGGGGCTCTCTCCCCCCTCCTCCTTGGGGTTCAGGACCCCTAGCAACAGGGCGTGGGGGAAACTGCGGCTCTCCTTCCGGGGCCACAGCCCCAGCCCCCGGGGCCTGTTGTTGCTCTTTAAGGTCTTTTACTTCCATAGCTATGGCCTGTATGGCCCGCGTAAGCTCCTGCACCTCTGCCATCAATTTTTCCATCTCTCTTTTGAATTGTTTTGTTTTTTAATGCTGGTGAAACTGTGAGGTTGGGGGGTACCTCACAAGGGGGGAAGAGGAAGGTAGGGGGTACGGACACACAGAGCCAATCATTGGCGAGGTCAGGGACACAAGGCAGTGCCTGGAAAACTACCCTCAGGATCTTATAGGGCCACGTGGATCGAAAGGATACTGTCAGTAGCAGGCGGGGCAGGTTGCATGACACGCAGGGTGCTCGAGGACAGGGGCTCCCAACACAACCCCCGCAAACCCCAGCTTTACCGGATAGCCCGCCAGGGCAGGAGGCTCGTGGGGGTTCCCCTCCGGTGGCCCCGGAGGGGACCCAGGCAGTAGGGGAGTCCCCGGCTCTGCCGGAAGCAGGGACACGCCCCTCGCAGAGAGAAAGAGGGAAGCGGGGATTTGGAGACACGCCCCCAAGAGCGGGGAGTCAGGAAGGGCGTATCCCAAAACCACAGGGAACGCCTTTAGAGAACGTGGAGGGACGCCAGGAGGAGGCCCCGCCCCCTCGAGGCAGCCCAGCTGTAGCTTGTCCCCCGCCCCCGCAGCGCCGATCAGAGCGGCTGCGGGCGCGTACGAGGGCGGGGCCTGGGGCATAAAAGCCAGCGCCGCCTGGGAAACGGCGCTGGTGATTGTTGAAACTGGCCCCTTGCGTGAATTGAGAGAGTGAGAGAGAGAGGAGACTGTGTACCTACGAGATTGCCCGTGTGTTTGGACCCCCGCCTGATCCCTGAAACCTGTGTACGTGTGGACTGAGAGTGGAAGTGTGTTGTCAAGTGAGTGCCCTGCCTACCCCTGTCTTGGTGTCCTGTATCTCGGAGGTGAGTGCCCGTGTCCTACCTTCCCTTCCCCGGGCCTGGGTCCCTGCACCCCCTGGGGTGATACCCTTACACCCCCATCCTAGGAAGTACGTGGAGCGTGGGAACGTGTGTGGGGCAACCGCGGGTCCGTGGTCAGCAGCGCCCTATGATGATAGGGGCCTGAACTTCCAATTGTGCTTGCACAAGGAAGGGCCCACATACTATCCTGACGGGCAATCGTCCCCCAACGTTCCTTGCTCTGACCACGAGCCTTGTGAGAAAGGGGAAGTGTGTGTGCTTGAAGCCCGTACCCCGGTAACAGATACCAGGCCTAGATCATCATCGGGTATCTGGGTTAGCGCAAGCCTTGGTCCGTTCCTTGGACCACAGTCACTCAGGGTCCCAGGAGGGGTAGAATGGGGAAGGAAGGTCGTGAGGGACAGGTAGTGTGAACCCTGGGGAAGGGGGGACGGGGAGGGATAGGACTTCCACTCCCCAGGCCCAGGAACACCCACAGTGAGACAATAAAGAGGCAAACTCACCTGCTCCACTCGAATCCTGTCCACACTCACACACGCAGTCACCAAGCAGTCACTCACACTCTCTCTCTCGCTTCCACAACACTAAACTTTAAGTTACAGAATTTCCAGAAGGATAAGGACAAAGGGGGCCGGTCTCACAGGCAGAGCACCATTCACCAGCATGGAGGCTTTGCTGCAACTTGCTTAAATAGCCTGGGGTGAAGGGCGGAGTCACAAGCGCGCCGAACGACGAAGCCCCGCTCTCGGGGGCGTGTCTGGTCTTGTGGGCATCGGCGTCTCTGAACGCCTGTTCTCGGAGGCGCCAGGGACGGTCGAAGGCGTGGCTGCCCTGTCTCTCGCTGGGCTCCTCTCTCTATTTCCGGGTTCCGGGGGCGCCGCCAATGCCTGGCGGCTGGTCAGCGGATCCGGTGAGGGAATCGCTACGGGGTTCCCCCTGCCTGTTGGGACTATTGGGGCTTGGGGGTCCCGTCCCTTACACCCTCCAGGCGGCCGCTTGACAGTAAGGATAGCGTGTGGGTACACGTGGGAGGTAGGAAGGGGACCAGAAGGGGACAGGGGAATAGGGTCACTCAACAAGGCAGGGACACAGCCCAGGAGCAGGAGGGGGGAAAGGGCAACACACACTCACCTGACGCTCTCACTCCGCTCACACACACAACCACCGGAGAATTGCAGGAACAAACAGACACACAGGGCTCTAGAAGATCAAACGTACTCTCACACAGTCTTCAATAATGCAATAACAATAAAGCAACACTTAGCTTCTCTCGCAAGGGGCCGGTCTTTCTGCAATCACCAGCACCTCACTGAAGCCAGCGCTGGGTTTTAACATGAAGGCCCCGCCCCTGTACATGCCCACAAGCGCTCTGAGCGCCGCAGCAGGCGCGGGGGCATGCCCACGTCGTTTGCGGGTGCTGGGGGTGTGGCTGTAGGCTCCGCGATGGGGCTGATTGCTCCGGGAGATGACGTGGGGGGAGCAGCGCGCTGAATTGTCAGCAGTGGCATCCCACCAGGGCGAGGCCTGCTGTGGAGCCGCTGTGGGGTTTTCCACCGCAACTGGAGCTGAAGAGGTTCCAGAATGTTCTGGGGGATTTACCTCCCAATCTTGAGGACCGTTCCCTCAATGACCTCGTAGCTTTTTGAAACACCTTGCTGACTGGGGCCATCAACCGGATGGCTCCTAGGCATCCGCTTCCTGAATGCCGACAATGCAGGTCTCCTTGGTTTACAGAGGACCTGCAGCAAATGAAGCAGGAGGGACAGCAGTTGGAGTGACAGTGGCACCATACTCACGCTGAAGTCAATCGATTGCAGCATAGAGTTAGTTTAAGAGCCTATGCTGTGGCTGTGCAGGCTGCAAAGAAGGTGTTCTTTGCTACCTTCATAGCATCCGCAAGTCACATCCAGCTGAGCTTTTCCAGATGGGACCTCTCTCCGCCTGGAACTGGAATCTTCCAGTGCACACTCTGACATGTTTGTTGACTTTTTCGTGGATAAAACCACCCAGATTCACCACGACTTCGGCGCTGGACTTGTAGCAATGGAAGAACCCGAGGTAATGGAAGCCCCACTGTGTCAGGTTGGATGGAATCAGTTTCAGTGGGTGTCGCCCAGTGAGGCGGCGGATGTCCTTGGGACTGTCAGAGCCACCTGTTGTGAATTAGATCCATGCGTGTTGTGGCTGGTTAAGGCCTTTTATGAGACATTAGGACCATTGCTTGCTGGGATTGTCAATGTCTCCCTTAGGGAGGGCAGAGTGGGGGCCACCTTAAAGAGACGGTTGTGCGGCCTCTGCTCAAAAAACCATCACTTGACGTTGACTCCCTGGCCAGCTACCGGCCAGTCTCTAACCTTCCCCTGTTAGGGAAGGTTATTGAATGGGTAGTGGCTTGGCAGCTTCAGGGGCATCTGGACTGCATCAGATGGAGTGTGGGGATGAGTGTTGGAACAGCGGGCTGCTGGCTGGGCCACTGTTCCACTACTGGTGACCAGGCCTCCTTTGCTGCTGACTGGTGGCAAGAGCTGGCTCCACTGCCAGGCTGCTGGGCCTTCTCCATCGAGGCCATTCTGTGTATGTGCAATGCTAATCCAAAATGATGCCAGCAGCATCGGCACCATTTTAGAAGAGGGCAGTTGTTCTGCACATGCATGCATGTGTTCCCTCTTCCAAAATGCGTGCCCCCTTCCAAAGTGCCGGCACCATTTTGGATTAGGGTTGCACATGCACAGAATGGCCTTGGTGGCCATTTTGCACATGTGTGCTGCCGAAATGGCAGCGTTTCTTCGTTCTCCAGTCTGGACCGGGGACCAGAAAAAAGAAGAAAAGACCCCGCTGCCTGGCAAAGGAGCTGGTTCCACTGCCGGTGGCCGGGCCTCTGCCGGTGGTGGTGACTGGTGATGGGAGCTGGCTTCGTTGCCAGGCAGCCAGGCCTTCTCCACCACCCCACAGCGGAGAAGGCCCAGTGGCCTGGCAGTGGAGCTGGCTCCCACTGTCAGTCAGCAGCAGAGAAGGCCCGGCTGCTGGTAGCAGAGCTGGTGGCCCAGCCAGAGGCCTGACGTTCCAACACTCACCTCCACCCTCCGGACTCAGATCGGGCAGTAAGTACAGGGGCCCAGGAGGTTGGGGGGTAAAGCCGGGCCCTGGAGGGTGGGGGTGGTAGGGGTAATGGAGGCTGGGAGTGGGGTGGTGGGGATGCCTGGGAGTTTTTTGGTGGGCTCCCTGTGTCTTGGATGGTTCTCTTTCCCATTGACTTCAATGGGAAAAAGAACCGAAACCAATAGATCCAATGCTAATAGGAGATCAAAGACACAGGCGAGCTGAAACCAAAAGAAACTGAAACCAAAAATTTGCCTGGAGTTCGCAAAGAAGCTCCACCAGATGGGAACCGTAGGCATGGGAAGTGGGTGGGAAGGCACCATGGCAGGATGGTGCACTGCCAGGGTGGGGGAGAGACACCACAGTGGGCTGGCGTGGGGAACGTAGGCACCATGGCTGCCGGGAGGTGGAGTGGGGATGATGTGAATGTCCGTGGTTGATTTCTGTATGTTCTTCACTCTTCGACATTGATTGTGAGAGGAGAGCTGTGTGGCGCTGGGATCCCACTGCAGCAACCAGTCCAGCAGCTGCATAGGCCAGGGACTCATTCTTGCTTCCCTTCCGGCAGGGGGAGGGTTGAAAATTGGATGGGCAGGGGCCTGAAACACCGAGGCAGGAAGATAGATGGGACAGACTGAACTAATGCCTTTCCTTGTTACCTTGCTACAGGTCTGTCAGCACAGTGGGCATGGACGGAACCCCCAGCTACAAGTGCTTAGCAGAACCAGAAACTGCAGGTCTGGCGGAAGGAGAATTTGGCAAGGGAGCTTCTTGGAGAGATCACTTGGTGGACAGATGAGACAGACAATGCCATTAATGGCATAGCCTGTAGAATAGTAGATTAATAGCATGGCCCAAGAAGTTGTAGTAATTAATTAATTATTTATTATTATTATTATTAATGTATTTATTTTATTAGCATTTATATAGCACCAGCATTGTACCTGGCGCTTTACAAAGAATAAGATAGACACGGTTCCTGCCCGAGAACTTACAATCTAAAGACAGGGGGAGGGGTGACAGGGAAGGGGGAACAAAGTGAGACAAGGGATGCAACATTCATGAGGATGCAAGAGGTCAGGTACATGTTCTTGGCTTGATTGCAGTAAGTTGGGAGTTTACAGATAACAGGTGGGGGGTAATCCTGGGTGGGAATGGTTAGCAGGAGTTAGGAAGGGCGGAGTGGAAGAGGTGGGATTTGAGGAGGGACTTGAAGGTGTGGAGGGTGGAGGTCAGGCGGACGAGGGCAGGGAGGGAGTTCCAGGCATGCGGGGCAGTGAGGGAAAAGGGATGAAGGCAGTTGGGGGAGCAGAGGAGGCGTAGGAGGGTAAGGGAGGGGATGGAGGAGGAGCGGAGTGCTCGAGCAGGGCTTCAGAGGGAGATCAGGGCAGAGAGGTGGGGGAAGTGAGGTTGTGAAGGGCTCTGTAGGTTAATACAAGGAGCTTGTGAAGAATGCGCTCAGGAAGAGGGAGCCAGTGGAGAGAGGAGAGGAGAGACTGCATGTGGTCAAAGCAACAGGCGAGGTGGATGATCCTGGCAGTAGAGTTTTGAACAGAGATAAGGGGAGAAAGGGGAGAGCGGGGAAGGCCAGTGAGGAGGAGGTTACAACAGTCGAGGCGTGAGATGACTAGGGTGTGGATAAGAGTTTTGGCAGAGGAGACAGACAGAAAGGGGTGGATGTTGGCAATGTTGTGGAGGGAGAAGCGGCAGGATTTGGCAACTGAGTCAATATAGGGTTTGAAGGTAAGATGCGAGTCAAAGATGAAGCCCAAGCTGCGGGCTGGGGGACAGGGAGGATGGAGACCCTGTCAATGGTAAGTGACAGGGAAGAGGGAGAGGAAGGATTGGGAGGGAAGATCAGGAGTTCAGTTTTCGCCATGTTCAGTTTGAGTTGGCATTGAGACATCCAGGCAGAGATATCAGAGAGACAGTTGGTGAGACGAGCTTGAACAGAGGGGGAGAGGGAAGGAGTGGAGAGATAGAGTTGAGTGTCATCAGCGTATAGGTGGTATTGGAAAATGTCAGAGGCAATGAGTTTGCCTAGGGATTGGGTGTAAATAGAGAAGAGGAGAGGGCCAAGGACAGAGCCTTGGGGAACCCCGACCGAGAGGGGTAGGGAGGAGGAGGGGAAGGAGTTAGGAAGAGATACACTGAAGGAGTGGTCAGAGAGGGAGGAGGAGAACCAGTTCAGGACAGAGTCCCAGAATCCAAGGGAGTGGAGCAATTCAAGCAGGAGGGAGTGGTCAACAGTGTTGAAGGCAGCAGAGAGATCAAGGAGGACCAGAATAGAGTAAAGGCGGTTGGATTTAGCCACAAGAAGATCATTGGGGATCTTAGCAAGAACGGTTTTAGTGGAGTGAAGGGGGCAGAAGCCAGATTGGAGGGGGTCAAGGGAGGAGTTGGCGGAGAGGAGGTCAAGGCAACGGGAGTAAACAACCTGTTCAAGGAGCTTGGAGGCAAAAGGGAGGAGCGAGACAGGACAGTAATTAGAGGATTCAGAGGGATCCAGAGTGGACTTTTTGAGGATGGGGGAGACAGTGGCATGTTTAAAGGCAGAGGGGAAAAAGCCAGTAGAGAGGGAGAGGTTGATGATATGCAGGAGGGGAGGGGCGACGGTAGCGGCAATGGAGGTCAGGAGGCGGGAAGGAATGGGGTCCAGGGGGCAAGTGGAGGGGTTGGAGGAGGAGAGCAGGGAGCAGATTTCCTCAAGAGAGGCGGGAGGGAAGGAGGACAGGAGAGAGGTTGGGGGAGGAGGAAGGGGGGAGTAGTAGTGGGAGAGGACTTGGAAGCAATTTCCAGGCAGATCTTGTCAATCTTAGAGGTGAAAAAGAGAGCAAGATCCTGAGCTGAGAGAGAAGAGGGAGTAGAAGGACAGGGGGGTTTGAGAAGGGAGTCAAAGGTGGAAAAGAGGCAGCAAGGGTCCTGGGAGCAGGACTCAATGTGGGAGACATAGTACAGCTGTCTAGTGAGGAAGATAGCAGAAGTGAGTGATGAGAGGCAGAATTTGAAGTGGAGGAAGTCAGCGTGGTAGTGGGATTTGCGCCAGAGGCATTCCACAGCCCGGGTGCAGGAGCGGAGATGGTGAATGATGGGGGTAAGCCAAGGGCGAGGGTTACGGGAGCGGGCTGGACGGGAGGAGAAGGAGGCAAGGGAGTTGCGAGTGGAGGCGAGAGAGGAGTTGAAGGTGGAGATGGCAGAATCAGGGGAGGAGGAGGAGAGGACTATGGGGAGAAGAGGAGAGAGAGAGGCAGCAAAGTCCTGGGGCACAATGGCCTGCAGATCGCGGAAGGGACAGGGAGATGGGGAAGAGGAGGGTTGAGCAGTGGTAGAGGTTGAAGGAGACTAGGAAATGGTCAGATATGGGATGGGGCTCGAAGGAGAGATCGGAGACAGAACAGTTCCTAGAGAACACAAGATCAAGAGAGTGACCATCACTGTGGGTGGGGGAGCTAGTCCAGAGGTGGAGATTAAAGGAGGAGGCTAGGGAGAGGAAGCGGGTGATACCAGGCTGAGAGGGTGCATCAACATGAATGTTGAAGTCACCAAGGATGAGTATGGGGATGTCATTGGAGAGGAATAAGGTGAGCCAGGACTCGAACTTGGAGAGAAAGGAGGAGAGGGAGCCAGGGGGGCAGTAGATAACAGCAACACGGAGGTGGAGAGGGGAGTAGAGGCAGATGGAGTGAGCCTCAAAATGAGGGGAAGGAGAGAGAGGTAGGAGGGAGGGGTTGAAACTGGCAGGAAGAGGCAAGGAGGAGGCCTATGCCACCACCCCAGCCTCCAGCGCGGGGCTGGTGGGAGAAGGAGAGACCTCCATAGGAGAGGGTGGCAGGGCAGTGTCTCCCCCACTGTGAGTCAGTGGGGGAGATCCAGGTTTCAGTAAGGGCGAGAAGGTGAAGGGAGCGAGAGAAGAAAAGATCATGGATATAGGGGGCTTTATTAGCAGAGGAGCGACAGTTCCAGAGGGAACAGGAGAACAGGAGTTGATCAGGGAGGAGAGAGGGAATGGGGATAAGATTAGGGGAAGGGGGGCGATGAGGACGGCGGGAGATGGGCACTGGGGCAGAGGGCAAAAAGTGGGGGGGAGGAGAAGGGGGTGTGGGGATGGTGGGGAGAGCTGGATGGAATGGGGAGGGAGGGGAGAGGGGGGGAGAGAGAAGGGCAGGCATCTTGGTGGGTCAGTTCCAGAGGGCGGGAGGGATGGGACTTGCGATTGTGATGATGGCTGCCTCCACCGCTTCTGTTCGCTAACGGCCCGCCAATGGCGTGGCACCCTTCGGCGGCGCCCTTCAGCCGCCACCCAGCACAGCTCCACCCTCTGCGAGGTCCCTTCCTTATAGGGCTCAGCTTACCTGGAGGAGAGGGGGAGGGGAGACAGGTTCAACCAGCTGTCCTTGATTCCAGCAGCATCTAAAGGCCAGTTCCCACAGCACAGCTCCGCCCTGATATGTTGGAAAACAAACTCTGCTAAGCCAGGAATGTCTAATGGGTCCTACTTATCCGAGTGATCACCTCACCCCCTGAGCGGCCCCTGCAGTCACCTGGGAGTCCCCTCCTGGAAGTCCCGCATTATTAGCAGGTTTGGACAGACAGGAGGGCATACTCTGTGACTGCACTGTTGCTCTGGGACTCCATCCTAGTGGAGGTTCACCTCAGCCCAGATCTTCTTGCCTTCCGACAAAACTTTAAGACCTGGCTCTTCCATCAGGTGTTTGACGGAGTGGAGGGAGCAGGGGTTGGGCTAGTTGGGGGAGGGGGAGGGGATTGGTTTTTATGCACAGGCCAGACCACATGTTTTATATTTGTAATTTATACTGTTATTTATATTTATATTTTTTAACTGGATTTTGATGTTGTTGTTTTATACTGATATTATGTAAGCCACCTAAGTCGCTATTGCGAGAGGGTCGGGGTACAAATATAATAAAATAAATAAATCAATAAATTCTTGACTTGCTTGGCTGACAACTTCTTTCAGAAGATGGAGGAAGGAATGAGGTGGTCAGCTATCCTAGACTTGCTCCTAACCAACAGGGAAGACTTGGTCAATAGAGTGAAAGTAGTGGGAACTTTGGGGGGAAGTGATCATGAAATGTTGGAATTCAAGATCTTAAGAAGACGTTACGGTGAGCATAGTCAAACGCATGGCAATGGTCTATGACCACGCCTAATAAACAACAATAGTCAAACGTGTACCTTGGACTTTAGGAAAGCTGATTTTAATAAACTTGGAGAAATGCTAGGCAGAATCCCATGGCTAGCTAAACTAAAGGAAAAGGCATTCAAGATGGGTGGGAGCTTCTGAAAAATGAGATACTGAAGGCACAATCACAAACAATTCCAATGAGAAAGGAAATGGGAGACATCAAAAGAAACGGATGTGGCTGCACAAAGGGCTTTTTGATGAGCTGAGAATTAAAAAGGACACGTATAAGAAATGGAAGATGGGACAAGCCATGAAGGACGTGTACAGACAAGTAGCCCACACTTATAGGGGTGGTGTCAGGAACAACAAAAAGGGATTTTTCAGGTATGTTCGAAGTAAGGAAGAAAAAGGAAGTGGAAGGTCCGCTGCTGCTTAGTGAAGATGGTGAGATTTTAACAGGTGACAAAGAGAAGGCCGAACTACTCAACTCCTATTTTGCCTCCGTCTTCCCCCAAAAGGGAAACTGTGTCCAACCTGGCAAAAGTAGCATGAATGATGAGGGGAAAGGATTGCAGTTCAGGTTAGATAAAGAGTTGGTCAGAGAATACTTAGCTACTCTAAATGAGTTCAAGTCTTTGGGACTGGATGAATTACATCCTAGGATACTGAAGGAACTTTTTGATGTACTCTCAGAACCTCTGTCTATCATCTTTGAGAACTCTTGGAGAATGGGTGAGGTGCCAGAAGACTGGAGACGGGCAAATGTTGTCCCTATCTTCAAAAAGATCTTCCTTATCTTTTATCCTTTTAAATGTTTTAAATGATATTTTATATGTGTTTTTATTGATGTTTTGTAAGCCGCCTCGAGCTGCTCTTGAGCGGGAGGGGGCGGGGTATAAAGATAGTAAAATAAATTTTTTAAAAAAATTTAAAAAGGGAAAAAAGGAGGATTAAGGAAACTATAGACCGGTCTGCCTGACACTAATACCTGGGAAGATACTAGAACAGATTATAAAGCAGTTAGTCTGTAAGCATCTAGAAAACAATGCAGTGATTACTAGAGGCCAGCATGAATTTGCATTTAAATATTTAAAGAAAATCCATATTTAAAGAAAATCCTATTATCACACCTGCTTTATTTTTCTGAGCATAAGAGGCATATATCTCACCCATGCGTCTATTTGCGATCCTATGCAGATCACTTGGATTAAATGTGATTCTTGCAGAAAAAAGACATCTATCGATTAATCTACTGGGCAATTCCCCTGTGTTTTATCAGTAACTGCAGGAGGACGGGACAACCCCCCCTCCCCCAACCAGTCCCACCATCCAAGCAAATGCGCCAAGCTGGGAAACAGGTGGGAAAATATGTTGTTTGATATTTTAAAACATTGATATTTATAGCTCTGTATTTAAAGTTCTTTAATTTAATGAAGTTTAATAAAGTTTAATA
The DNA here is from genome assembly GCA_003113815.1 of Sphenodon punctatus. Lineage (NCBI taxonomy): Eukaryota > Metazoa > Chordata > Lepidosauria > Sphenodontia > Sphenodontidae > Sphenodon > Sphenodon punctatus. The sequence continues at coordinate 2,110,035 of QEPC01010148.1, forward strand.
CACTTCTTGACTTTTTCATAATCCATGCTTTACAGCCATTCTTCATGGTCTCTCCTCCCACAAACTTCCCTCCTTTCCCAGAAGAAGCATGGAAGTTTTGGAGGCAGGGGTGGCTTAGAGAATGGCTGTATGGCATTGAGATAAGCCACACTAGGGGTTGGAAGGGAAGGTGGGAGAAGGGGGTGCAGGGAAGGAGGACAGTTTTGGAGAATTGTGGTATGCCATAGTGATAAGTCAGTTTGGAGGTTGGAAGGGAAGGGAGGGTAGCAGGTGCACCAAAATGAGGGTTGGGAAGTCCTCTGCCCATGCACTTGAGGGTTGGGGGAGCTTTGGGTGCAAAGGGAATCGCCGTGGGAAAGCCACAGGCAAATGGCAGGTGCTGGCCCTTCACAGAGTAGCTGGCCACACACTTGTGCCTCTGCACTTCCTATTGCCATTCCCAGACTGCCTTGCAAATGCCTTCACAATTTCAACATACTTTATAATCACCCATCTGTGCTAGTAGATTACTGCTCACAACTTATATGATAGCAACTCCAGCATAATAATTATTATTATTATTAGACATTTATATAGCGCCAGTTGTATGACCTGGTGCTGTACAGAACACAGAACTAGACGCGGTCCCTGCCTGTGGCTTACAATCTAAAAGACAAAAGGGGGGGAGACAGGGAGAGGGGACAGTGGGGAGAGACAGGGGAGAAGACAAACAAACATTCAAGCGGATGCAAAATCTCAGGTGCGTAAGCTTGGCTTGGTTACAAAGAGGTTGGTAGCAACAGTCATCAGAGGAGGGCAGACAGTAAGAGTAAGGGGAAGGCATTAGCTTGAATAACATTATTTCTGCTGAAACTATATATTGTAAAGTTACTGGTAAACTTGGTTATTGCCATCATGAATGCAGTTTGCATCAGTCAGTCTCTTGTTGCTTTGGTTTATGTGCTTACAGGAATATTTCAATGTCACTGCACTCCTGAAAAGCTTTCTGTTTGCCATAAGCAAGATAGCCATTTTGGCCGGGTGCCATATTTGAGGTTTCAGGCCTCTCTAAGTTCTAAGAAGGCCTCTTCTGTATATTTTGACCATGTTTTGTGTTTCAGCATGGTTTCAGGTGCATAATCTGGCAGTATTTGGGGCTTGTTGCCTTGATATTCTATTTGTTGTTTCTTTTTTCTTGCTAGTGCAAGAAGCTCTTCTTTATCCCTGTATTTCAGGAATTTGATAATTATTGCCCTGGGGACTTCTATGTCTTTTGGTTTGGTGCGCAGCAATCTATGCGCTCTCTCTATCTCCACAGTGTGGAGATGTGCATGCTCTGGGAAATTAAAACTGAAAATTTCCTCTTAAGAAGTTCCTGCATACCCCCAGATTCTGAACCCTTCTTTGCTCCCATTAATCGCAGATTGGTTCTCTTTGACCTATTCTCTAGGGGTGAAAACAGACATGATGCTAACCACCCTTTAACCACCTTTGGTGGTTATTATGCATGTTGCAGGACTGCATAGGGCACCAATACAGCCCTGCAACATGCATAAATATATTAAATAACCACCAAGGGTGGTTAAAGGGTGGTTAGAGTCATGTCTGTTTTCACCCTAGGTCTTCACATTTCAAAAGGAAGTGATTTACTGTCTCATTAAGTTTGGCAACTTGATTATCTGTACTTAAGGCTTGGTCCTCTAAAGCAGAGATACATTTCTCCATTACATCAATTCTTTTATCTATCGCCTCCAGCTTTTTGTTCCCTGTCTTGATCATGGTCTTTACCTTATTGAATTCGGTGACCACCTTCTCTCTGTCCTTCTTGGCCTCTGTTCTAATTGGTCTAATTTCAGCCAGAATAAGTGCCATATTGCTCTGCTCGTTCCCAGGCTCCCCATGGTCTTTATTAGTTTCTGCAGCCACCATGTTGTCTTCACTGTCCACGGTGTGCTGAGAAGGCCCTGCAGACTGTTTTTGCTGGCAATACCTGGTCACCGAGTTGTTGTTTTTTGCTGGCTTCCACGTTGACTTCATTCCCAAACAAGTGGGGGTGCTGAGTCTATAATTTTAATTTTTGGCTGAGCTTATTTTAGAGCTACTTTATCGAGGTCACCTGGAGGTGCAGAGTCTCTGCACTGCTAAATCTCATGCATGCTCAGCACACACACCCCAGGAAATATTTTTAAAGGCTGTATTGATAACACAAGAAGATTATTTGAAACAGTTCCCTAATGCTCATTAAACTGTCACTGATTGTGAGTGTTCTGGCTAGCAATGGTGGTTGATGTGCCAGCACAAGATGTCCCAGTTTCTCCGGTTATGCTCTGCTCTGTTCAGCTGGTCCCTGAACAGGGATGCTAGCTCACTGCAGTTAACCAGTGGGGGGTTCTCCAACACAGCCCTGCTGGTCTTGCAAGATGTTGTGGAGAACAGAGATGGCAGCTGTTAACAGGGGAGTGGTCTCTAGCTAGAAATTGATTCTAGCAACTATTAATCTCCAGTGTTGCTTTAAAAGCCTCAGAGCCCCTCTCCACAACAGAGCAGGTGGAGCTGAGCTGCTGGTTAAAGTACCTTTGCTCTGGGGTGCAGGCAATACTGTATGCCTTCATGAGCCAGAGCTTAAGGGGGTAGGCAGGGTCCCCAAGGACAACAGCCCTCATGAGCACCCCCTCAATGCATGTTTCAGTGGAAGGTCCAAAGTCTCAAGTGTACATGCAGCGTATATGCAGCCAAAGAAGGGGGATTGGTGGAAGATGTGGGTGTTGTGGTTCTTTCTGGTATACCCAGTGAGCACATCCACAAATCAAGCACAGTGGTCCACAACAGCCTGGAGAACCACTGAGAAAAACTCCTTCTAGTTCAGGTAGTCATCCTTGCTATGGGGTGGGAATACGATGGCGATATGGCTCCCATCAATTGTCCCTATACAGTTCGGGAACCCCTCCCACTGAAAGCCTCCATTACCTCCACAGGGTCACCCAACTGCACCATCCAGTCTAGCTGCACTTCCAGAATTGCTGTGCAAACCTCCACTAGTACGGTGTCCACCATGGAGCATCCAACCCCAAATTGCTGGGCAACAGAGCAGCAGAAGTCAAGTGGCGAGGTTCCAGATGGCAATGTGCTTCTCCATGGGGATGGGTGTTGTCATCACTGCTCTGTTTCTTCAGTTGTGGCCTGAGGATCTTGGTTATGTACAGGACAAGGCAATGGAGCATCCTGAAGTTTGTGACTACTCAGCATCTCCCCACAAGGAAGTATGTTCTCCCACCAGCCTGTGCTTTTCTTCTTCCCACAGACAAGCCTCTCAATGAGTACAGCACCCGACGCATGGTGTGGGTGACAGAAGCCACATCTCCCAACAGGTACCTCTCTCTGCACGCATCAGCTGCCCTTGCACAGCTTTGATCCTCCCCAGTGCGGTCTGTTGTTGGCGGACGTAGGCAAGTGCATGGCACAGAAACGGGAGCTGCCTCCATGGTGTGGGGCACCCACTACTCCAGCCACAGATCGAGTGAGAGCCTATCTGTGCCTTGAAATCACATCACTCCAACAACAGCATGTCATGGTCCGCTACCGCAGGCTACACCAGCAGTTTAGCTGGGGCCGAGGTCGCAACCAGCAGGCACCTTGCGGGGTTCCGGGTGATCCCAGGGAGGGTATTCCTAGCACAGGGGTGGGGAAGGAAACCCCGCCCCCTGAGGAAAGCATGGATGCGGGGCCCATGCAGACACCCCGACAGCAGTGAGGCAGGGCCGTCTGGAGTGCTGCGTCGCTCCACACGCATACGTGCGCAAAGGGGCCGGAACGACATAAATAAAGATGGCAACCAGCATTAGTAGCGTTGCCGGAGATCAGCTTGCTGTGATACTGGCCCCACTTGTGCTTGGAATAGAGCGGTGATTGTGGCATTGAAACGATCAACATGTGCGAGTGGTGTGAGTGTGGTGAAGGTGAATTTGTGTGCGCGAGAGAGTGAGTAATGTGTTTGGGGTTTGTGTGTTGGGGTGGCTTGCGAGTAGTGTGGATTGTGTGGGTGGTGTGTCACATAGTGTATATTGTGGGCTTCTCTGCACTACCCTGATCCTTCTTAGTTGGGACCCTTCCTCCCCTTATCCTGAGGGGTTGTTTATACTGTAAAGAGAGCATAAGCCCCGGTGTGACAAGAAGTGTGGGTGCGCGTTTGTGTCTTAGACTTTCCCCTGGGTCCACCTTCCCCTTCTGGAGTCCCCCCATCCTTACACAGCAGTAGGCTTGGAGCTGTTGGATCATGTGCAGGTTCTGCTCAGCAGCAGTAATGAAGACCTGGAGCACGATAATGAGCACAAGGAGGTTTTTGGCATGTGTCTCCATGGCTGTGGTTCCGGCATCCATGAACTCTGAAGAGTATGCACCAAATGTTTTGAACAGCTTAAAGAGCTGGGTAGCTTCCTAGCTAGGATAGCTGTGCGCCACATGTGAGCAGCTATTGGCCACTATTGGTCATGTGTCCTTATAGAACTGACTGTGCGCCAAGCGTGAACTGCTATTGCTTTGAAAAGGTTTTTGCAACACTTATGCTGTATGTGTGTGTTGCTGCACCAGCACTACTAATCCATGTGGCTATTAAGATGCATAGACATTTCTACCACAAGCATGTCATTGGCTTGCACACATCAGTTCATCTAAAAATATTACAGATGTTAGAACCACAGAAGCATGGAATTTTTTAACTGAGGTATGGGGGAACCACTATGTGGCAGTGCCTTCTCACTGGCTCCCCTTTCTGGGACTGGTGACAGGGAATTAGCTATGACCCGCCACAGACAATATCCTACTGCCTCCAAGTTGGGGCGACTTAGCACTGCAGTATGCAGTCTTAAAGTCCTATGAAGCTTTTATAATCTGGCCTCTACCTTCCATCTTTGTTTCCTTTTAGATTTCCACCTGGGAGCAAGTTGATGCAGCTTCCCTTACAGTCCACCCACAGGTTTCATAATAATAGTACAAAGGTTCATTGTTGTAGTCCATCAGGGCATAGTTCCCATCACACCAATCACACCCATAGCCTTCTAATTTGTAGGTGATTTTCTTAGATCTTTAGTTGTTATGGCTAAAGGCAGTCATCTCTCAGCCACTTCTGTTCTCTCGGTTACCTCCTCTACAGGTAATGAGGGGGTTCTGCTTAAGGGCCTGGACCCCAAGTTCTGCTTTCCCTTACTTTGGTATTTCCTCAAAAATCCAGATCCCTTTCCCTGTTGGTTTCCCATCACTCTACCATTCTGTACTACACTAGAGAATGTCGCTTCTCCCTCCATAACATTGCTAAGATTCGCCCTTTTCTCTCTGTCTCGTCTGCCAAAACTCTTGTTCATGCTCTGGTCATCTCTCACCTCGATTACTGTAACCTCCTTCTCACTGGCCTTCCCCGGTCTCACCTTTCTCCCCTCATCTCTGTCCAAAACTCTGCTGCCAGGGTCATCTACCTCGCCAGTCGCTTCGACCATGTGCAGCCCCTCCTCTCTTCGCTTCACTGGCTTCCCCTTCCTGAACGAATCCTGCACAAGCTCCTAGTCTTCACCTATAAAGCTCTTCACAACCTTGCTCCCCCCTACCTCTCTGCACTTATCGCCCTCCATACTCCAGCCCGTGCACTTCGCTCCTCCTCTGTCCCTTCTCTCACCCTTCCACGCCTTCCCTGCTCCCCTAAGCGCCTTCGTCCCTTCTCACTTGCTGCCCCCCATGCCTGGAACTCCCTCCCTGTCCACATCCGCCTTGCCCCCTCCCTTCATACCTTCAAATCTCTCCTTAAAACTCACCTCTTTCGCTCTGCTCTGTCTGACTCTTTATCCTGCTGAGCCACTATTCCTATACCTACGATCGGTTTACCCTTATCCTTGCAACATGGACCTGCCTGCTGTCATTCTCATCGTAACCAAGCCAAGTACGTGCACTTGAGACCTCGCATCTTCATGAATGTTAGACCCCTTGTCTCTCCCTCTGTTCCCCTTCCTAAGTCTCTCCCCCAGCTCCTGTCTCTCAGATTGTAAGCCCTAGGGGCAGGGACCGTGTCTATTTTATTACTTTGTAAAGTGCCAGGTACACTGCTGGCACTATATAAATGTTTGTTAATAAAATAATAATAATAATAATAATAATACACTAATGGCTGCCAGTAGAGAGATGGGTTTTTGACACTGAACCCATACCTGCATTAGGATTGGAAGGATATGCAAAAACTGATCCAAGGCTACTTGTTCAAAAAACCTTAGTTTTCAACAACAACCCTCCTTGTTTCAAGTTTTAACCACCAAGTAGCTAGTTTGAGTAATTTTTGACTTATCTGTGGGGAAGTTTCCTTAGACTATCTCAGTGCTCAAAATTGAGCCCCATAGGTCTCTGAAATTCCTAGCCACTTTAAAATGGCCTCTTTTGCTTTATCATAATCAGCGGCTTTCTCCTCAGTTAGGGTCCTATAGGCGGCCTGGCTTCCCCTGTCAAAAAGGGTGCCAATCCTACTGCCTACGTTCTTTTAGCCCACTAAGAAGCCGTCGTGACTCTTTCAAAAGTAACCATATAGGCCTCAGGATCATCCCCAGAGGACATCTGTGTCAATGTTTAACACTGCTTAACAATGTTTAACAAAACCAAGCAGAACAAACACAATACTCCAGTGGGGCTATGCCCATTCTCCAACATGCTGTGGCAGTGCCTTCTCACCAGCCTCCCTTTCTGGGACTGGCGATGGGGAATTACCTATGGCCACCACAGACAATACCTTACTTACTCTAAGTTGGGGCTACTTACTTAAAGTTCTATGTAGCTTTTACAGTCTGGCCTCCACCTTCCCCTATCCAGCCCAGTTCACCAGCATAGAGGCTTCTCCCAGAATCATGGGTTCCCTGGTTAGTCCATAGCATTAATCTACAGAGCCTTTCTCTAGGCTACAATCAGGTTAGCTCCCACCTAAGAGGCTTGCTGGTAAGCTTTGTCAAAATGCTGAGTAACCAACCACTGATCTCAGATATGACTCTGTCTCCCTGGCAGTCTCTCCTTCTCTGGAGCTTCTGTTGCAGGTTCTTCCTCTACGCAATCCACTCTATGCTGAGGCCAGCTCAGCTTTATATCCAAAATTCCTTGGTTAGGCTGCGCCTGATAGGTCACAAAATGCCCACTGTTTGGTAGCAGCTTCAGGTGAGTTTTTAAAGGGTCGGGGCCCAACTTATCCTCTCAGTGTTAAGCTGCCCTGTTATTACTGACTGTTAAGAAATGGGCAGGTGGAGGGATCTGCTAGGCAGATAAGGTCACTGTACTCAGAATGTATGCAAGAGCAGAGCTGCCCATTGGTGAAAAACTACTCATATATTTTCTTATCTTTTGAAAGTAACAGTTTTTGCTTGCAATTAGCATAAAGGGTCATAATGCCACAGAAAGCTATTGATGCAGGTTGTTTGACTGGGAAAGCCAAATGGCCTCACCTTTTGTCTGTGAGTGCTGTGGCTGCTTGGGGTACGGGGCCCAGAGAATTTTGGGGGTGATGGATATACTGGCCTTGGCTGACATTTGGATGAGGCCTGATTTACAGAGAGAACTGTTAGACCCATCCTCCGAGACAGCCTATGAGCTCATAGGGTGGCACATGCACACAATGGGGTTCTGTGTATGCATGATGGAGTGCAGACACCACGCAACCCTGCTACTGTTCGAAGTTCAGCAGAATGAAGAGTGTCTACCCCAGACGAGATGAGAGAGTGGGATGCAAATGAGACCATGACTGAAGAGAGAATCATTCTTGATTCCCGTAAGATATCTCATAAGATTCCAGCTAGGAGTGAGATCTCAGCCCCGGTACAAAATCTCACAAGACATCTCACGATTAAAAGAACAACACCACAAAACACCGAGCTTGTGCAAAATGGCCACCAGCACCATTTTGGAAAGTCCCCTTCCCCGCAAAATGGCGGCAACGGGAAATTTGTAGCACCCCTCCTTCATGAAGCAGAGAAGGAGCCGCTGTGGCGCAGAACCGTTAGAGGTCTGGCCATGAAGTGAACTGGTTGCCTGGCAACCACCCGAAGAGCGTGAAAATGGCGCCGCACGGGCTGGGAGGCATGCCCCCTTTAGGAGGGGTGAACTTCCTGTTGCTGCAGGGAAGCAGCATTCCGGTGCTTGAGGCTGAACAGTCAGCAGCAATTTAGATTGCTGCTTACTGAGTGGAGCTCCGGTCTGGAAAGCGGAGAAGAAGTACCGGAATGGGGAAAGCAAAGAAAAAAGGGGGCCGTGGCAGAGGACAGGGAGGCGAACAGCCTGAGAGGCGGGATCCTCCCTCGGAAGGGCAGCAGCCGGCTAGAGCGAGGGCCCCCTCCCCAGGTACAGTACAGAGTGGGGGAGGTGGGGTAACCCCCTCAAGGGAGGAGATGGCTGCTTGCCTAGCAGCTTGTGAAGAATTAATGAGGGCTCGGAGGCAAACCCAAGCGCAGGATGATAGCCAAGCATGTGGGCAGGGCGCCCACCCGCCTGGGATTACCCCCCAAGAAGGGGAAAGGAGAGCGGCAGCTGATGAACCCATTAGATCCTGGGCAGGGGAAATAGTAACGAGGGGGGGCAGGGTGATTAGCCCCCCGGAAAGGTACAGGATGGAAGGAGGTCAAGGCCCCATAGGTTATCCCCCCAGAGGGAGGGACAGCACTGCTGGGGCACAAGAGTGTACAGATTTCTGGATGGAAGGGATCCGAGGCCAGGGAGCGATCGCCGGCCCACTAGATCTTGGGGTGGATCAACTAAATCCCCCTACAGGCCCCCTGTTGCAAGCCCTTTATGGTGAGAGCGCCATGCCTCCCATGGGGGTGGCAGCGGTGACTGGGGGTAGTGGCATCCACTATGGAGGGGGAGGAGTAGGTGGACAACAGAGGGAACAACGACCCGGCAGGGGACCAGAGGCTGGTCCTCCGCCTGGCTATGCGAGGGATTTGCAGGCGCCGCGTGGTGGGCCTGGGGTCTCTGGGTCTCATTATTATTATTATTATTATTATTATTAAACATTTATAAAGCGCCAGTTGCAACCTGGCGCTGTACAGAACATACAATCAGATGCGGTCCCTACCTGTGGCTTACAATCTAAAAGACAAGGAGGGGGAGACAAGGAGAGGGGACAGCGGGAGAGACATGGGAGAAGACAAACAAACATTCAGGCGGATGCGAAGTCTCAGGTGCGTGTACTTGGCTTGGTTACAAGGTGGTCGGTAGCAGCAGTCAGCAGAGGAGGGCTGACAGTAAGAGCAAGGGGAAAGACTAGAGGGCATTGGGAAAGGCAGCATGGAAAAGGTGGGTCTTGAGGAGGGATTTGAAGGAGCGGAGGGAGGAGGCAAGGCGGATGTCGGCAGGGAGGGAGTTCCAGGCATGCGGGGCAGCGAGGGAGAAGGGACGAAGGCGGTTGGGCGAGCAGGAGAAACGAGGGAGAGCGAGGGAGGGGACAGAGGAAGAGCGGAGAGCGCGCGCAGGAGTGCGTAGGGCGATTAGGTCCGAGAGGTAAGGGGGAGCTTGGTCATGGAGCGATTTGAACGTGAAAACCAGGAGTTTGAACAGGATACGTTCAGGAAGGGGGAGCCAGTGAAGGGAGAGGAGGAGAGGCGTTACATGGTCGAAGCGACGGGCAGAGTGAATGATCTTGGCGGCAGAGTTTTGGATCGCAACAAGGGGGGACAGGTGGGAGCGAGGGAGGCCAGCAAGGAGGAGGTTGCAGTAGTCGAGGCGAGAGATAACCATGGCATGAACAAGGATTTTGGCCGAGGAGATAGATAGAAAGGGGCGTATGCGGGCAATGTTGAGGAGAGCGAATCGGCAGGATTTGGCCACAGAGTCAATGTAAGGTTTAAAGGAGAGGTGCGTGTCAAAAATGAAGCCCAAGCTGCGGGCACGGAGAACAGGACGGATGGTGACCCCATCAATGCAGATGGTCAGGTCAGAGGGAGAGGAGGGGGATGGAGGAAAAATGAGGAGTTCAGTCTTGGCCATGTTCAGTTTGAGTTGGCGTCGGGACATCCAGGCGGAGATATCAGAGAGGCAGTCGACGAGGCGTGAGCGGATAGAGGAGGAGAGAGAGGGGGTAGAGAGATAGAGTTGGGTGTCATCAGCATAGAGATGGTATTGGAATCCGTGGGAGGCAATAATTTCGCCAAGGGACAGGGTGTAGATAGAGAAGAGGAGAGGGCCAAGGACAGAACCTTGGGGAACCCCAACCGAGAGGGGAAGGGAGGGGGAGGTCGACTCGGGGAGGGAGACATTAAAGGAGCGGTCAGAGAGGTAGGAGGAGAACCAGTCAAAGACAGAGCCACGGAAGCCCAAAGAGTAAAGCGAGTCCAAGAGGAGCGAGTGGTCGACAGTGTCAAAGGCAGCAGAGAGGTCAAGGAGGACAAGAACGGAGTAGTGGCGCTTCGATTTAGCGACAAGTAGATCATTGGTGATCTTGGCCAGGGCAGTTTCAGTAGAGTGGAGGGGGCGGAAGCCGGACTGGAGAGGGTCCAGGGAGGAGTTGGCAGAGAGGAGGTTCAGGCAGCGGGAGTAGACGACACGTTCCAGGAGCTTCGAAGCAAAGGGAAGGAGGGAGACCGGCCGGTAACTAGAGGGATCGAAAGGGTCCAGGGTAGGCTTTTTGAGGATGGGGGAGACAGTGGCATGTTTGAAGGCAGAGGGGAAGGAGCCTGTGGAAAGGGAGAGATTGACAACATGCAGAAGGGGGGGAGCGACAGTGGGAGCAATAGAGGTCAGGAGGCGGGAGGGGATCGGGTCAAGGGGGCAGGTGGAGGGGTTGGATGAAGAGAGAAGAGCAGAGATTTCCTGGAGAGAGGCAGGAGGGAAGGATGCGAGGAGGGAGGGGGGCGGGGGGCGGAAGAGGGCGGGAGGCAATATCCCGACGGATCTTGTCAATCTTGGAGGTGAAGAACGACGCAAGATCCCGAGCAGCAAGGGAAGAGGGCGGGGGAGGGCAGGGGGGTTTGAGAAGGGAGTCGAAAGTAGAGAAAAGGCGGCGAGGGTCGCGGGAGAAAGATTCGATCCTAGAGGCATAATAGCGCTGCCTAGCTAGGGAGATAGCCGAGGAGAGGGAGGAGAGGGAGAATTTGTAATGGAGGAAGTCAGGGAGGGAGCGGGATTTGCGCCAGAGGCGTTCGGCAGCCCGGGCGCAGGAGCGGAGGTAGCGGATGGCAGGGGTAAGCCAGGGGCGGGGGTCGAGGGGGCGGACGGGGCGAGCAGAGGGGGGGGCAAGAGAGTCAAGGGTCGAGGAGAGAGAAGCGTTGAGAGCAGAGACAGCAGAGTCAGGGGAGGAGGAGGCGAAAACGGGGGGGAGAAGGGGGGAAAGATGTGCGGCAAACTCCGAGGGAGTAAGGGCCTGCATATTGCGGAAGGGGCGCATAGAGGGGGAGGCGGAGGGGGGTCGGTGGGAAAGGCTGAAGGAGCCGAGGAAGTGATCAGAACTAGGGAAGGGGTCAAAGGAGAGGTCAGTTAGAGAACAGTTTCGAGTGAAGACGAGGTCGAGGGAATGGCCGTCAGTATGAGTGGGGGAGTCGGTCCAGAGTCGGAGATTAAAGGAGGAAGCGAGAGAGAGAAAGCGGGAAACAGAGGGGGCGGAGGGCGTGTCAACGTGAATGTTGAAATCACCAAGGATAAGAGTGGGGATATCATCGGAGAGGAAGAAGGTGAGCCAGGATTCAAAGTCCGGGAGGAAAGAGGAGAGGGAACCCGGGGGGCGGTAGATGACCGCAACCCGAAGGTGTAGAGGGGAGTATAAGCGCACAGAGTGGGCCTCAAAGGAAGGGAAGGAGGAGGAGGGGGGAGGGGAGAGGGTTTTGAATTGGCAGTGCTTAGCAAGGAGCAAGCCCACACCACCACCCAGGCCCTCAGGGCGGGGGCGGTGAGAGAACGACAGGCCCCCGGAGGATAGAGCAGCCGGGGTAACAGAGTTGGAGGGCGTGATCCAGGTTTCCGTAAGAGCCAGGAGTTGAAAGGGGCGAGAGAGGAAGAGATCGTGGATGAAGGGAGCTTTAGCCACGGACGAGCGGCAGTTCCAGAGGGAGCAGGAAAAAGGCAATTGGTGTTTGGGAAGGCAGGGGATGCGGATGAGGTTGGGGGATGGGGAACGGCCGGGTTTGCGGGGCGGGAGTCGTGCACTGGCCTCGTATTGGCCACAATGGTCTGTGGAACACCTGGGTGTCGCGGGTTTGGGCCTAGGGGGAATGGGTAAGGGGGGATGAGGGTGGGGAGGGGGGATGGGCGTGGGTGAGGATAAGGGGTAGGTTGGCTGGAGAAAGGCCGCTGGTGAAGGGAGAGGGAGAAGGAGGGGGTGCGTGAGAGAGGCTAGAAGGAGGGAGGTGAGAGAGGGCGAGGAGGTGAGGGAGGTATAGGGAGGCATCATAGGTATTACCTGTTCAGTATCGGGGGGAGTCCAGGCCTGCAGGTGTCGTGTGCGTGCTGTCAGGGGGGTGGCCCCTCGCTGTCCTCGCTCCGGCCGCACAACGGCCACAAAACGGCCAGCGCCCTTTTGTCGCCGCCCAAGGGCTGCCGCCCGCTGGGCGCGGGCGTGCACCTTTGGCTTGTGGCTATGGGGTGGGGCCCTGCTCACCTGGAGGGGCTTTCTGGGTGCTGCAATGCCTGCTGGGGGCTTTCTGGGCCTCATTACAGGGACGACTCCCCCCCGGAGCACAGAAGGCAGGTTGAACAGGACCAACAAGGGAGCAATGTGGATGCAGAATTGTGGAGGAGGATCCTGGCTCTTGAAAATGAACTGAAGGGATCACGGAACGAAGAGGCATCGGGCAACATGGGACCGAATTATGGGGCTCGACCGATGCTTTCACAAGCGCCAGTGAGAACTGCAGGTAATTTGGTGACCACTGCGAGTCCGAGTGGCCACACGGGGGAACAGGTGCAGCTGAGAGGTGGCGCCAGGATACCAGGTACCACACTTAGTGGGGCCACTGGGACCCAACTAGGGAGTGAGGTGGTCAGTCAGGATAACAGCGTGGTTCCCCCAGCGGCCCCCCGAGTAGGGGGACCTCCTGCGCCTGGGCAGGGACAAGTGCAGATGGCCTGGATGAATGGCACCTGGGTGATGATTACACCAGTTCCCTTCGTGGTGCAGGGAGCAATGGGGTTGGGCAACCAATTGACAGGGCCAATAGCATCAGGACAGAGCATACAGAGTCTGCCTGTCCAAGGGGTTATCCCTGCCCCGGGGATGGTGGCTGGGACAAGACAGAGCCCAGCAGGCCAAGTGTTTCCCCCCCCTGTGGCTGAGGCCGCCAGGATAATACAGGGTTTGCGGACACTAGGAACCAACGTTCCTCAGGTAAGTACATCACCAGTGGGATCAGCGGACACGTGCTCACCCCCACCCCCTGGGGGAGCGAGTATTGATATAGCCACCCCATTTGGGCAGCACCTCCACCAGACCACCAAAGACAAAATATGGCGGGGGGAGTATATTGATCTGTTCGCCCTCCTTTTTAGTGATCCAATAGTGGATCACGCAGAGGAGGGAGATGGCAAAGAAAAGGAAAAGTTCAAACGCCCAAAGGCGAATAGGAATTGGGCACATTGGACAGCCGCCTATGCAGTTTACATGGGGGTAATGATGCAGGCATTCCCCGGGTGGGCTATGGAGCTCCACAAATATGCTGACATGTGAGGAGGGCCTACGGGACAGGACCGTTAGGGTCCTGGCTTCGATATGACGAAGCGTTTCGTCACAGAGCAGCCACAATGCCAGGTCTGCAGTGGGATGTTCATGCTCCCGACATATGGTTGGACAGCATGATTGATGCCACAAAAGCTCCCCGGTCGGATAGCGGGCATACTTTAGAAAAAGGAGGTGTGGCGCCAGCTAACGAACCATATTGTAGTGAGAATAAAAAAGGGGCAAGGCGGGCCGGATCCATATTGGGAGTACAACAAAGTTGGGAGGTGCAACAGGTACTCGTGCTGATTTTGCCACGCATGCTCAGGGTGCTGGGGGAACCACCTGGCATATAACCATTTTCGAGGAAAACAGAAAGCTGGAAAAGGGAAATATAGCCCAGGAGGAAGAAATGGAAGAGGTAGGCAAGGTCCCAAAAGTGGAACAGGAACAACGACGGGGGCTGACGCCAGTCAGAGTTGAATGGCTTGAGCATGTACTGGCCAGACACCCTGACCGGACGGAGGTACATTATGTCGTGCAAGGTTTTAAGCATGGTTTTTTGATACCTGCCGGCCCCGTTAACTCACAGAGGGTTCCGCGCAATTTAAAATCAATAATGGGACTGGAGGAGGTGGTAAGGAGCAAAATTGATAAGGAAGTAGAGGCTGGTAGGGTAGCGGGCCCATTTAGTCAACCCCCAATGCCTGACTTGGTGGTGTCCCCCCGAGGGGTAGTGCCAAAGAAATTGCCTGGAGAGTTTAGAATGATCCACCACCTGTCAGACCCAAGGGGAAGCTCTGTAAACGATGCCATCCCTAGGGAGTTGACAACAATTAAGTACACCTCATTTGATGTTGCAGTTGATAAGGCAAGGGCCATGGGACAGGGTGCATTGCTAGCAAAATTTGACGTCAAGTCGGCGTTCCGTTTGCTCCTGGTGCACCCTAGCAGTTTTCGCCTGTTGGGTTTCTGCTTTGAGGGCCAGTATTATTTTGATAGGGCAATGCCAATGGGGTGCTCAATTTCATGCTCAGCGTTTGAGCGTTTTAGCACCCTGGTTGAATGGACTTTCAGGCAGAGGCTCAGGGCGGGCGATGTGACAAAATATCTAGATGATTTTTTGGTACTCGACTGTCCTGGAACAGGTGATTGCGCTACAGCCTTACGAAAATTCCAGGACCTAGCCCGAGAGTTAGGGGTCCCGCTAGCCCCTGAAAAGACCGAGGGGCCTGCAACCAGGCTAACCTATTTGGGAATTGAGCTAGACACAGAGCGGATGTTGTCCAGACTACCAGAAGAAAAGCTGGTAACCCTTAAAGAAAAAATCAAAGAAAACATTGGCGCCCGAAAGGTAACAGTGAAGGCCTTGCAATCATTAGTGGAGAGCCTTAATTTTGCCTGTAGGGTGGTAGCGCCTGGGAGAGCCTTCTTGTCACGATTGTATGGGAAATTAAGGGGAGATTTAGCCCCTCACCATCATATAAGAGTGACAAAGGAGATGCAGCAAGATTTGGAGACATGGCTTCAATTCCTAGAGGGGTTCAATGGTGTTAGCTTCTGGAGGGAGCGCCTGATGCTTCAAGATCAGTTGCAGGTCCACTCCGACTCTGCAGGAGGTATCGGATTCGGGGTATATTTTAGAACACGCTGGTGCGCAGCACGATGGTCTGAAGAGTGGCACCAAACAGGAGTCACTAGGGACCTCACGTTTTTAGAGCTATTTCCAATAGTAATAGCAGTTCTCCTGTGGGCCAGACACTTCGCAAACCATTCAGTAAAATTCTGGTGCGATAATCTGGCAGTGGTGCATGTGGTAAACTCATTATCCTCGCGCTCAAAAAGGTTCATGGCTTTAGTAAGGACCCTGGTAATAGCATGCCTAGAAAACAACATTTTATTCACGGCTCAGCACGTACCTGGTATTGACAACGGCATAGCAGATGACCTTTCTCGGTTCCAGATGGACCGTTTTCGAGAATTGGCACCGGAGGCCAGGGTTACCCCGGACCCACTGCCACCTGGGGTGTGGAGCCTTGGGTTTTAGACATGCAGACCATCATCCAGGGATCCCTTGCACCATGAACACAGTCGGCATACGGTAGGGCTTGGCGTAAATTTCAACAATTCAGGGCTAGGAAGGGGTGGAACCAAGGATTCCCCATTGAGGAACCTGAAATTCTTCAGTTTGCCATGGTAATGAAGCAAAAAGGATTAGCCGGGGGGACCATAGCCGGCAAGATAGCAGCCCTTACCTTTGTAAGTAAATTAATGGGTTACCCTTCCCCGGACAGAGGATTTTACCTTAAATGAATGTTAGAAAGTTGGGCTAGGCTCCCGCCTCCCCCGATAGCAAGTAGAGCCCCAATTACAACCCCCATTTTACAACAGTTAGTAGCGATCCTCCCTCACATATGTAGGGACAGTTATGAGGCCCAACTTTTTGCCACGGCATATGTTATAACTTTTTTCGGAGCTTTTAGGATCAGTGAGGTGGTTGCACTGTCAAGCAGAGACAACAGCAGAAGGGCCTTGGGGGTGGATGACGTCGAATTGACCAATGGATTACTGCACATTCGTTTACGGTATTCAAAAATGGACCAAAGGAGGAAGGGTCAAATGGTACAATTGCGTAAGAATGGAGTTTAAGAGATCTGCCCAGTGGGACAGATGGAAAAATACATGAGTATCCGTCCGAGTGTTAAGGGAGGACTATTCATGCATAAGGGAGGTACCGCGTTGACCTGTCACCAATTCTCAGCAGTGCTGCGAATGGCATTGGGGCGAATGGGATTATCTCCAGGTGAATTTGCGTCATGCTCCTTTAGGATAGGAGCAGCTACGACAGCAGCAGCAGCTGGGTTAGGCGAAGAGGCAATAAAGGCAGTTGGTCATTGGAGGTCCCGGGCTTATAAGAAATACGTTAGACTAGCAACATACTAACATTGATTTATTTTAATAGGGTACAGAACTTCAAGTGCTGGCAGAAGAGTGGTATGGATCATGGGGCACAGTTTGGTCCACTGGGCGAGCATTGCGGCTGCAAGTACCCCTCCTGGTCACCAGTTGGGCTTGGCAGATGGTCTAAAGATCGTGTGGAACAGGAAGAGTGGTATGCGGTGTCAACAATTGCTACCAACACTCCAAGCAATGGGTGACAAGTCCGCACCGCATATACTAGTAATCCATTTGGGCGAAAATTATATTCCTGCCAGAAAAGGGGTTAATTTATTAATCAATATAAAGGGTGATTTGTTGACAGTTAGCAAATGGTTTCCACAAGTTCACATGGTTTGGACCTCATTAATTCCTAGATTGAAATGGAATGGGGCTAGATCCCCGGCAAAAGTTGACAAGACTAGGAAGAACATCAATAGAGAAATTGAAAAATAGTTAGGTGGTCTGGGGGGGACCACGATTCGGCATTCAGACGTCATGCACACAAGGCCCAAATTGTTCCGTGATGATGGAGTGCATTTATCACCAAAAGGTAATGAGATGTACTTGGCTGTATTGGCAGGACATTTGGAGTCCTTACTAGGTGGTAGGCGGTAGGTGTCGGGGTAGTTCATGATATGACTCCCCCTTTGTGGCAGGGGTCCAACCGCACTGGTCAAACTTTCAGGGCTTCCCAGCTGCCGGGGTTTCCCCTCCCCAGCTGCCGGGGCTTGCTTGACTCCCCCCCCCCTTTTAGAAAAGGAATTGCCTTACCAGTGATAGCAGCAACAGCTGCTCCGTCCAGCGCGCTCGTACTTCCTGGCCCCTCCCGA